>JANHMN010000006.1:67805129-67868590 GCA_030674055.1 Rhabdomys pumilio
TGACAATGAAGGATGCATTCTATGGATAAGAAGACTAATATGGGGTCTTTCTATGGCCTGCAGAATTTCACTGATTAGAGGAAGATAGTCTAAAGAGGTGAACCATACACAAGGAGCATCAATATTCTAATGAGTTGGAGAGTGAGGGGAAACAGCAGGTGAGAGAGGGTAGTGTATAGGAAGAGACAGACTCAAAAATGCTTCAAAACTCATGTGATCATGAATTGAGTTGGGACTATGAGTGGATGTGGGTGCTGGATTGTTGTACTGATGTGTGTTGATGAGCTTTGCAAAAACAAGAGACTGAAAAGCCCTAGGAAATGACACTGCCAGCATGTGAAGAGCAAAGTAAGTAAAGAAGGTTTGTCAAAACCTTACCCATGATGCTCTAGGGATGGAAAAGTGAGAGGCAGGCAGGTGGGGGTGAGAAATGAAGTCTTGACCAGCTTCATATGCTACTAAAGTATCTGAAAATATTCTGCAATGGTTGATTTTTGCCAATTTGACAGAATCTAAGATCACCTAGGAGACAAACCTCTGGCCATGTATGTAAGGGATGTATAGATTGAGTTGACTAAGGTGAGCAGCACTGTTCCAGAGACCAGGATCCCCATCTGAGTGAAAAGGAGCTTGAGCTTAGCTATAGCACTCATCTCTCTGTTTCTTGAATTTGGGTGTCATGCGCAACCAGCTGTTGTATACACCTGTTGCTATGCCTTTCCAATATCACAGGCTGTGCCCTCCAACAGTGGGCCAAAATAATACCCCTTTCCTCACTTAAGCTCTTTTTGTCAGGCATTTGATTTATGCAAGAAGAAATGTAACTCATAGAGTTCACACAGATTAAACAGATGCATGGTGTGAAGTTCACAAAGAATCAATAAAGAGTAGAAAATAGCAAAAGATGGCCAGCATGCACCTCAATATCACTTATGTACCCATCTTTTATATTTGCCCTTTGCCCTTGCATGCCTTCCAAAAGATGATTTAAAACAAAACAACAATAACAATAACTATCATCGTGGAAGCTGCAGTGTGTCCCACAGTAAATCCTTTTGTCAAAGCATCTTTACCTGCAAATGATTCCTTGGTCTGGTTTGAGGGTTGCATCTGCAGCACTACCAATACAAAATCCTCACTGGGAATAGTCTGTTATTGCCTTGTGTCACAGAGATTCTGCAACTTTGGGTTTGTAGGACTGGCCCTTTAATGTACTCCAGCAATTCATAGATGGGGTAGATTTTGGGGGTGGGACAATTCAAAGCCCTGAATCTGGCTCTGGATGGTAGCTGAGTTGTTCAGTCTGCTAGCTCTCTCATACACTCACCCCCCCCCCAAGGCCAGCTCTTCAGCATTGTTCTGGCTACTTCAACCAATGCCATAGGCAGAAAGACGCAGGGACAGCTCTCTTGCTCTCTTGCACAAGGGAGAGCACACCCATGCCCCTACATCCATGGCTAGCTCTACTGGGTTCCAGGGTGGGGCCAACTTCTCTTTCTCTTCCCGACTTTTCACTACATGCTTGTACATTGTAGTGGCTCCCACTTAGAAAGGACAACATGGCAGGCATGCTATTCCTATAAGTCTCCGTGTCCAACTTTTTATATATTAAAATATTTTTATTGTTAAGAATTTCATAAAGGGATAAAACACATTTGATGAATCCCACCCTAATTGTTCCCTTTTGGTTTCCACCAACAATATTTTATCCCAGTTTCCTGTGGTGTTTTATTATTTTTTTGAGAACTTTATATATTGTATTTTGACTATATTTATCCTTGTCTCCCATCTCCTCTTAGAGTGACTCCCCACTGCATACTCACTTAATTTTGTCTCTCTATTCTTTTAAGCCCTCAGATATCCTTAATGCTACCTATATACTCTCAACTAGTGGCCATCCACTGCCTCTGGCTCTTATAATGTTTCTGTCCAATCTCCCTTGATGCTCCCAGAGCCTTGGAAATAGTGATATGATATAGAAGTCCCATTCATTGCTTAACTATATATATATATTTTACTCTATACTATTGACTACATATGTATCTATGTGGTAATGGCAGCAGCAGCAGCAGGAAAAAGCTTCTTTGATAAGCATTGAAATACACTAATCTATGGGTATAACCATAAGTCTTCAGGAGTTTGTTTACTACAATTACTATGTCAAATCATTGGAATAGTAGAGCCAGCTTCTATGTCAGCATATGACTGACCAACTTGTATGTTCATGGTCAATTTATACTGTAAAATGCCTTATTTCAACTTCAAAATTCACCAGTCTCAATATGATTCCAGTTACAAAGTCTTTTCTGAGATCTAAGGCATCTCAGGCTTCCTTACTTTCTTAGCTTCAGTATTGCTTGCTTTGGAACTACACACAGATATTCTTACTGTTTTGAAAATTGTCTGACTTCACTGACTTTCTTCAGGAACCTTGGTACAAAATTCAATGACTCTGTAACTCTTCCATTCTTCATATCTACAAAACCACCACCACATGGGTTATTTTGGATTCTACTGCTAGATTATGCAGTAGGAAGGCCTCCTTGAACCATGACTGAAACTAACTCTGGGCCAGTATACAGCTAAGCCTGAGAACACGTGTCCCTAAACAAACCTGTTGGTTCAATGTATATCTGCAGCTCTCCCTACTCAGGCACTCATTTGTGCCAGTACACTCCTTTCACATGAAACTTTTTCCAATGAATTTGTATTGTTATATTCTAGAGCTTTCAAGGGCACAGTCTTACTTTCAATACACTTTGGATCTGTCTCAGTAAAAGTCTCAATTTCATTTTAATTATATCAATCCCTATAACAGATGTAGGTATATTGAGTGTACCCATGTTGTCTGTCTTTTATACAATTTTAAATACATTTATGCACCCTTCTCACATTTATTTTTGTTTCAGGTTTTTGATTTGAATTCTCATGGTAAACCTCATCAAAAGCATTCAGCAACCACCATAGTTTAGCTTGAATGTTATGCTCTCTTGAATTTTCTCTCACCAGGTTAATTAGGCTATAACTTCTAAATATAGTCTCATTCATATTTTAAGACATGAACAGAATACAACCAGTATCTTTTCCATAACATAATGTGAATGGTCTCTATCCAGATTCCTAATAGATTCTTTATTCAACTCTGAAAGTTCCTGAACCTGGACTTCACTATCCCTTTTTCTGTCAAGCATTTTGGTCTGCTGAGCTAATATGATAGTTCATTCAGCTACTTATAGAGTACTTGAATATTTCTTTCATTTGAAACTCCAAGGAAACTTTAGTTTGAAACATATTTTTAAAAAACCCCTGGACTATAAGTCATGTTTACAATAGTAGAAACCTCTCTTCAAGTACCAAGTTTATTTTAGTTATTTTTTTTCATTGCTGTCAGATCACCTGACAAAAACACTGTAAGGAAGGAGAGGGTTAATTTGACTTCTGCTTCAGGGCTCACAGACAACCATGTCTGGGGAAGCATGGTGGCTGAAGTAGCTCCTTGGTGACAGGAATGAACAGTAACCTCTCAATAGATCAAGAAACTAAGATCCAAACACAGAAATGGGGCAGGCTGTATTCTTCAAGGCCCAACCCTCTAGCAACCCTCTTCCTCCAACCATTTTCCATCTGCTAAAGTTTCTACAACTTCTCAAAACTTCAACAAGAATGGGTATCAAGTGCTTGGACACATGAAAACCACAACATGACTGAGTATTCTTCAGTTTCCAAAATCATATTTTACAGCTGCCTTTGCTCAACCTTAAATCTCTTAAGTAAATTAATACTGTACTTTTGTACATTCTTTAAGTAAGTGAAGTTTTTTTTTTTTAAAAAGTGAGTTGGGAGTATTGTGACCACAGAGGATATGGCTCAGATGTTAAGAGCACTCATACCTCTTTTAGAGGACTTGAGTTCTGTTTCTAATATCTACATGGCAGCTCACAACCATCTGTAACTCCAGTTGCAGAAGATTCAATGCCCTCTTTTGGCCTTCATGAGCACCGTAGGAGGTATATATAATATTATATTTAAATACATAATTATACATTCATGTGAAATACCTATGACATGCATATATGCACAAAATACTTATAGTCATAAAATAAAAATAAATGAATCATTTTAAAATAAATGTAGTTTTCAGCAAAGCTATAAGGGTTGCTATGTCTTGTTTTTAAAGTTAAAGTATCGATCTACTGCAAATATATTATAAGCTCTATCTTCTTTAACTGTGGGTTGTGACCCCATAAGGGGATATATAATTGAATGTGGGATATAAAAAAATTTAATATGGGTAAAAAGTTTCTGAACCTAGAGTGACCAAATGTTAATACAAAGCCAGATTTGTAATGAAGCCAAAGTGTTTGTGCCTGTGTTCATCCAGGTGTCATACTTTGCTGCAGCTGTGCTCCTGAGCATACATGCATTCTTTACCCTGGGCATGGCATCTGCATGCTACCCAAGATTAGCTAATGCTGCCTAAAATACTTTGGCTCAGGTTCAAGACTATTGTTTGTTATGAACTACAGTGATTTTCATTGTACCTACATTTTCTCCTGCTCTTATAAAAACATAATGATTTTATTATATAAAATGAAGACATATTAATTTCCTACCATCCGCCCTCAGCATGTGTCAAATTAGTATATCTTTGTGTTATATTATGTGAGAATGTTTGATTTTCAAAATGATTGTTTTTCAGTTGCTGACTAAAATTTAATTTAAAAAACCATTTAGTGAATTTGGGCTTGGGATTAGAACAGAATTTCTAACAATTTCTGAAATGGCCCTAAACACATTTCTGGCAGTTTGTAGCTTTTGTGTGAAAGCAGCAGTCTTAATACTGATGGTTATAAAAATCAATGTATTAATCAACTCTGAACACAGTTAAAGATTTCCTATGTTCTACAATATTAAATATCCAGCTCATATTGAATTTGTTTGTTTGAATGCAGGAACATAATGCACAAAACATGGCACATGACAACCTCATGTGAAGGAACATGTAACGGTCAGAGGACAACCTTGGATGTCAGTTCTTGCTTTCCATCTTGTTTGAGACAGGATTTCTTTACCTGTTAACTTATTTTCTAAGCTAGCTGGCACATAGGCATTTAGAGATTCTCCTGTCTCAGTCGCTCATCTCCTAGGAAAGGTACCTGGGTCTTCCAGGCACTTTGACAACTGCATTGAGCTTTTATATGAGTTTTGGTGATCTGAATTCAGGATGCTGGGCTTTGAGCCATCTTCACAGCTCAAAGATTTACTTTTATGTAAAAATAAGCAAGCACAACCATCTCAGTAGTCCACAACTATGCTTTCATCTTTAATAAACAGTAAATTTGCATGTATACCAAAGAAATTCCTTTTACATAAATTTCTTGGTGATTTATTATCAGTAAATATTGTATTTCCATACTCATGACATCTATCTATCTGTACTGGCTGCTTCAGTATAATTGTTCAGTGCTATAGCCTTGTTTTCTACTTTTATTTTTTTCTCCTTTGAAAATTATTTTTTTTCTTTTGGTACCATATTATGTTGAATGTATGTAAATTGTTTTGATATTTATATGTTTATTAGTCAGGGTTTTCTAGAGTAAGAGAGCTTTAAGAATATCTATCTATCTATCTATCTATCTATCTATCTATCTATCTAGACTTATTTGAAATACTTACAGGCAGTGGTTCAGCTACCTCAACAATGACTGGCTATAAATAAAAAGTCCAAGAATCCAGTAATTGCTTATTTACAAAGTAGAATGTCTCAGTCGGTCTTCAGTATGCTGGAATTACAAAGAAGTAGGCTCTAATGCCAGTGAAGAGCTGGGCATGCTAGCCAGGTGAGGTCAGGCTGGCAAAGAGCAAAAGCTTCCTCCTTTCATGTCTACATATAGACTTCCAACAGAAGGTGTGCCCTGGATTGAGGGTGTACCTTCCTACTTCAAGATCCAGAATAAAGGCATGCCTTTTCTAAGCTTGGATTAAAGTAATGTCTTCCTAATTCAAAGATCAAGATGAAGAGGCAGGTGGATTTCTGAGTTCGAGGCCAGCCTGGTCTACAGAGTGAGTTCAGGACAGCCCAGGGCTACACAGAGAAACCCTGTCTCAAAAAACCACAAAAAAAAAAAAATCAAAATCAAAATCAAAGATCAAGATGAGAAGTTGATCTTTCTATTTCAAATTAAACACACAAAGAAACAAACAAAATCCCTTACAGGTGTGTACTTCAGTTTTTGAGTTTTAGTTCCAGGTGTAGTCAAGTTGACACCCAGGAACATTCACCACAATAGGAGCTTAAAATTAATAGATAGAATTTTAAAGTACTGGCAGTTTTGAGGATTCTCAAAAGGATCTTTTAAAGTGGATGAGAAAATAATTATAAGATATAGAAAACAAGGTTATGGTTTTTAAGATTATTTTTAATACTTTAATTTTTTGTTTATTTAGCTAATGTGTAGGCACGAGTACCTTATAAAGTTGTGAGTTTTAAAGTGATGGATTTGGGTGTTAAGTTGTCAAGGGGTGAATTACTATTGTTTGTTTTTTATGACAACTCAACACAAATTAGAATTACCTGAGTAGGTAGCCTTACCTGAAAAACTATCCTGATTACCTTGACTGATGTCTTGATACATCCCAAATATAGGCAGTATCTCCTCATAGCAGTTCAGATACAAAGACTGTGGCAGAAGGCAGGACATTCACTTTCTGCTTGATCTGCCTTCCTTCATGCTGAGTTCATTTTCCCTGTTGG
This sequence comes from Rhabdomys pumilio, assembly GCA_030674055.1. NCBI lineage: Eukaryota > Metazoa > Chordata > Mammalia > Rodentia > Muridae > Rhabdomys > Rhabdomys pumilio. The sequence goes on from JANHMN010000006.1 coordinate 67,811,884, forward strand.
TACTGCTGCTAATTCCTTCATTGCTATGAGAACCAGTCTTTTCAGGCCTTCATTGTAGACTAGGAGGGATCAACAGCTCACCTCGGAACTTTTGGGTTTTTCAGTAACAGACTGGGACTGCTGACACTCAACCTTGTGGATTAAACAACTACCATCATTGTGAGCAACACCTCCATTTCCCCAGTGAAAGTCAAGACATTGTGTGGCTACCCCAGCTGTTGAGCATCCAGCTTCAAGGATCAAGTAACTATGAGGTTTTTAGCTCTTAAGTGTGATTCTGCTGTTGTTACTATTGTAAAGCTGACTTAATGGGTATCTGTGTATATCAAATCTATACTTCTAGAGAACACCAACTAATATACTGGGTCTTTTAAAAGGCTAATAGGGAATCTGAGTGGGTGAGTTTCACTGGCTTCTAAAGGGTAGAATGATTCGTATAGTTCATAGATTCATTTCTCAAATAAACCACAGATCATCTTACCTCTCCTCCTTCTTGTTCAGTTAGGTAAACTAGAATATTGTTTGGCTACTTGTTTGGTCCTAGAACACACAGTGGGATAACACAACCAATAATAAGATTATAATTTAGATAAACTTACTTGCTGGTTTTCAGCCTTCCCTACATCCCCAGAGGGTATTGCTGATGTTGATGAGGAATACCTCACCATAATAAAGTGAAGTGGCCTTGGATACAGCCATGCCACACTGCAGGTGGCTAAGAGCATGCAAAAGAACATCTTACCAGCTGTGAGGCAAATGCAGGTGAAGACATGATCTTAATATCCTGTAAATGAAAGACTCCCTTGAGGAAGGCTAGTTTCAATCATTAGATGCACTCCAAATGTGACTTATGCCCTATCCATATGAGCAAGTTGGTAATGACTTTGAGTCAGATGTAGAAATTACAGATGCAGAAAACTAGTAGTTCTGACTGTATATATATAATAGCCCTCCATTATCTATGGGAGATGTGTTCTAATATTCCCAATGGACACCTTTAATTTTGGATAGCACTGAATCCTATATATATTATATTTAATCATACACATACATACTTGTGATAAAGAATAATTCATAAGTTAGGCACTGTAAAGATTAATAATGACTAATAATAAAGGAGAACAATAATAAAAATATAATTAATAATATGATGCAATAAAATTGCCAGCATCAGTCCTCTTACACCTTGGGACCATTAATAATAAAATAGGGGCTACTTAGACAATGACATTGTGGCCCTGAAAGTTAATCTGCTAACTAAAATGGCTGCCAAGTGAGTAATGGGCAGGATATACTAGGCAAAGGGATGACTCATATCCCAAGGGGGTCAAAGCAGGACAGCGCAACACTTCTACACACTTGGAACAACATGCAATTTACAACTTTGTTTCTTAATTTCGAAAATGTCCCATTTAATGTTCGACAAATCACAGTTGATTTCAGATTTTAGACAGTACGGGCAGAAGATACTATCAATTATATGTATAAATATATGTAGTTTCATGTACAGATGTTGAAGGATTCTGCTGTTCTCAATATTAAAGCAGTGAATAGGGTTATTATAAGAACCTAGAAGAGAAGTAATTATAAAGAGGGAAAAGACTAAGCAAAAGGCCATGAAATATCAAGATATTTTAATATTGATTTGTAGATTTTGTCCACCAAAATAAAAAGTGATAAACAATAACCACATACATTCCAAGGATTATATTTCTTCTTACAAAAATAATGTCAACATTGCCATCATATTCTGTCATTGTGTGACATGAGTGTCATTGTCATCATCTCCACCAGTCTCCCTATCATTGTCATGACATATCACCGTCATCATCATTGTCACCATCATCATGATTGCTATCATCACTGACGTTATTGTCACCAGCATCACTATGATTATTATTATTTAAACATCAGCAGAACCATGATGATCACAGTCATTGCCATCATGGTCCCCACCACCATCAGCATCTATCTCCATCATCACCAGGTGTGGCTGGGTTCAACACTTCATGGTCAAGAAATCACCTACAAGACTAACTCAGTTACTTTTAACCTCTTTGTTCCCTGTGTTTTATATATATGCTATCATCCTTTTATATATATGCTATCAAACTAAATGATACACGCATCTGTATATGCAGCTAAAAGTATGAAACAGTACACAAATCTGTACATGCACCTAAAAGTTAAATGCAAATATATCTCTGAAAAGAGATTCCACAGCAGTTGAAAATATAATTTCCATAGCGATTAAAGTAACAAAGTTCCAGAGAATCCCCAAATAAGGTAACTACATGTTCCTTCTTCAAGTTTTAACATTGGTTCTTTGACTGAATCTACTCATCCACACCACAAGGCAATTGCTAGTCTTCTTTTATAAGAGTGGAACTTAAAAAAGAGAGCTACAGTACCTACAAATTTCATAAACTTGTAAGCAAGTATGTGATAGAGTCTGACTTACACCCACATTTGCCCAACTTGAAAATGTCACTATTTCCACTATTTTCTGTAGCTTTTGATAATCAAAATTTTCTTTTAAGTGAGAATTCTATGAGAGGTAGATGCAGACCTGTTTAGGGAGATACTATTTGTAATGCACATAGTGACCACATATGCTGCTTAGTAGAGTAAGTGGTGTTTACCTAGAAATAAAAACAAGGAACAGAAGATGGCAGAGAACACACCACACTGCCTCAGTTTCTAGGTGGCAAAGCTTTGACATCATGTCATTAATTGCATTAACACAGCACTGCCTTGCTAAGTATTAAGTTTCTATGACATTCCCAAAAACTTGGACACATAGGCAGGCATCCTTTGGCTCTGACTCAGCCATATTTTTCTCTGCCCTTTGGATTTCTCATCATACTATAGAGATAATGTATTCAAGTTCTGAAACACAAAATTTCAATGCTAATAAATAAGACTGTGAATATGAAGCCCACCACCTTCCAGTTCCAAAAGACTTGGGCTTTAGCTGATTATAATGTGCTGGGTTTGGTTTTCCTAACTCTACCATTCCCTACATGTCAATGTTGGATATATTTTTTAAGAAAGTACTTTTCATTTTTCAACCCTTTAGCTGTTTTCTTGTATGTCAGACATATTTTTATGCATGAAATATAACATTTTATTTTATGCAATATATTTTAAATAGTTTCAAGTTTTTGAATTCCATTTGCCTTAGATTTTATCACCTATCAAGCTGACCCTATGTGTTTTGAGTATGTCCTTGTCATTCTTGTCTGTGTGCATGTCCACTTGTGTGTACATTTGTGTGTATGTATATGCATTTGTGTGTGTGGAATTTGAATGGGGGAGTGTGGAAGTGTGACTGTCATGGCACACATGTGGACATCAGAGGACAACTTTGGATGATAGTCTTGACCTCCCACCTTATTTGAGATAAGGTCTCTGTAGGTTATCCTCTGCATATTTCAGGCTACCTAACCCATAAACTTTAATGGAGTCTTTCTCTCCATAGGAGCACTGGGATTAGAGATGTTTGCACTATACATCTGGCTTTATGGTCTATATTGCCACAAACATCCCTCCCTTGGGAAACATTTTGAATAACACACTCTTATCATTCACTAATAATTATGCCATAGGCTAAGTTTTCTTTTACTTATCACTTACACCCTGCCGCTCCCTCCAGTCATTAGAAAGAGCAGATATATAATGAAGATCAAAAGAGAGTAACCGCTGTGGCGATTACTCTTGGAGATGAATCTTGGGCTTCCACCTATTTTCATCCTATTCAGGTTCTGTGACCTTCCCTGGGAAGAGATGGGTTTGGCAACACCGATGACAAGTACTCTGTAACTACACTCTGAAGGACCCGCAAGTACAACGAGAAGAACAAGATTGAACATTTTCATGGCTCAGACAAGGATATAGATCTAGTCCTATAGCTCACCCCAACTGTATAGCCTTGCAGTAGCCTTGATAGATCAGAATATGTTGCATCACCGCCATATGGACTTGGAAGTATGGTTAGGGGAGAGGGAGCACCAGGTCTCTTTTAAACTTGTCTTTCAATGTGGCCTGGAAATGACACACTCAAAGATCAGTAAGTCTTGCTTCCCCTATCAAGGAAGAGTGAGAGGTTAAAAAGAGAAAATATGTATGTTAATCAACCATTAATTCTGCTAAGCAAAGCAGAAGATTTCCATGGAACCCTGGAGTAGAGTGAGAATTCACTCATTTCCTAAACACTTCCTACCTGAGAAGGGCTTTTAATGTATCATGTGGTTTCTGGCTTCCAATAATCTTACAGAGTCAATATTCACAGCCCCCAATTTATACATAGGGAGAATTTACCTAGGAGACTAAGCTGTACCACATCACCCATCTAAAGAACTCACTGTCTATATAGAAGTCTACTGTGTAGAGTCATGCAGTTAGTCAATGGTGTCATCAGTCTCTGGAGATAGTACTTCCCAGGCAGATAGAGTAAAGAAACCTAGGGAAGAAACTCCAGCAGGTTGAACATATATTTTCTGGCTGGGTAGAGAATAATTGTGATAAGCATAAGGGCTTTCATTGAGGCTGAACAAGCTGGACTGGTGGAGAAAGCAACGGCTGGTAGAAGGGACTTCAAAGGGAGGTACTTAACATTAGAGCATCATGCACACCCTCATTTTCTAGGTTTGTGGGGAGCCAACAGAAGGTGGCTATCACCCTTGCAGCCATCTTGAGCCATATATCCTGACAAGGATATAGATCAAGGATATAGAGACTTGATTACATTAGCCTACAACAGCTGAGCACACTCTGATAATATCTTGTTTTAGATACCCAGGATCTTCCCTTGGGTATGTGAGACTTAAAGGTGTGATTTAGAGCTGAGATTTAAGGGCGTGACTTAGAGATCAGATTTAGAGACAAGGCTTAAGGGCATGACTTAAGGGTGTGACTTAGAGGTGTGGCTTAGAAGTGAGACATATAAAAGGCAAGAGGCAGACAGAAGAGAGATCAGAGAACCAGACAACAGATTATTTAACATCAGTACAACTTCGAGTAGGAATTAGGCATTAGAGAAAGAGTAAAACTTGGAACAGAGAATTGGGTATTAGGCACTTGGCACTTGGAGGAAGAACTTGGAATTAAACTACAACTTGGAGTTAGTTATTAGGCATTAGACATTAGGCACTTAGCACTTGGAAGAAGTAACTTGGAACTTGGAGGCACTAGGGACTAAGAACTAGGGACTGGGAACTCAAGACTTGAGATTTGGACTAGGAAGAGAGACTGAAGAATAAACAGGATTGAATCACACTCTGTCTGGTCTCCATTCCTAGCGTCCGTCCTCACTCTCTTTCTTGCTGAACCCTGACCCATGGACCAGAGCTGCTTGGGGCAGTCTCTAACAATTTAGCCCCCAAGGCTTTTGGCAGTGTGGGTTCCAACATTGACAGTGCGGTCTGAGACATTTTGACCCCCAAGCATTGGAGCAGCTCGGGCCACGACATAGGTCAACCACAATTAAAATTCCCTCATTCCAAGCTTAGGACCAAAGAAACACTGGTAAGAGAAATGCCTTCCAGTTTTCAATTGTTCCACAACCCCCTTTCCTAGAGTGGCTATTTTTACACTTCAGAGTTTAGTAACAGTGAACACACAAATCATCAATGGATGCTAAAGCTGGTGGGTGAGAACTTGACAGAAGCAAATTATTTACATATTCTCACAATATAGTTTAGGAACTTACTTACTTATTCCAGTAGAAAAAGTAGTATCAACACAGTGGAGAATCATGGCTGAACACCTTAATCAAGAGGTTTTGATAGCATCACCAATAAGGAGACAAACAGATCTGTGCCTTGTGATACAATGCACCCTAAAGGACTCGTCACAGATTTGTGCCACAAAATGACTAGCTTAAATCCAGACACAAGGACACAGCAGCACTATATTGTCTAATGCCATAAAATGCCATGACATCCCTCTTTACCCCATCATATAGGGCACTTGTCTCATTACCCAGGTTCTGAGCTTATTACCTAATAATATCCCAAAGGCCATATCTCCCAATATCCTAATATTGAGGATTAGGGTTTCAGTATGTAAATATTTGGAAAATCCATACAGTAAGGCCATATAAGGATATTGTATTTTAAAATGTCAATGTTTTAAAAGAAAAAAAAATAAAAGAAAGAAAGGCCAGGAGACTAAAGAGCTATGGTAGCTATAAAGGGACAGTGTGATCCTGTAATAGATTCAGGATGGCACAGAATGTTGTAAAGAACAATAGTGTTGAAGATTTTCTAATGACTACTGTGTATTAAGCAATAATCTTATGTCAAGATTAAATAGTATGATTTTTATAATTGTAAGAGAATATTTTGCTGTTAGGAAAACAACACTGAATACTGAAAGAAAGGACACAATGTCTTCAGCTAAATCTAAAATTGTGGCCAGAAGAACTTTGATTACTACGCATGCTACATATTTAATCTATATCTAACTATCTACTTATCCATTTATTCATCTCTCTATCCACAGAAATGATAATACTCTGCCAGTCTTGTAAGTGGATCTGTGATACGCCCACATAGTTTTATGTATATGAAACTATTTCAAAGTGAAAAGTTGACAAAAAGTCTATATTTTCAGACTGTCTTTGGTCAGCAAGACAAGCATACATATTAGTTCATTTGATCTTCTTAAAGGGTCCCAAGTGGTGTGACTGTGCTGGTTAGTTAGGCAGGTCCTCGTTTTCCACATGAATAGATGAAAGAGCCAATAAGTTCTGAGATTTGTCAGAGGTCAACAGCTAATATTAGCACGTGAATTCAGAGAGCCTGATTCCAAGTTCAGCATGCTTTAACAGCCCTCTGATTGATTTCTCCTTGCCTTCCCCTTGATTGACATGCCCAGTTACCTGGTACTCTGTGCTCACCCTGTCAGTCCTGCAGTCATGGTCTGCCATGCACTGAATTTCTGTTCTATTTCACCATTTCTCTGGTCTAACCAGCCTCCAAGGCATTTATGAATGGAGCCAGGTGCTTACCCCAAGTCCATTTCAACTTTCCCCATGCATGTTGTTGGGAGGCATACAGTTTCCTCTACCCCTCATCGAAGGACACAGTATAAATACAAATGGATAGTTTCCTTTTCTTGGGAAACTAAGTAGAATATCTTGAAATAATTCAATAAGATAAGACTAGAAGGGGGGACCTGAAGTTGAACTAGGTGTGGGAAAAATAAAATAGAGAAAAAAATCATAAAACTCTAGAAATATTTTATATTCATGTTGCTTTATAATTAAGAATCTTCACCCCTGTGACTGACTTTAATGAAATCCAAATTAGACTTTATCAGTGACAAGTCCTGAGTTTTGGCTGTTTAAAAAGATACCAATTCCTAGCCAGGTGATCCATTCACAAAGAAAAGGCTCTCTTTCAAGTCAAATGAGGGGATATTATAGGTTTGGATCTCTTTACAATACTGATCACTGTTTATGAATCACCACAAATGTATAATTTTTTCTTTATAACAAATTAGCAGCACATTCTATTGAAGTCTACCTATGGATTTTGTTATATTTTTATTATATGTTATTATTATTATTATTATTATTATTATTATTATTATGCAACTATATGCTCTTCTCTTTATGTTATGTAGGAGTCCTAAAGACCATGCACGATTTAGAACTTAAGAAGGATGCATCCCAAAGTTTCTCTGTATACAGTATCAAACAAATGTGACCTGACAATTCAGCCATCTATTCTTCAAATTGGGCTCAGTGGAAGCTAGGTGGAGGCACTGGGGTTTTTTATGTTAGAGGCTTGCAAATTAAAAGCAGAGGACTATGTACATGTGCACTGAGTCTGTCTGATCATCCTTTCAGAAGACAGACAACTACTGGGTTGCTATGATTGGTTAACCATTTTAGACCTTAGAATGCTTGTGCTAGATTTATTTTGCATTCTCCTTCAACCCGGCAACCAAGAAAATGCCAACGCGAGCCAGCGCCTTTCAAAATGGGAAGCCACGATTATTTACCTCCTCACTCAACAACTGCCTCATAAATAAAAGAAGAAAACCAGAGCACACACCTGCTCTGGACATCTGCCTGGCCCTTACTCAGGAGTCCTGCCTTTCTGAGTGATGGCCCTAGGTTCTGCACTGCTGAGCCACGCCAAGCCCACAGGTGGTGGCAGGGGGAGCAGCCAATGGAGAAAGTGGGACAGCAATGAAAGCGGCATTTTATTTGATAAAATGGTAAAGAGCGACTTGTGCTGTGGAGAAAGACTCTCTAAGTAATAAAAGTCGGGTTTATGAACAATTGAGTCTCTTTATTCCTGACTGAAGTTGCTCTTTAAGGTCAACACTAAAAGTGCTCCCTTGAGGGGCCAGGCTATTTTGCTGAGTGGGTTTGTGGCAGCTGTTATCGCACTGGAGATGGGTGTGGGGAAAGCTTCGACTAGTATCATTGGGGTCTACAGAAAAAGATGTGACAAATGTACTAAATGGGGAACTATCTAGGCATTTACACAGTTTTTGATTAGAGTTACAATATATGACCATTTAATGCTAGAACCCCAGCACCTCAAGGGAAATACACTTCCTTTACCACAGGCTTCCTCTCTCATAGTAGAATGTACCTTCCAAATGTTAAATGTGAACCAAAACAGACAAACAAACACAAACCAATACCCTGCCTGGTGCACCTCAAGGAGATCTTTTCTGTGGGTGTTAAGAAGTGCGAATTGGAAATATAAATCCTTAAGGTGTAACTGGGATTGGAAACAAAATAAAAGCACATGTACGTGCGGTATGTGCGTATCCAGCAACGAACAAACACATGAATTTGACTTAGCATTCAAAGTACTTCTGGGGTTCCATTTGCCTGTTTGCAACACCCTCAGAAATGGCAAGCCATACCTGCATCCCTGCAAAGGAAGCTGAGTTAGATCTCACAAGGCTGCAGGTTCTAAGGTTAAGCTAATGCAGAGAGCTCACTCATTTTATTTTAAGCTAGGTTCTCTTGCACCAGTTGCCAATGTGGCCATTTTGAAAGCAGTTCCAAGGAGCTTGCTAAACCCCATGGCAGCTGGATTAGGGTCAGCCACTACATAAATAAGTCTGTAGAAATAATGACAATAACAAGGGAAGATGCACAAACAAGAAGGAGAAAGGAGGACCCAGAAGACGAAATGATTGATGTAACAGGAAATGGTGATGATGGACCTTCCTGAGAGGAGATTTGTTTTTCCTGGGGTTACCACAGCAGAATTGTAATAGACAATGTGGTCCAGACTTAACCCTTTAATCTCTACATGTCTTCATTGTGGTTAGTTTCCACTTCTTGCTATTCTTGATACTAGGAGTCCTGATCACAGGAAGGCTCAGTATCATAATCCCAAGAATCAGATAGATGCCATTTGAAAGAGTAACCAACTTTAACCTTGAGGGCCACTGAAAATAACCTTTCTCCACTGAGCCCTGTGTTAACATAGAAGAAGAGGTTATTTAAAGCATATTTCAAAATGTATCAGGGTCTCGAGAGCCATTCATCTCAGATGAGAGTGGCATTTAACCAACAAAGCTTTGATATCTATAGAATGCATCGCCTCTATCTGCTGAGGGCCAAGTTTCCAGTTCCTTTCGAGTTGGGGAATTGTAAACAGGGCCAAGAAGGCAACACAACTCACTGCAGGATGCTCAGAAACAGAAAGTAGAAAGGCCATGTCTGTAATAAATCAATTAGTTGATAATTCAACAAGAAAAATGCAGTTCAATGTACCAGTGGTTCTTAATACTGGCTCTGGAAGCAGAAAAAGGCATCAGTGAGAAAGGGAGGATGAGCAATTAATCCTATTGTCTCCTTCTGAACACACTAATCCCTGTAAAAGTTTGTGTGAGACCTTTCACATACACTGCATTTTCTGCCTATGTCCTACTTCCCAGTGAATCAGTGAAAGTCCATCAATTAACAATAACAAAATGGAAATCTAATTCTCCAAAAGGCCACATAAAAAGTCAATGAAAATGCACAGCATATAAACTCCAAGCTCTATTTTATGCTTCTCTAGCTTTCAGGTTGTGATTCTTCACCAGAATCCATGTCTTGTCAAGGTGACTCTTCAGGCAAGAGTTTTGTGCTGTTATAATAAATAGGGGTGACATCGCACATCTATTTAACAGCACATGAGATAGACACGAGCACGCTGCTTCTTATAAATAGAGCATGGCTGGGCTCAGCTCAGTGAAATGTGGAAGCAGCCAGGATAAGAGGCAGGAATAAGACCTCTGCCTCTGTGTATTCTACCTACCCAAGCCCAGACCTCTCCTTAGGATGCCAGCATTCTATTCAAGGGTAAATGACATTTTCAAGGATACTGATTCTTAGGTCCAAAAGGCCTTTGCTGTTTTGCTAAGCAAGAACATACTGGGGGAAATAAGACACTACTGTGAAGTCACTCCTATGTTGCTGGACCCAGCAGAAAGAAGAAGAAATTACTAGCAAACACTATTTTTGCCTAAGCCCTTCTCCAGAATACTAAGAACCTTATTATCAAAGCTCTAAGATCTAAAAGCATAACCTAATTGCAACCAGCCTGGAAAGAACATGGAAAAAAAAAGTCACAAGTGGTGTTCAGCATGCCATGGTGATTAATAGTCAGATATGTGCTGGGAAAGAGCCATTCTGACAATTGAGAAAATTCAGCCATAGACTTTTGGTGGAAAAACTTCTGGGGCTAGGTGGCATCTACTATCCCACCCACCCACCCACCCACCCACCCAGGATGGTGTGCACATGGGGGAGAGGTCCCTCTGCTTCCCCCTCCCCAGGATGGTATGTGCAGGGTGGTCCCCCTAGTGAGGAGTGCTGACTGTAAACTTCTTTAGTTTTCCCATCCCTAAATAATAGCAGTCCAGCCACTAGTTCATTACGCTGAGGTTTTGATTTTTCAGAAAAATGACTCTACCGCTTAAATCAAATGCTGCAAGGCACTGTGGGATGGTGATTTCTTTAACATTTCAAAAATAGCCCCTAAAGATAGTCCCCATGACATTGATAACTTGCTGCAGATGTCTACACAGGGTAGGAAAATGCTTTGGCCCCACAGTGACATGTGATCAAAGCCCCAGTTCCCTTTCCTTCCAGTCACTTAATTTCCCTCTAGAATGTCTGAGCTGACATACCAGGAGAGAAGAAAGCGCTTTTGTGGGTGGGGTATCAGCGCTGCTGTTACCATTGCTCTGTTGAGAGACAAAGTTAAAGGGCCCAGCACCTCATCCCAGAAGAGAGTCCAAAGGAAAGCTGATGGGCAGGGAGGGGCAAAGCAACAGACTGACAGCCACAGACACTGGGAGAGGTGACATATGATGATACTTCCTCTTTCTGCAGCCTGTAGCTCCCTTCTAGGAAGGAAGCCAACATAAATTCTTGCACTCAGCAGTGCCCAGATAGACCGGAAAGAAAACAAAAAGGAGAGATTAATCTCAGCATCACAGGTGCCCCTAAGCCACTCTGCTAATACTGCCTTCCAGGGAGGGCTTGATTGGAGGAGGGTTTTGCCAGGAGCTGAGCTACCAACTGCAGACTTCCCTTCTCAGCCACACACTGCATTTTATTTCTGTCAAGCCGTGCTTCTGATTGCCTCACTCTGGAGGGCTGGCAGTGGTACATTAACCTGCTGGACCACAGGCAGAGTCGAAGGCTGCCAACGTGGCTATCAAAGGGCCTCTTCTGTACTCACACTCTCCTGGAGATACCGACAAAAAGCAGCCACAGAAAACCTCACCTCATGGGGGTATCTTCTTGCTTCATAATTAACCTTCATATTGGTGAACCCCCTCTATGTTGAAACTACTCTGCACCCAGATTCTAGAGCTTTCTTCATTTTTGAAAAATGACTTGGTGCCCAATTCACAGGAGACCCACTTTGGTCCTCTCTCTTTGGGTGTTACATGTTCAGTTCTTGTCTGTGAGCTCCTTCTTCTGAAAGTTCTCTGTTTCTCCTATCTCGTTTTAATTTTTGTGTCCCCTTTTCCTTTCTCATGGCTGTGACTGTGTCACAATAGGTTTACGGGAGTCCACTGGGCTTAAACATATTTAAAAATAATTCTGTCCATTCCATAGGGTTCCAAAGAGACAGATTCTTGCCATGTACATGTTATTTGACTCTTATGAATACAGAGGAAGCAAAGACTCTCATTAGTGGCACATCTAATCTTTTCTTTTCTCACTAATCCACAGTCTTTGTGGAACTGCAAAGATTTGACTTTCAGTGATTGCATCGTACAACACACCCTGCCTGGGTAGATCTTGTATTATGCTGTCACATTTTACCTATAGTGTGGCTCATTTTAAACAGGCTGGACTCACATGTTAACTTTCTCCAGGACTCAAGCTAACAAAGGTCTTTCTAAAACAGTGGTTCTCTACATGTGGGTCACATCCCTCTGGCAAATCTCTGTCTCCAAAAATATTGACATTACAATTCATAACAATAGCAAAATTACAGTGATGACATAGAAACAAAAGTAATTTTGTGGATGGGGTCCCAACAACATCAGGAACTGTATGAAGGAATCATGGCATTAGGAAGGATATGAACCACTGTCCTAAAAGTTATCTTACACAAATGTGTCTCTGAGAAGTTCAAAATATGCAGCCCACTCAGTTTGTCCTGCTGATCTCATCCAAGCATTGTAAGAAGCCCCACTTCTTGACTCTATTACTTTTTACTAATGCAGCAAGCAACATTTTAATAGCTGGTGAGCACTGAACTACCTCTCAGGATACATTACATTGACTACAAGGTTTTCTGTCTGTTACACAAGCTCTGGCTAATAAGAATAGGCACTGCGACAAACAGATGATGAGGTAGGACATTAAGTTTGAGGTCTAGAGCTTGACACTTAAAAAAATCTGATCCCTTTAGGCTGGGCACCCACAGCCAAAGCTTCGGTGATTCTTGTGTTCTGCTTTTAGAATGGGATTAAATTCCCCATCTATAACCCCAACGTTTGAAAGGGGGTTTCTCTAGGAAAATACATGAGACAATCATTTCAGCTAACAGGGGGTCTATTTCTAAGAAGCAGATTTCATTTTCTTTTTGAGTCATGCTCTCTAAAATGCACTCAAAACTGTCATTCCCCTGTCTCTACTTTGTAGGTGCTGTGATTACAGGTGTGTGTCACCATGTCCGGCTAGCAGGTAAAATTAACTGGTTCTCTTCCTATACCATGTTACTAACATTTTTGTGTCTGTGATACTTAGGGTTAATTGTCAACTGGGCAGAGTCTAGAATCACCTGGGAAGAGGGCCTCTGGACACGCCTGTAGACAATTATCCTGATTATGTTAATTGACCGGGTAAACCTGCATTAATTATAGGCATGGCTGATCTCTGGGCAGGAGATTCTGGTCTTTATAAAATGGAGAAGGTAGATGAGCCTTCATTTATTTTCTCTTTGTTTGCTGAGTATGACTGTGAGGGGATAACTACTTCAAGCTCCCTCTGCCTGGATTTCCCAACCCCAATAGACTGTACCTTGAACCAAAAGTTCAAACAAACCCATTTTCCCTTAAATTGCTTTTGCCAGGGTATTTTCCCACTGAATCAAGAAAGGAAAACAGGACACTATCCTTACAACTTTCATCACTGCCTTGTTTTTCCAAGGACTCTGGTGCTTCATACAAGACATGTTTATGGCTGTCTATGGCAGTGTGCATAGGAGCCATAAGCAAAGAACTAGAGCCGCATGTAGCAAGTATCTATTAATAGTCCTTTACAAAACATATTCCTTTTGCTATTTGAGATTATAATATAGTTATACCATTTACCCTTTCCTTTCTCTCCTTTAAACCCTCCCATGTACCCCACCTTTCTCCTTTTCAAATCCATGGCCTCTTTTTTCCATTAACTATTATCCCAGTTCACTTTGGCAGGCAGGGACTATATCATGGAGCGTTCAACTCTTTGTAGATCTACCTTCCCAGATATGGCTGATGACAGTGAGCCTGCAGGAAACACTAGTGTCAGGAAGAATATGAGAAAACTTGCCTTTGTTCATACACTTGACACCTTTTCTTTTAATCTGTGAATGATTTACAAATATGTCTCAATGGGTAATTTAATCAGTTAAATTCCTGTGTATTGGAACAACACTATTCTGGGTGTTAAATTTTCAGCAAGGCTTGAGAAGTGTGTCAGTGACGACCACAGCAGAAAAGTATGATTAAAGGGCTGATTTAAGACTATCATAGCTACTTGTAGTCTGAGTTCTGCTTGGTGACATTGAAGGTTCGCTTGCCTATTGGGTGTCGTTATTTGCATTGCATGATTATAAGGTATATCACACCCAGAACTAATTTGATGTGTGATTGCAACCACTTTTTGTTATGTGACCTGATAATCAATTGGTTCAAGTTAACATCTCTACAGAATTACCAGTCATTTCTGAATAACCAAAACATGCACATACATGAATTGACACAGAAGAGCACTGATAAACTCTATACTTATCACCCAAGCCTCCCTGGTTATGTGATGATCACCACATGGAAGTATCACTGCGGTCTCCTGTGAAGAAGACAGCATCATTCTACCATTAAGATTTCTACTCCCACTAATGAAGGTGGTTTTGTTGTTCCTGCTGCTGTTGTTATCCTTACTACAGTTTTTGTGTATATGTGAATTGGTGTGTGTGTGTGTGTGTGTGTGTGCGCGCGCGCGTGCGTGTGTGTGTGTGTGTGTGTGTGTGTGTGTGTGTGTGCACGCACGCGCACGCTTGCACCTAAACTACCAAGTTTTGTACAAGTGCATTTCGATGGTGAGCCATCTCACCAGCAGCAATATAGCTGCATATCAATCAGCATATATCATAGATGCTATGGAATGCCAGAGCCTAGCAACTGTGCAGAGGCTTATAGAATATAGTCATGTCCATTAGCCATACCTGACAAAAGCAACTCATTGATTTGCACTCATAGGGCTGGAGTAGAGAAGTTTGTATTATTATGGCCCAGAATCTATGTAGACTAATGGCAAGAAGAGACCAGCACAAGTCACAGTTACCTAGGACCTGCTTCTTCTACCCATGCCCTAGCTTCCTCCATTTCATCCCTTTTCAGTAATCTATTTGAATTTTGAGTCCAAGAATAGATTAATCCACTCACCACTACACTGTCCATAGTATCTAGTCCTCTACAAATACATTCACGGTCATACCCATACATAGTCTCCTGGCAACCCTCAATACAACCCAATTGACAATCAAGATGAACCTTTATAGCTTCTTTTAAAGCACACTACATGTGATTCACTGGGGGTCTACAATATGGGACACTAGCTGTACCACAGGGCAGAAACGTAGTTACCCACCTTAACTACAAGATGATGCACTGTTGGGTCCAGCAATTAAACACAAGCCAGAAAAACAGAGAAATAACAAAAAATAGAATGCAAGAAAACACAGTCATGTACTTCTGTTCACATTCATTCTGTTCCTGTTCAGGACACCTCTGAATATACTATTTACCATTTGTTATGTGAGTTAATAACATTACACCTTAACATTTTGTGTCTGCGTATGAGTCTATATGAGTAATACTACAGTAAGTACACCCTTCCGTTTTATGAACAGTGGCTTTGTGCCTTAGAGGCTTGTTTACTTTGACTGTGAACAAGGAAACACCCAACAGAAACACTGCCACTCCTTCACTAAAGAGAAGTCTTAATGCTACAGAGATCTCCTCATTAGCCCCATCACCAGCAAAGGAACTCAAGGTCCTGAGAAATAACCTAATTGAGGAGGCCAATAGAGAGCTACACAGCTGGCAGTCTTCTCACATTACCATGGTCACGCTCCAACACCGAATGGCTGCTTTGTTTCCTCAACTAAAGGATAGTTCTTGAAGGCCTGGAACCCATTTTGCCATTTCTGTGTTTAGGTCCTTACTGATCAATGATGATTGCATTTGAAAGTGGAATCTTAGTGAGGAGCTCATTTTGGGGAGTGTACACTCTAGAATGTTTCTCATTTCTACTCTGTCACACTGAATTGCAAGTGTTTGCTCAGTGAGTCCACTCCCAGTGAGATCCCGAGTGGGTATCCATACAAAGGCTTTGAAAAAAGCAAGATGTGCATCCTAAATGGTGGAGATAAAGCAATGGGTACCCTATGAAGGGACTAGGGCATAGACCTCCTAAAAGCTCACCACCATGGGGACACATACTGGACCTCCTATGGGTTTTGCTATTAATACATGAACTTTGTTATTGTCCAGCTCACCCTTGCTGCCTGCTGGCTTTTATACTATGTTGCATAATTAATCTGTCAACATTCTGTGACAGGGTATAAATATTAATAATGTGATCGCATAGTCAGCTGTTCCCTTTAAAATTCAGTGCTGAGGAGATAAATTGGCTACTTAATCTTCACAAATTCCAAAAAGGGGTGGCAAAGAGTGGGAGAGGAGATGGAAAGAGGAGTAGGGGGGATGGGCGCTAATTGATATAGATTAAGGCTTTTTTTACTTGAAACTGGACCCACTTTTGGACTTTCTGGACCATTTAAAGGTAGACCACAGGCCACCTAGGAACTAGTGTGGTTCCTTTATGGCCCCATAATGACATAAACCTCCCCACTCCCTTTCAGTTACACCAGGGTCGGGGAGGGACATGGAAAAGCCCAGTCCTTCCATCTGGCATGCCTCATCTTTGAATCAGCATGTGGGGTAGTAAATTCCAGGAGAAGCTAAAGCCAACTGTCTCTCTTTGTTTCCTGGGAGAAGAGGTTTATGTTCTCTCCAAAGACTGACCAGCAGTAATTTAAGAGATCTGCAGGATAGCAGCCCTAGCAACCCTGAAATGCAGGCGTGGTTAGATAAGCTGGGAGAGGAAGCATGTTATGTCTGACAGCTTCCCATAAAGGGTCTATTTTTCCACTTGCTTGCCAAGTGTTCTGTGTTCGCATTAATCAAATAGCTCCTGAAAACAACCATTTCCAAGAACCCTGCTAAATTGGACTTTAGGCAGACCGTGCCGGCCCCAAGCACGCAGTGGTTGAGTATTCATTCTGCCCTCCCTTCACCTGACAGTATACGTACTGGCATATTCAAGCAAGAGCTTTTCTTGATCACCTATTTGGAAGTTAGATCCTTACAAATAGGCATACATAGGACATTAAAAATGAAAAGGATGGGAAGTGAAATTAAAAATCATGAGTTGGAGGAACATAAAAATTTGATGCAATGGTAAAGCATGAAAAGTCACAGCTATTATCTAGATAGAAAAAATTATTAGCACAGCAAGAAGTCAGTCATTTTTTTTCCATTCTTGGTTTTCTCTGGAATTTTACAGTATTGTTTTGGCAATGACTTTTTTATACTTTTAATTTACCTGTTCACGTTGTTCTAAACCTTTCTTTAGGATGCCACTAGCAGAGGAACCATTAGAGTGGTGGGACCCATTTCACAGACTGGGGAAAAAGCAAAGGGCAAGAAGGAAAGATGGCTGCTTGTCCAAACATTCTACCAGAGCTAGGTTGCAAGACAGAGTACCCATTCCTCAACTCCCATGCTTTGTCTTTTCAGCAACAGTGTTCTTTTAGATACAAATGGCAATAGGTATTTAATTAAATCTTCCTTCAATCTGATTCAGATGTACAATAAAATTCTACTAGTGTCCTAATCCCTTGACTTGCCTATTTCTTCTGTTCTAATGCACATGATACAAGCCCCTTGCAAGAATATCAGAGCACTTTCTCTGTAAGATGTGTACACATTTAAAGAGGACATTAGCTTTTAGCTTTAAAGTGCACTTACTGACTTCTGGATATCCTTGTATTTCCATAAATTATGTATGAATAATAATGAACAATAATATATAAATAATAATACATTATACAGTAATTATATGTTGAAAATAACACATGAATATGTGAATACATAGTCTTTGGTACTTTAGGGAGGAGCAGGGAATTCAGGGCTAGGAGTACTTCTAAGAGAGTTAGTACTTTTTTCTAAATTAAGTGATGATAGATGATAGATAGATTAATTAGATTACATAATGGAAAGATTTTCTTGGTGCTTTTTTACCAAGCTAAGAGAGGGAGAGAGGCTTTGGGGTTGCCCAGATTCCTCCATTAGAGATGGAATCAGTCTGTCTGTGTTGCCCTTGCCTGCTGGAATGCTAATGAGTCCAGAACTCCTGTCTGGATAACATACATAAGAAGCAATGGCAGGTACTGCCATCAGCTCTCCATCACTTGGTTTTACACGTACAGAAATGAAAGGGATACTTTAGATTAAAAGATGTGTTTAATGGTCTGATTAATTCATTCCTGACAGACCAAAACTGTTCTCTGATTCTCCTTCTGCTCTTAACCTTTGCAGCTCTTGTTCACGCACGCCAGCTCGGCTTTCTTCTTTGTGTTTCTTTCTTGCCCATTTTATTTTTTATTGGTTAAGTTTAACATTCAGAAACTGCTCCTCTGACTTTGATGTTGAGCGAGTACGTGTGTGTGTGTGTGTGTGTGTGTGTGTGTGTGTGTGTGTGTGTGTGTTTGCATTGCTATTGTTGTCATTGTCATCTAGGAAATGGAGTATAAATGCTTCTAAAATTCAAATTTGTCACCACAATGCCCATCAAAACACATTATCAGGTCTTAGCTAATCATGGTGGAGCTCAGTAAACAAAGAAGGGCACGAGCCTCTATTGACCTTCTGTATCTTGGACATGAGTCCATTTGTTTGCTGCAGTTTGCAACATTAATTAACGATGTAGATCCTTGCCCCACACTGTACATAAGACACTGAGAGGGCTTCGCTAGCTGTAATGAATGTGAGGGGTTATGAGTAGGATCAGCAGGTGCCAACAGCAGAAAGACCACAGACAGAAGCTTTTTGATGGGGTTCTCAAGAGATTTTGAGCCTCGCATATTAACAATGGATGATTTGTCTTCCCTTCAGACTTTCTTTTTCTGGAAAATACCCTTTTTATATCTCTCCTCCAAGCTGGGTATCTGGGTAAACGGCCATAGCCGCTGCTTGATGCGGAGAGGAGTTTAGAAGCAGACAACAAGAGAATCTCAGATCACAAATCCAGAACCTGCTCTTACACATGACTTAGTTCATAGATCTGAATGCAGTGTAGCAGAGGCTCGAGGTAGCTACAAATGGAAGCATGTGGGGCTTCAGTGAAAACTTATAAACAATCGAGGTCTGTGGGAAAGAAGCAGGTGAGAAGACTTAATTAATGCTGGTTTTGCAGCTTTTCCTTTTCTGCCACACTGGGACAAATGGTGGTGGGACTGGCTGAGTTAGTTCATTTGTAAAGAAGCTAATAATAACCATTTAATTACAAAAACATCGCCTTACTCGGGAAACAAGGAAAAAGTATATGTATTTTAAGTTACTGAATATAAAACTTGGAAAGAAGGGCTAACTGGAAATGGTAGAACAAAGTGTAAAACCATAGTGTGAAGCACAAGAACTTTACCTGCTTGTATTTGATATTTTTTCCCCTATTTGTGTAAGCCCTGTTCCTTTACGGAAAGAATTTGTGGAGAGTTATTAGGCCCAACCTATTAATAAAGCCTGTTTTAGACCTCATCACCAAAACAGTCCAATGAGGATGGGTAAAGGCGCTGTGATGGCGTGTTTCATGTGTCTGAGGGACCTGGCCACAGAGCACTGACACACTTGGCTGAGTGTTATCTTCGGAGTGCCTCGTAGCTTCCACATGTCAGTCAGAAGACTTGAGCAAAGTAGTTTATCCTCTCTGACCAAGGTGAATCTCATCTAGTCAACTCAAGGTCTGAGGATAACAAAAGAGTCAAGTAAGAACTCCTACCTGGTTCTGTGACTCAGACATTGGTCTTTTTATACTCTGGACCACAACTAGGAGATTAGCTCTGCCTCAGTCTGCCATCTTTAATATCAACTAAAACTCCATACAACACTGAGTCTCTAGGTTGCCACCTATAGACCTCAAGATTTCTCAGCTTCTAGAATTTTGTGATCTGATTCTCTGTGCGTGTGTATCATTGGTTCTTTTTCTTTACAGAACATATCATTATATGGTGTTCCTACAGCCATATCCATGACCTACAGCCAGAGAGCTATGTGCCAGAGCCATGATTATCTCCTCAGAATATAATATGGGAATCTGACATGAAAGAGAACACATTTGGGGTACTTTTTTAAAGTCAAGAAGAAAATAATCTTTAGGTTAAAAGGACTTTTCTGTCATATGCTTTATTAAGTTTTATTGTTGCTGTGACTACATTGCCTGGAAAAATACCTTAAGTAAGAAAGGAATTAATTTTAGCTCACAATTTGCCAAAGTTCAGCCTAGGGTCATTTGGCATCAAGAAGTTGGGCAGTTAGATATGGTGGCAGGGATATGTGACAGAGGACATTGCTTACTTAATTGTAAACAGGAAGCAGAGAAATAGACAAGAAGGAGGCAGGGACAATATACCTCAAAGAACATGCCTCTGATGACCTACTTCCTTCAGGAAGTTCCCACCTCCTAAATTCTCAGAACATTCTAAAGAAGCCACACTAGCTGAGGTTCAAACTGGTAACACATGAGCCTACAGAGGGTATTATGTATTCAGACCATAAAACAATTGATCAATAAACATCTAACAACACCAGGAATCACAAGAATATCATGAAAGTATCACATGCTGTCTTCTATTAGTGACTTAAGTGACACAAATAGTCAAAGTATCTCAGAGAGAGAGGGAGAGAGAGAGAGAGAGAGAGAGAGAGAGAGAGAGAGAGAGAGAGAGAGAGAGATATGCAGGGAGAGAGTGATAGGGAGAGAGAAATGAAGGGAAGGAAAGGAAGGAGAGGGAGGAGAGGGAGAGAAAGAAAGAGGAGAGAGGGAAGAAAGAAGAAGGAGGCAGAGAGGAAGAGAAGGAGAGGAATGGAGGAAAGGGAGATACACATACACACACAGAGAGAGAGAGAGAGAGAGAGAGAGAGAGAGAGAGAGAGAGAGGAAAGAGCTAGACTGAAGCAGTCAGAATAATTAAGTCATTCAATCCAGAGAGGAATGTTTTGTGTTCAGTTTCATCTACAGCATCTTTGG
Source organism: Rhabdomys pumilio (assembly GCA_030674055.1). NCBI lineage: Eukaryota > Metazoa > Chordata > Mammalia > Rodentia > Muridae > Rhabdomys > Rhabdomys pumilio. Next base: position 67,832,951 of record JANHMN010000006.1, read on the forward strand.
TACCTACTCTGAGTCTCTGAAAATTTTTAAAATGAAAATTTTTTTTTTCCTTCAGATCAGAAACTGGGGTTTCTGCTGAGGTAGTCAGTGGTGACAGACTGACTCATTTAATAAAAAGCTGTGAATGAAGTGAGTGGAGACATCAAATGTGCTTAGACTTAAGAGCTGCAGGTGTGTCTCCTCAATGAACCATCACCCACAGATGCTGACTGGGTTTCCATGGAGACAGCTAGGCACCCTGGTACTCAGGCCAGTCTATCTGCCCTTCTCACTGGCATCCGGCATCTGCATGCTCACCAGTGGAGATGGACCATGTAAATGAGGGCCACATTTTCTGCAGTTCACATAGGTTTTGTTTTCCTGTTTGCTATAACGACAAGACAAAAGATTTGAGAGCAGTCTTAGCTACAGAAATGTTAATTCTGGGAAGACATCTAATTATAGTCAGATATGAGCTCACTTTTACATGAGATCATGGTCTGATTTCTGCATTCTTTTTTTTTCTTTTCTGTTGTTGTTTTGTTTCTTTCTTTTTGGTCATCATTGAGATCAGATACTATCTAAAGTACACATATATTTGGATGGCCAAGGTCTACCATATTTCAGAAGACCAAAAGCTTTATAGTAAGGAATCTTCTCTTTTAGGATAGAGAAAAACATTTCTGTCACTTCTTTATAATGTTCTATAGGTTAGAGACTCAAAGGATTATTTTTAAACTATATGCATTTGAATATATATATATATATATATATATATATATATATATATAATCACATACACACATTTTAGAAGTGTGTGTCTATAAGGAAATATAACTGAAATGCTTCTCACTTTCAGAGTGACACAGCAACTTCTCAACTAATTTCTGCTTAGAAATTTGCTAATAGCTCAATGAATGGACACAAAAAGAATAAATGGCCTCCATGGGTTCATAGTTCTTCACCTGGAACTGAAAATTTGTGGAAGAGTTTCTCCCCCTAATTTCTTTCCTTTATAAAAGTACTGAGTTCCATGACTTCTTGCATGAAGCAAGTTTACACAAAAGAGCCATGGAGAGGATTCTGAGCTTCGAGGTTACAGTATTAAAACTGAGTACTAAGCCTAACATTATTTATTTTTATAACACTCAGAGATATAAATTTCCCAAGTAATTCCAAGTAATAGGACCTCTTTACTCCTTTGGTATATCAAATCTTCTGTCTTAGCAGCTTTTAGTTGACTGCATAACAGACTAATACCCCCAAGGCAAGATATGCAGCAGAAGAGGACAGATTTAAATGCCACATCAGAGCAATTCCACAATGAATCATTACATTGAAACAATTAACTCTTAGTTTTCCTTGGTGGCTTGTCCCCTGTCAAATTTCACTCCTTTGCAAGTTAATCTCCATAAATTAATATGTTTTGGAATCCTCTCTATCAGAGCCTCTTGTGTAATAGTTTTCTCAGAATGAAACCTCCCTTCTCCAACAGAAAATCCTAAAAACATTTCAGAACAGTTTCAGGAAGTCCCTGAAACTGACCAGTTTCACTAAGCCCCTCCCTCCCAGAGGAAGCAATGAAGACAGCCAACAGCTACCCTCAGACAAGATGAAGCTGCAAAGGAGACTCTGAGAGCAGATTAGCTACTTTGAAAAACCAGAAAATCAATAAGCCATCTCTGGAAGAGGTGTCAATCAAGTGAGTCACTTAAAAAGGACACGCTCCAAACTTTTGATCTCTCTGTATACTATGTAGTATGCTCCAGGTTCCCAGAATTTTGTGAGTTGTCATCCATGCTGGGGAGGACTTTGATAAAGCAGCTGTCTATGAGTCATTTTTACTCCTGAAAGTAACACCTTATCCCTAGTCCTGTAAACAATCCCAGTAAAACTCTTTGGATTCTCATATTACCTGTCAGTCATTAGCTCCCAACCTGGAGTAAGCAGGTGTGTGTGTGTGTGTGTGTGTGTGGTTCACCACAGGGAAAGACTTGCCATACAACAGAGCATTAGAGGAATATAGTTCAATCATAAAAGTCATAGTTGGAAAAGTTGTAATCTTTACTTCAAAATCCACAAGGGGACAGTTTCAGAAATTTTCTTCCCTCCCTTCTGGATGTCAAAATCTATGTATTCTCAAATCCTTTATAGAAAATGGTATAGTGGCTGCATGTAATCTATGAACATTTTTCTATATGTTTTAAATTACTGCAAGATTATTTCTGATATGATAGGAATGCTCCTATAATGCTGAGCCGTATTGTCAAATCTCCTGTTTAATAAATAAGTACAAGGTATAATTCTCCACATGCTCAAGACAGATACAAGTTTTAAGTGAGTATTTCCTCTGTAGTTGGTTGAATCTAGTTACAGAAGCCAACTACCCATCTTAAATAAACTATACAAAGAGTAAACTAAATATATACTTTAAACCCCAAAGGCATTAGTAAATCACTCCTAATAATCTGTCCTTTGGAATGATCAAATTTGTTAGCTTTCGACATTAAGAGCACAGAATTATTAGTTAAATGTAGTAAAACTGCATGTAAAACTCGGGAAGCTCTTACTATATGCCTAGTGGGAAGAAAGAAAAATACTACCCATTCAAATGAGGTTTGAAATCAATTCCATATTGAAATACCCACTTAGAAACTACTATCAGAATGTTAATGTCAATACAACACTATTACATCGAGGAAGATATTTTAATTTGCATGTACTTATTTATTATTTCTGTAAAGGTTAGATCATGCTATGCAGCCCAGACTGGCCTTTTCCTTACAGACCTCCTCCTGACTCAGCCTCCTCAGAATCTGATGTTGATAGGCATGAACCATCTCCACCCTTGCTTCGAGTAGCAGAGATTCTAAGTACAAGTGTCAGTCATTAGATTTAGTGATGAGATGGGCCCTATTAGCCAGAATTATGTTCTAGATTTAAAACATAGAGAAATCGGAGCCAAAAACAGAGGATATGTAGAGCTGACTATGACTTAAGACTTACTCCAACAGCCTAGGAAATCATTCCATTTATACCAATCAGACAGAAAGTTAGAATGCCATTAGTCAGATTCCAATAAGGTCAGTTGCTCATTCAACCAACAATCCATGAATCAGTCTTGGAGACAACTGACTCAATATGGTAAGTATTCAGTTATTACTGACAGCCTTCCTACTTTGTATTTAAACTCTTAGAGACAATCAGAAAAGGCCAAGTGTGCCCCGTATCCAACCACATAGAAGGCCCTTTTCTAGTGAGCTTCAATACTCTAGCTCGTCCACTGCAACAAATTCTACCTAGGCCTCAGCTGGAGATTTCCCTTTCTATTTTATCAGGTTCCTTGCTGCCCCTACATGCATTGGACCTCTTATGGAAACACAACGAAACATACTGACCTCCTTGTTCAGCAATATCTAAATAAACAGGCCTTGCTTGTTTTCAATTGGTCTGTGTTTATTTCCACAATACACTTCTTTCAAAGTGCATTTTCTTTGAGGGAGGTTACAAACTATCCCTGACATCATGTATGCATAATGTATTTGCTTAGAGAATGTCTACCAAAAGAACCTGAAATTGAGTTCACATAGCATTTTCATGAGTAATAAGGATGGCAATGATGTTTTGCTGCTGAGGAACACAACCATAAACAACCCATTCTGACACAGTGTGTACCAGGGCACTCACTCAGCACAGCTCCACAAGACTGAGGCTGCTCTGGTTAACACAGGTGAGACTGGAGTGGCCAAGATTCAAGTCTCACTGCTCATAAGGGGCGGTGGCAGCCTTTCAGAAAGCATACTCCCTCGGCATCTGTACTGTGGACCCTGATGCACCGCGAGAAAGACATGTGGTAAAAGTTCAACTTCTTTGAAATATACCTTTCTCTTGTTAAGAAAAAACTTTCCCATATCCCAGTGTAGTGATACACACTTGTTATCTCAGGACTCTTTTGAGGCAGGAGGGTTGCAAGTTCACAGGCAGCCTTGGCTACAAACTGAGGATCATTTTACAACCCTCTCAAAGACAAACAATAACAATAAAACAGATATGATGCAGTATTTTCTATTGAAAATGTAACAACTCAAAGTACCTACAGAATGGAAAGCATTTATGAATGATCAAATTGAATGATAGCATGCATATTCTCCTTTCTCCATTTCTGATTAGCAGAATTACATAGAAGACTTGTGAATGAAAGCATGTATAAAAGGGAGGAAGACATGGCTAGTTCTATAATACAGAGACTTTTCTTGTAGACATAAGGGAGAAAGAAGGCAGAAGGAAGAGTCTAGGCTGAACATGGCCTTCAAAATGAACCTGAGAGGAAAGAGAGAGAGGGATAGCAAGAGAGGAGATGCTGACCAAGAGGTGGCCTGGGCCAAGAGACCAAGAGACCAGAATAATCAAAATTGCTAGAATATACAGGGATCAAGATGGAGATACGGAAGTTGAAGCCTGGGTCTGGGAAGAAGAGATTTAGGGTAGGAGGTAGGGTGAGAAGTGCTGGGAGGAGCCACGGGTTTTAAGGGATGCTGGGAAAGCTGAGAAGAGCCACAAGCACAGAGTGATGCTGGGAGAGCACGCTAGCATGTTACTAGGCACCGCAGGTAGCCATTTGTCCTGGATTTCTGAAAACTAACAATTTGTAGGTAGGCACATGCTCCAGACCTGTGAGATCTTGGCATTTCCTATAGAATGGAAAGCAGGTTAAAAGTGTCTTAGAGAAAAAGCTTCATCGTTTATGCTGGGGTTTTGAACTTAGGTCTCTGTGTTTATGCAAAAAAGCACACCTATCCATTAAGTCATCACCCCAGCCCTTGATCAGTTGACATTTAAAGCACCATATTTCCCCAAAGAGTCTGCAGTTATTTCAAACACAGAGACCCAGGTTTTAATTCCTGTTCCTGGTAGAGCTAAGTGAAAATATCAGTCCTTACTCCATCCAGCCACTAAAAACTACCTGTTGAACACCATCCACGAGGCTCTCTGACTTATATGTCACTCTTATCACTGCTCCAACTCCAGCTCTTCTCTTTCTACAACCAGCAGGGCATATAGCATTTTCTCCTTATTGAGTTTTTTCCCCTTTTTGAAAGCTTTCATTATGGTTATCGTGGAAGGAAGAAGAATAAAACTTGTCATTAATGAAAGTAAATACTGTTCATTACTTCAGCTGTAACTCATCTAAAAGCCAAAATGACTTCATAATTAAAGTACTAACCAAAATTAGGCATGTGAGTATAATGATTAATTTAAAATTAGACACAACGGTACAAAGCTAAGGTGATGACTAAAGTAAAAGGAAGTGAGGGTGGTATTCAATCGCAGATCCTAGAATGACTCAGATAGAGTTAGCAATTTCACTGTCACCAAGGAAGATGAAGGAAAAGCTGCAATTCTGATATCTGGAATGTCTTGTACGACTCCCATTTTCTTATCCTACCCAGCTGGCAGAAAGCAATATTCTTTACCTTCCATGTTGTTTAAGAATAGAAGTATTTTAGAAAGACTTTGAGATCACCATGAGAAAGACACATTAGTGAGAAGGCAATTATGACAATATAAATTTAGTTGCCTTCAATTTTTCAAATTCGACTGTGTTAAGTTGGTCTTTTTTTTTTTTAACAGAGTTGTACATAGTAGGTACTTAAGTTGTGCCTGTTAAAATGAATATGTTAGAGACATGCTTATTTATCATTAATCAAAACTGAAACTTAAGAGTTAAAAAGTAAACATAAAATTTTTGAGATACTTGCTCCCCCCTGATAGGTAAGAGTTCAGACTAAGGAGCGGGAATCATGCAGCATAGAGAGTGAAGTTCTAACCTAGGACAGTACAGATACCAGCACGATCATGAGGAAGGCATTACAAGGACATATCAAGGTTTCTGAATCAGTAAACCAAGGATGAATCCACTGGATTTGCTTTTTTTCTGGAGAGTTTTCAAGTGATGCTGATGGTATGTATCCGTCTGTGGACCAACTTCGAGAGCCGATGAAGATGTAGACTGAAGTAACACTCAAGTGTTCCCTCCTAACTGAGAATGTGAATAGTGAGTTGTCCTTTGCAAGGTTAATTACCCTCCCTTTGCTCAGCATTCTAAATTCTAATAGGAAGCCACACCTAAATGTTTAACATATTAACCATTAAACAGTTTTTCTTACTATTTATAGACTCCGAAAAATCTGAGGCCTTACCAATGGCATCAGATTGTACAGCTTCTCACCTTATTTCCCATCTTTGCGTCAACATCAAGTATTCAAATTACTGTAACGTTTGACTTGCAGAAAAAACAATATATCTATCTGCCTTAGGATGTCAAAGTCTAGTGGGATGTAGCATTCTAATCAGACATGCAGGAGGGAGGGGTACTGGATCGGAGAGAGATTCCCTTTAGTACTTAGCCTTCTTGCCCATTGCGCTTATGGTCTCTTTCCCTCCTACAGAAGCCCATTGCTTCCCTGAATTCCCTAAGAGAAAGGTTGGAGGGCAAAGGCCTTTATCTTTAGGAATAGCCATTAAATAAAATTGATTTCCTCCCCACTGATTTCTCCCTTGTATTGGCTTTTGGGTGGTCAGCAGTTGGACCTGATTCAGGAAAATAAATCCTTATTACATACTCTAGAGCCTACTGTGTAATAAACAAGTCATATCCAAAATTCAGTGTGCATATTAGTGATAAAAATTCCATCCTCTGACTTGATGCCTGTGAACAAACTCTTAGCCCATATTTCTTTATCATAAACAAAAAAAATTACCTAAACAAGGAGGAGATATGACAGAATCTATTTTATAATAAGCCAAAAATTGCATTATGATATTTTTCTATAAGTAATTTAGTGTTTGCTAAATGAAAGCAAATCATAAAGCCTGCTTCCTTTGGCAATACACCTTGACTAGCCTTTCGAATGGTGTCATTGTGAAGATGAGATAAGCCCCCATTAACATCGATCTTGGATAGCACAAGGACTTTGTATGCTGTATATACACCAAGTTATTATTTTTTATTATGTGCCTATTCACAGCAAACCAAAAAAAAATGTATCTATCTTTTTATACTGTGTTCAACTCCTAAATATTCAGGCTTCTTAGCCCTTAATTGTAGGCCCTCTTGTCTTCTGATTATAACTGAAGAGCTACTATGGAATTCAATCTCACTGCTAAAGCGTATCAAATGGATTTCTCTGTCTCAGAACTCTCCTTTGCATTTTTTACCTGCATATTCATCAAGTTCAAAAAAAAAAAAAAACCCACGTTCTCTTTTCTCTGAAAACTCACCTTCCACTTTCTTGCTGTAACTCAACACATCTATTCAATCGTGCCAGGGTGCCAGGAGGAAGTCACCCTTGACAGATCTCTCACCCTCAACCTCGCAGTCAATCAGTCACTCAATCTATTGATTCTGTCTCCCAAATATATTTCTAACCTTTTAACTTCTCTCCACCCCTTTTATTGTCATGTGGGTCAACTATAATAACATCTGTCTCTTGGACTAGTGAAAAATTAGTTCCCCTTCATGAGCTACTTTCTTTCCTTGATGTACCTGGTCTTACAACAGCACCTCCAGGTAGCAGATACTGAGTCTCTTGGATAGGCCATCCGCTAGTGTCCCTAGCATCATCATGGCCGTCTGATGCTCACAGAGTACTTTCTACAAAGCAGGAACTTAATAAGAACATTACATCGACTGACTCATAAAACAGCACAAGTATCCTACCTCCTTAGAGAATGAGAACCAATGCACAGTGAGTCTGAGTGAGTCTTGTTCAAAGTTATACGACTTGTAAGTGTCTGAGGTGCAATGTAGCCACATGGAATACAACAGGCTTCATCTATGTTGTCGTCTAATGTGTCTCCTAACTCTTGGGCATGGCTGTGCCAGGAAAACACCCCTAATAGCTTTCCATCGCTCTCAGAACCAAAGCTTCTGTCTTTACCAAACTCTCAAGGTGTTGTACAGCCTGAGCTCTGCATTCTTCTCCACCTCCCCACTCCACAAGTCAGCTGGCTCTGCCAGCTTTATTTGTTTGAATGCACTGTTAAGTGTTTCTCTTCTTAAAGGCCCTTGAATATGCTGTTCCAAAGCTAGGATCTCGGTGCCTGGGGAAGTCTTCAGTGACCCTACAAATCTCAATTAGGCTTTCTTCTGGTCATGTTTATTATGGGCTGTCTTTGATAGCACTCAACAAAAAAAAAATTACATATGTATCTCTGCAACTGTTTATTTCATCCCTGGCTCCAGGAAAGCAGAGACCAAGTCTGCCTTGTTTGCTACTGTCTAGGCAACCTCTGACAAAGCAGGTGCAATATGAATATGAATGTCTTAACAGAGAACCATAAATATGAATACAGAGAAACAGGCTGTGAATATATTGGGTGAAACAGCAATAGGAGAGGTGATGAAAGCTTATTTTAAATGGTTGAACCTGAGGAGAGGTAGAACTTGTAAGTCAGTTATGTTAGATAAACAAAAGATAAAGGAGCTGGAGTTTGATGTCCTCAGATAAAGAATCAGGAAAATAAATGTATATAATCTCTAGAGAGGTCCAACAAAGCAATTTGGATCAAAGATAGAAGGCATACTCAAATAGCTAAGCAGAAAATACAACATCCCCAATAGGGTAAGAACAGGAGAAAACTCTTTCACCTAGAAAGAAATAAATGTTAGGAAACTAAAGGAGAGACAAACAGAGGGATAGAGGGGAAAAATACCTTTCACAACAAATAAGCAGGGCAATAATTTTACAGGCACAGATGAGTCAGGAGGCCAGATGCTGAATCCAGGCTTTTGTGTCTCTTTTGCAATGATTGGTTCAAAACCACACTGATAGTTACAGGAATGCAGAGACTTTATTAAGGACATGGGGGGATCAGGAGGCATCTGGGGTGTGCACTTTGGATCAGGTGTGAACTGAATCCAAAGTGCAAGAAGGCAGGAAAGGACTGAGGTGAGGCTCCCGATGACCCCATGAACATAGAACCTGCCTCTCCCAAATGTCTTAAGTAAACTTTTCTGAACACACTTGCCTCAATAAACAACGTTTGAAGCTCAAGTTTTGCCAGTGTCCACCTGATGGCCCTTTCATCTCTGGAATTTTCCCCTTTATTGTTGGAAAATAGCAATTTAATTTCTAGCTGTCCCCTGAAGATATCCTGAAGACCCGATAGTCTTCCATCTGGGACAAAGAGGTAGTGGTGGTAACTTCTCATCCATCCCTCTGTTTACCTGGCCCACTGGTTTCAGAACCCTCCTTCCCATGAATTGCCTGCTATGGGGGATGAAGCTCCTGTCCATGGTGGAGATGGTGATACCCAGAAGCAACTGCACTATCTGTATAGCTTTTACTATCACTGCTGTCTCAGGAAGAGTGGACCTTAGGATCACATCCTGCTCCTGGAGAAGGCGGGGTCAGGCCTCTGGTTGAGCAGGTCACTTGAACTTGACAACCCGTTTCCCACCTCCTCCATGCTGCCCTTTGGCCTAGACTTACAACTGAGTCACCATCTCTCAAGGAGTGCTCAGAGCTCAGTGCTCTTGTTGGTCTTCAATGCCAGAAAACAAACCAGCAACAGAATGACGTGGAGAGAGTATGGGAGACAGAGAAATGAACTTTGGTCCACTTATTGTAAACTCTTCGTTATACTGAGAACCTTAACCACCCCTTTAAGCCAACTTCAGTTGAAGAGAGAGTGATGACTCTAAAATCAAAGTAATTAAGGCTTTTAGGAATGTCCTCCCATCTTCCAGTTGATTACCCCTCACCCCAAAGGCCTCCATTTCCACAATCAAGGAACTGGGTGTTGGTATAGGACTTTCTTCCTTTTTCTAGGCTATTTTCCTGGACTTCTTTGGGGGTAATACTGATGTGGGTCCAAAGTGAAAAAGGGCTACAGGTCTAGAAGGAAGTTTAGCAGACACATGAAGGAGGTGAGAGGAGGGGATCAGCAGACCAGCACCCTCTCCTCCTCCTCATCGCCCAGCTCCGCTCCCCAGAACCCCCTGGAACATCCAGAACAGGACAGGCCCTGGTGAGTGAAGTGGAAAACCGTCCTGAGCTGCGTGTGTCACAGTCAGCAGAGTGAAAGGCTGGCGCTTCAGACCAGCCTGTCAATTGTGTTTGTCTCCAGCCCATGGAATTTTCATTATTCATTATTCGCTGGGCCTGGGCAGCACAGGAGCAGCAGCTCAGTCTAATCCCCACCTGATAATGTATTTCTGATAAGCATGACGGAGCCAGTGCTCCTGACAGGATTCACATTTCCAGTTGGATAAAGTGCCATTTACATGAAGCAGGCACTGTGAATTCAGATGGCAGCGATAAGGGCTGCCTGGGACGCGGCCATATTGTGTCAGCGAGGGTCCACTGGAGTCCGGGAATCCTCCAGCTTCATCACACTGCCAGCCACCCAGGGATTTGCACAGACCAATCTAAAGGCTGCCAAGAGTTTTGGACTGTTAGAAATCAACAACTCTTGGCCCTCCTGCGCTGGAGGACCTTTACCCAAGACCACTAGCACAGGACAACTGTGCAGTTTAGTTTAAAGATTCTAGGCTTTTCTAGAATCTGACAGGGATTCGTTCCATAAAATAGAATAAGCATTCTGATGAGATGAGCAAAAATGGTCATTTTCATAGACAGAGAACAGCAAAGGTCCAAGGAAACCACACAAAAAGCCAGCTGGGAATTTCAATGTGATTTTCCTTTGTAAGAAGGAAGTAGGACGAAAAAACTAGTTGGTGAACAGCGAAAAATTTTGTTACATATTACCAGGATTAAGGAACTGAATAGTGAAGAGGGGCCTTCCCTGGACATGTCCGTTTTCCTATTTTGGGAACTGAAGAGTTAAGGTAGGAGAAACTGCTCCCTCTCCATCCCTGACACCCATTCTCTACCCCAGTTCTATATTCTCATATGGGAGATACAGCTGCTATCTTTCCCCCTGGTTCCTTGAAATACTGATAACGTTTTTTAAATTTTATTAACAGCTTTGTTTTATTAGCATGGGGCAGTAGCATGTGGGACCCCATGATGAATTTTGAGGGGGCCCATTGGAGCTCAGTAAAAATGATCTATTTGAATCTACCATCTCCTGTAATGTACTTTAAATTTCCACAGGTAGGAACGACCGTATAAACAACAGGTCCTAGGAGCCCTCACTCAGGCAAAGAGCAATGGGGACATAAGGGTATTCCTTTCTCTAAGTCAAAATCCAGTTACAGAAATGAAATATCCTTTACAACCAGCTCATTGCCTTGCATATGCATATATTCCATTGCCTAAGAAAATATTTGCCTGGTTTCTTTACTAAACATTAACAGACAGATAGCCAAGGACAGGAACCTCTTAAGGCCTCAGATTTTTTCCCCTCACCCTCAAAGTCAAAAAGAATATGTTGATGCATCTGAATTATTTAATGCTTCCTATAAAGGGGGGTAGAATGAACATGACCAAGGTGATAGAAGTGATTCAGATTATTTAAGGGTTTTGAATGCTCCTTGGAATTGAGACCAATTCTACTTCTCTTAGACATAGTCTCTAAAAGTGATTACTTCTGTATCAACCACCAGCACACAGTCACAAGGCCAATGACCTGAATGCTCTTCTGTCCTCCATTTTGCCAGTTGTATTCCTGCCCTTGGTCAGGTCTTCCTCATCTTCTGTCCAGTTTATGCTAAGATGCATATTTCTCAGCAATAGGATGAACTGCATCCGTTTGGCAGTTGTGACATTGAGCCAAGATCACAGGCTCCTCGCTCCCAAGCCTAGATGGCAGAAGCCAATTGGTGCATGTGGAGAACATGCAATGTTAGAGGCTGCAGCCAGGAACACACAACATACGTGGATCAGGGAGCACTGTAAGATGAGGGGTAAACCACAGTGTAGTAAGCATATAAACAAGTACCATAAATGCTTCCTATTAACGGCTGGGTACTGTTTGGTTGTGCATGTTATACCTTCACACTACTATTGGCGAAGTGTGTGTGTTTACATAAGTAACACCCCAAACACATAAGTAATGTATTCTAAGTCACTGTTTGGGAAGCTATAATACCAAAATATGTTAGGAATTTTTACTTTTGCTTCATTCTGATCTTGAAAGGCTAGTCATATGTGCAGTTGTAATTATAACTTTATATATATATATATTCTATCTAAATCTTCTGGCCTCAGACCTCATCTACCAAGCTTTGACTTTCACAACTGCTACAGTGTCCCTGTGCCAGGTACTCTGTCCACATCTATGGCTGCCTAAAGTTCTGTATTGCTTTAAGATTGTGGATACTGGACCAGACAGCCAAGGCCCTGAGGAGGAAGCAATTCCCACCCAAGCTTTATCTTCAATCTTTGGCTAATGATTTTAAGATAATTTCACTAAATAAACATAAACTATAGTTCCATTTGCAATCCTGAATGTCTTCTGGGTCACTAATTGTTTCTTTCACATGTGCTGTGCCCTGTGTTCAGTCCCTAATGTTTCCAGACAAACTCCTTAACTCAGAAGCTGCAGCTGGATTTGTCCTTCATTGCTGTATCCCACAATGCAGTAACTTTCACCACATTTTATTATGTTACCTTCCTTAGGAATCTGATTCTGATACAAGGACTGAATACTGCCAATTCCTAGCATCTGCAGTGCCCATGGCAAGAGTTCAAATAGAGACACAGCTGTCAAGCCCAAAGATTTAAAGTTAAAAACCAAGACCGCAAACTGCTAATTAAAATGTATTTTCTATTCCTACCTTGATAAATATTCCTTCAAACTAACTTACAGAGCTAAGTTCAGATTTAGAACCCATAGATTCCCCATGCCTCATCACCAGAGTAGACTATACCAGAAATCACCTGGCATCCAACTCTCAACTAATATACCCTTTCTTTGCCACTGTAGTATTCAGTGGAGGACCAGTATGAGTGCTCAGATCTCCACCACTGAAAATAGAGCTTGAAGGAGGGGCTTGTGAAAGAAGCAAGGACAGACACAGAAGGGAACTTGTAATGGTTTGGGCAGAGAATCTAGGGATTGCAGACCCAAATGATATTACAAAGAAGAGCTCACATGCTCCAGGGCGGTGGTATGTCTTAGATCTGTATATCTGATTCTCCTAAGGAGTAGGCCCAGCACAATGATAGCAGAGGGCAGATCCTGGAAGGCCAACAAAGTGCTGTGTGGGGCTCAGTTCACTAACATCTGCTAACATCCAAAAGGAGATCAACGGGGTAAATCACCAAATGAATAACTGGAGAAACAGTTCTTCCAAAGCACGTAGAAAATTGTAGCACAAGGGCACCAACAGGAAGAGTGAAAACATGAACTCCAAGTTTAGAGAGAACGCACATGGCAATGTCTTTTTAATGTTTATCTATTAGTTTAGTTCACAAGCTAAATGCTTGATTCAATTACCATTCTCTAAAATGACACTGAAGAAGACAAGTTTTAAGAAACCCATGTTCTTAAATTTTATGAGCCTTAGTTTCCCTGCATGTCCAGGGGGAGCCATAATAATGGCTATAGTTTGAGAAGGAGCATAGAACATCTTGTGGACCTGGCAGGTAAAGCCACATCCCAACCCCATCCCTATAAATCCCAGAGAACAGTCTGCCCTGTAGACTGAGGTATTAGGACTACATCTCAGCCACTGATCGCTGACCTTCAGTAAATTAAATGATTAGAAAAATAATGAAGAGAGGTCTAAGTTTTAGTAACATAATAAACTTACTTAAGGCAACTTTGTGGAAAGACATAGTTATACTAGAAAATAAATAAAGTATGGCAAAAAACAAACAAACAAACAAAAAAAAAAACAAAACCCCTGACTACCTGAATACAAAGAGAAAAAATGTAAGTCCTTAGTCCAGAAACCTGGGTAATAAATGGAGCATCCACTTGGGTAGCTGAACCATTTTGGAAATCTGGGGTTGAAAGATGAAATTTCAGTTTTCAAAAGATATACAAAGTAGAGCCAAGAGCCGCCATTCTGACAAGTCTGTTAGTATAATGGGGGAATGAGGAAGAGAGACTGAAAAGCTCAGTTCATCAACCTGGAGAAGGAAAGAACACAAAGACCTGAGAGACACTGGCTTGTCACTTTCATCTTTCCCTTCTTTTCTTTTCTAATTTCTTACATCCTGGCTACAATTCCCCTTCCCTCTAGCCTCCCCCTCCTCAACCTCTTCTTTTCCCTGGAGCCACCCCGATCTTCAACTCCGTCAGGAAAGAGCAGTCCACCCAGGGACATTAATAAAACACAGCATGACAAGATACAATAAGACCGGCACATACTCACACATCAAGGCTGGACTAGGCAACTCAGTAGGAAAAAAAGGAGCCCAGAGGCAGGCAAAAGTCTGAGGCAATACTCCCTGCTATTTGCAGTGTTAGGAATCTTTTAAGAACATCAAGCATCACAACCATAACACATATACAGAAGACCTACATCAGACAAAGATGGGCCCCCTGATCTTTGAGTTTGCCACTTTCTTTAATGTGGTGGTTTTGTTTGGTTTTGATATTAAATCAATGATAATATCATAGGATGAGATTGAAAAATATTCCTCAATTTACCTTGCTCTCTTTCTCTGGTGAAGAATTTGTCTAGTGTTTAGTATAATTCATCCATGAAGACACCTGGGCCTGGATTTTTCTCCCCAAATATGTTTTTCATCTTATAAATTAATATATTTACCCTTTACAGGCCTACCTATATTTTCAATTTCTTTATGAGTCAGATTTAGCACTATCTTCCATGGAAATTTTCCTTTAAAATTAAATTCATCTGCTTCATAGACTGACAGTTGTGTTATAGCAAATCTTGGTTGTCAATATGGCACATCTGGGAAGAACCCTGGTTGAAAATGTTGCCTCCGTCAGATTTTTCTGTGAACATCCCTGTGGAGGCATTGTCTTGATTGCTAATTGATATGAGAGTCCAGCCCACTGTGTACAGCACGACCCTTACAAAGGTGCATCTGGGTTGTATAAGAAACATAGCTGGACCTGAGCCTGAAAACAAGATCAATAGTAACAGCCTCTTAGAGGTTTGACTATGAGACTTGAGACTTTTTCTCTTTTCCTGCCTCTCCAGTGCTGAGATTAAAAATGTGTGCCACCATGCTTGGAACCAATTTACTAACGTTTCTGACAGACTTGCTGCCTTAGTTAAGGTTCTACTGCTATGAAAAGACACCATAACCAAGGCACCTCGTATAAGAACGACATTAAATTGGGGCTGCTTCCAGCTCCAGAGGTTCAGTCCGTTATCATCAATGCGAGAACATGGCAGAATCCAGGCAGGCATGGTACAGGAGGAGCTGAAAGTTCTACATCTTCATCTGAAGGCCAATAGTGGAAGACTGACTTTCAGGCAGCAAGGACTAGGGTATTAAAGCCCACACCCACAGTGACACACCTACTTGAACAAGACCACACCCTCTTCAACAGGGCCACACCTTCTAATAGTGCTGTTTCCTGGGCCCAGGATATACAAACCATCACATATACATCTTAACACTTTAAAACTAGACCTAAACGAGATCATAGAGACTCAGGCTTGGAGAGAATGCTAGATATTTCCCTGTGAGTAAAATAACTTCCGCTCCTGCCCACAATGGGGAAAGACGGGATAGCACCAATTCTCGGTTTGACCCATTGTAAGAGAAACACACACTGAGCTCCTTTGTCTCTCCCCGTAATTCTAAAATCTTACCAATTCAAAGACATAAACAGAGTTAATATTCCCAGTCAAATGTAGAATTTGAAACTTTTTACTGAGGAAAGCAGGCATATAGATACTGCTTCTTATCTAAATGTTTAATGTTCCTCTGCTTAAGGAAGAGTCACTGTGCTGATGTTTTTCAGCTTTTATCTTGAGCTAATTCTCTGAGCTTTAAACTTATGATATCTGGAAATATTTAGTGAGTACCAGAATGCCATTCTTTGTGTTTTTATGCAAGACACAGCATAAATTCTTGTCCGTAAAGCAATTACATCTTTAAACAACCCGAATTTCCAACCTTGGCTATTTTCCTGCAGTGTTTCAAAAGCATTTCAAATCCAACAGCTCCCAGGGGCTATTTCTGGATTTCTTTTCCTGCAAATATCTCATCTACTCCTACCAACCCCATCACTCTGAACACAGCCTTTTCTACTTTTGTATCAACAACATCAAGTACAAGACAAAATCACTCTTGACTAGACACATTTCATGATCATCAGAAAATCTTGTGGCTTCTTCCTGAGACTTCTCTGGAGTGAATCTCCTCCAGTCTACTCTATCACCAACTCCCCAACCTTGGTTCCTTCTCCTCCTGCCCCTCTTACCCGAAAAACTATTCTCTACTCAGAATTCATAGTGCCCTTTGCTTAAAGTGAATTAACTCATTTGTTGCTTGTCCTTACCAAAAGCCTTTCTATAACTTCTTACTTTGCATGAAATTCGTTCTGAAGTCCTTGCCTACACAGACTTGGCTCTCTTGTCCTTGATTGGCTCTCTGGTTCCTCACCCTCTCTGCTTACTTGCTGGACACAATCTCTACTCACTAGTCTTCTAGTACTCAATAAATATTTGTTCAGGGAATGAGTTCACTGATTCCTAAGATCTTTGTGATCGAGTTACAGAATCTTCTATATTTCCCTGTTACCGAGATGTCTTGAATTGTGTATCTTGGAAATTATAAACACCAAAACTGTGAGGCAAAGGGAACTATAGCATATAGCACAGAACTTTTCAGTGGATCTTTTTGAACACCAGAAGCTGTGCTTCCAGTGTCAGCTCTATGTTTCTATCCTGAACACAAGAACAGGACATCATGTCAAAAGCACTTCAGAGATTTCATTTTCCCTGTTTTTCCACAAACAGCACACCAAAACTCTCTTAATCTCCTCTAGAAATAAGGTATAATTTCCATGGGTGGACAGGGAAAGGAACAAAGGGGTTTTTGAAGCCTTTTATTCTGGCATTCCCCACCTGCTATTGGAAGTTAAATGCTTTTTCCCTTAGCACTTAGATTTGACAGAGAATTAAAGGTAGAGAAATAAGAACCATAACCACTGTCTTCAAATGATCATAACTGGCTGATAGAAGGTCTTTAAAAAGCTCCTCATCTAACCAGTGGCTGTTGTTTTTATGTTGTGCAATGGCCTAATCCTGTACGTGATAACATCCTCAAACAGCAAGTGCATTAAGCTGTGACAGCTTTCTACTGACCCAAGCAATTGCATTAGGAAAACACCATTAGCAGCTCCTTCTCTTCCTCCCTGTTCCTTTCCTCCTCCCCACCAGTAAAAGCTATGCTCAATACTACTATTAAATTACCCTTAGAAATACACTCCTCAAGAAAATCAATGCACATGTGTCTTAGTACTTGTCACCAATAGATCAAACAGCCAATCTAGTATACATTATTCCACTCAAAAGGTTTGCATTTTAAACAAGCTGCTTTCCTTGGTACATTTTATGAGCTCTCATCCAAAAGAAGAAAAAATAAAAGTCAGTGGGTGAGGCTAAAGGAAGAAAATACAAATGACCCTCCCAATTCTTCCTGTGGCCCTGTAATGCTTAGTGACAAATGCAGGACAATGTGGAGGATGGGATAAAAATGGTGCCATGTGGTACCAAGGAGCCAAAGCTCAGACTCATTATAATTCCATACTCATTCATTACTGGTGAGTAAGAGCACACTCCCTGTTCTGGTCATTTCCCTTGACTTCTTCCTTTATCTCAGAGGATATCACCCCATAGTTGTTAGAAAATCAAACTGTAACTAGGGAGCCGGTATTATTTGAAATGGACCAACTTAGGTAAATAAGTCATTGCTCTGTGTTAATTTCTCAATGAACAGTAAGTAGCCTTCCTCAAGAGCTGTTCTGAGAATTAAATGAAGTTAGTAAATATGGCATTCAAAGCAACGTTTTGAATACAGAAAGCCTCACCAAACATAAGCTCCTATTATCTAATGTGCTTACTAAGAAGAAATTATCACTCCCCTATGAAGATCTATACATACAATATCAACAACGGCCTCTTCTAGCCATATGGAATAAGCATTAGAGTAGGTGTGTGTGTGTGTGTGTGTGTGTGTGTGTGTGTGTGTAAATACAGGCACAGAGCAGCATATGCAATTGCTTTCTAGCACCAAACTTAAATGGCCAAACAAGTGAGCTACAACTGTCTAGGACTCTACAAAAGATGATGACTCATGCACTTGTCTCCAGCTAGTGCACTGCATCATTCTTACAGCCTTGGCAGGCATCCTAGTGCCACGCAGCTGGAGACACTGAAACCCTGAGGTGACAAACCCAAAAAGGAGGAAGCAGTGCACCAAGGAAGCAAGCCATGGCTGTTTGAGTCCCCGTGGGGAGAGACACCAGCAGTTCATCCAATGACAGCTGCCGTGGAATGAGAGCTAAGCAGCACGTCTACTATGGACCTGGCTGAAGAACAAGAGGCCCTGGAGAGCCAGGGGTCTGGCTGGTTTTAGAATGATTGGTTCTGTTCCTCAACACATGGGGCTCTCTAGCTGAGACAGCAAGCAGGAGGCCCTTAACACTGAGGAAAACATGAAGTAAAAAACCTCATGTTCTCTCTAGCCAAATCTAAACTGAAGTCCTGAGAGGATTCCACAGAGGAAGAGCTTAGAGGCTGAGTTCCAGCAAGTGAGGTCAAAGCCATCAGCTTACAGCTGAGCTATCTACTAAAAACAAACACCAGGACCTCACAGCTGACAACAGAATATAGAGACTATCTGTGCATACTCTGAGGAAGCATGCTGGGAAAATTGCATTCTACTCTTAGGAGCAAAAGTGGCCAACTAGTTGTGACTGAGTCCAAGATAGCAGATGTTGAACTTAGCATATACTATTTCAGTCAACTTTTGTAAAAGTATTCAGCCAATTACATCAAACATACACTTATAAAAACCCTAGGGCGCCGGGCAGTGGTGGCGCATGCCTTTAATTCCAGCACTTGGGAGGCAGAGGCAGGCAGATTTCTGAGTTTGAGGCCAGCCTGGTCTACAGAGTGAGTTCCAGGACAGCCAGGACTACACAGAAAAACCCTGTTTCAAAAAAAAAAAAAAAACCTAGGGAATCATAAATGAAGTTTCAACATAAGAAAGGAAGTTCTAGAGCTAAGATGTCCCACTGAAATCGAAAGCCCACAGTATCAATTTATTAGCATACCCACCATGCCATTTTAACAGTTAGTAAATTTGAAGTCTGATAAATAGACATTATCTAACTTTAATGACAGGAAAAAAGTTGAAAACATTGACAGCTTCAAACACATATGGAACACTGCCAAATGGGCTAAATTGGTGTAGCTGGTACCCAAGAAAAGAAGAGAATTGTATTAGGCATACACTTGAAGGTACATAATAAAGGATTTTTTTTAAAATATCACCAATCTATTGATTAATGAAGTTCAGCAACTATTAAAGAGGACAAATATAAAGAGATCCACCAGGCACATAATAGCCAAAATACTGCAAACCAGATTAAAAGAACATATTGAGGAGAGGTGACAACAGAAAGAATAGGTGGACTTCCTATCAGAACAATAGGAAGTAGAAACAAGGAGGGAGCATCTCAAATTGAAAAAAAACATATATATATCAAAAAAGGAAGAAGAAAAATTCAACCAAGCAGTTGCAGCACAGATTTCCCAGGCAGTGAAATCGAGGCCTTTTCTATAAAGGAAAACCTAGGAAATGTGTTGTCAGCAGGCTTGCATAAGGAGAAATGTTAAAAGATGTTTTCAATTCAAAGGAAAATGAGGCCAGATGGAAACTCACATCTACAGGTAGAAACAGTAAATACATGGGTAAATATAAGCAGCTATGTTTGCTTACTTCTTATAATTTACTTTTAAAAAGGGGATGGTTTAGAGCCTGAAGGAGGGGTCCAAAAAGGACTAATCTCACAGACACGCCATCCGATCATGGAATGGAAACTAAGGAAGTGAGTATCAGAGCACAGGAGGGGTAAAGCAAAAGAGGTAAGAAAGCACGGCCATTGTTGTAAATAGACACTAAAAATTGTAATGATCCAATTATAGCCAAGATGTTAATGGAAGAAATAAGCTGACAGCCTGGAAGTACTAGGTTAACATGAAAGAGGGCTGTGGAATGAAAAGCCAAAGCAAGAAGAACAACAAAAGAGCTATGAGGGAGACCAAGGTCAAACCCAAATAATAATTGCACGAAATGGAAATAGATTTAGAGCTCCCAGCTTTAGCTTTAGTACAAGGGTTAGCAGGCTGGAGAGGAAAACAAAGCCTATACATTGACTCCATACACAAGGCCTGTTTTACATAGAAAGCTATATGGAGCAAAAGTAACATGGTAGAAAAACTACACCTTAGAAACAGCAAAACCTGGAGTGGGCAGGGCTAGCTCAGCTTTAGTGCCAAACAAATCTGAGAAGCAACAATTGACAAATACAATAATTATTAGAGGAAAAAAAGTAAGCTAGAAGAAGGAAGAGAATATAAGATTGAAACAACATTATATCACCCAGCTTGATCTAGTTGACAGTAAGAGATTGCTACATCCCACAGTGTCACACTGAACATTCTTTTCCAGTAGATGTGGACAGTTACCAAAGTACATCTGTTAGTAGACACAGAGTAAATCTGAATTAATCTTTGAATAGGAAGCAGAAAGTACACCCTCAGATTTCTAAGAAACCCCCTAAATCAAAGAAATTATAGATAGATTACGAAGTATTTGCCTGTGAATAATAAAATATAACAAAAGCTTAAGATTCAACTAGAGCAGTGCTCACAGGAAAGCTTCCAGCTCTGGGGCACCTTCACTCTACTGGAGGACAAGTAGCAAGAACATCTGCATTTCCGCTTGGAGCAGAACAAGAACAATCTTCACCCCAAGACAAGACACAAAGCAATCTTAGTAGAACAGTACAAGGTGAGAGGGAGGAGGAGGAGATTGTTTCTATTGTTGTAATAAAACACCACGACTAAAAACAACAAGGGGAAGTGGGGCTTTATTTCAGCTTATACTCAGGCCAGCAAGCTAGCACTTAGGAAAGTTAGGCCAGGAACTCATGGCAGGAACCTCAAGGCAGGAACTGAAGAAGAGGCCATGGAGTAATGCTGCATATGGTTTGTTCTTTGTGGCTTTCTCAGATTGCTTTTTTATACACCTCAGGACCACTTGCCTAGGGGTAGCAGTGTCCACAATGGGTGGGGCTTCCTGACATCAATCATTAATTAAGAAAATGCCCTACAGCCAGGTGTAGTGGGCATATTTTCTCAACTGAGTCCCTTTTCCCAAATGACTCTAGTTTGGATCAAATGGACAAAAACTATACATGATACAGATTAACTAAAATTCTGATTCTCTACAAGATAATTCGGATTGGCTACATTTTTTTTAAAATAAAGAATAACTGTGACAAATGACAAAAGATCTCAGTCCGAGCATTAACAATGGAAATTGGGGCATCATACAAGGGGAAAAGAGCAGAATACTTGCTTAGTATATCTGAGACCCTGCTTTGATCCACAGCATCACAAAAACATATAACTTAATGCATTCAAAATTTGGCTAATTCATTTGATGCAGTTTGTAATAGCAGCTGGGGACCACATCTAATTCTCTAGAGAAAAAGATGACAGTTCATAGAAGGAAGTCCTAGACCTCCAAATATGAACACAAGAAAGCTTTCTAATGTTTCTACTACAGGAGGTTGAAGCTTCACAACAGCCTCCTAAGAACATGACAGAAAGTTCTGACTTGCCTGGTCCTGATTTCAGCATGAAAGCCAAGAGGAAGGAACTTCCTATCAGCAGGAGGAAAATGTGCAGGTGCACAGGGCTGAGAGAAAACAGCTGTTCTAGGAGACCTGCACAAGTTCTAGCATGTTCTCTATATGCTGACATCAAATAGTGATTGCTCGCCTGGGGCTGCTTCTTGAAGGAAATCATGCTTTTTTTTTTTTTTTTTCCAAATACAAATTGTAGTGATCATATTGGGTTTGTATATTCCAGATTTGGGTAGAACCCAAACAATTCAATTTCCACTTTATGAATCAGTGAAAATTAATCTGGGATGTGGGTAGGTGGGAAACTTCCTTGTCTTGAATGAACATCAGTCACAAGTCAGGTGTCACAGGCCTTTAATCCTTGCCTTGAAGAGGCAGAAATAGGCAGATCTCTGTGAGTTTCAAGGCAATTTGGTCTATCTTTATTATTTTAAATGGCCAAAGAGATAAGCTTTGTTTCTGTGTGATGTAGGGAGATGGTGCTTTTCTTACTATTTTGTCCCAACTGGCAGCCTCTGGAAGGCTACACTCCAAAAAAAGCTCTCTCCAGAGAGCTTGACAAATGGAAGCAGAAGTAAAACTTTTAAGCATTGACAAGCCTTTAGTCAATATTGCTAACCATACTTCTCTGTTAACTATTTTTCAGTGCTGCACAACAGCCACACAGGTAACTATTTAAACTTGCATTTCCCTTGTCTCCTGTAGATGTGGCCATGAGACTCGGGAAAATTCAGATGAGACAGGAAGACAAAGGAAGGCTACCTCTAGGGTCACACATTTAGAAAACTCAGGCTCTGATCTCCCACTCCAATACTGCTTCTGTGGCTAAAGGGCTGGCAGAGGAACCTGGAGGACACCCAGCAGTGGCAATGGCTGATGTCCCTTTGCAGAGCAGTGGACTTTCCTCTTTCTGAGGACTCTGCTAAGTGGCCCACCAGGACCGTTTCGTTTACATTCATATGGGCAGATAGAGTTTATTTTTAAATGCTTCTTACCTTAGATTGTAAATCTTAGCAACAGTTTAATACTATATCTCTAAATGTCCCCCAGGGTGAATAAGAAACTGGAGTATCCGATAAGCATAATATATTGAGGGGCCATTTATTTAAAATGCCATCTTAAAAAAATAAAAAGTTTTAATTAAAAAAGTGCTATCTCTGAGTATTTTATTTATGATTTATAGCCAAGTTCTATGAGTTCCAGTTTCTACAGAGCACTCACTTCTCCCCATTTACCACATACAAATTTGAGTGGGCTTAGAAGCCCAATTATACATCACTGAGTTCCTTTAAACTGTGGCAGTTAATCAGGCTTTTCTCTTTCTTTGCCTTTTCAATAATTACTTGTTGGCCAATACTTTTTCCTGGTGCCAGACTTGAGTGGGATATACCCCATCCAAACTGACAGGACAAGCTAGGCTTCCAGTGAAAATTCTCTCTTGGGACTACGTTCTGTTGCACGTTTAGAAATTGGCCCTATCAGGCAAATCTTGCCAAGTGGATAAGCAGATTGGAAAATGGAAGGGCTCCAGTGGTGGGGACTTCTGAGCATCACCATAGCTTGGCTTGGATAAGAAGAAAATAGCAAGGTGCAATGTTGAAAACAGGCTCTGATGTCCAGGAACTTTCAAAATGTCTGTCCTTGGGCCTCAAGTACAGGGCATGACAGGGTGGAGAGAGGAAGGGTGCCACCTGCTGTTCATCCTAATGGTTGGTCTTTGCAAGCCAATCTTTGCCAATGTCCTGCTTCCGTTTGCTCAATTTTGTAGTTGTTGTAGTTGTCTTTGGGGTAAGGGCAAGGGTGGAAATAGTGACTGCCTTCTTGGGCATTCATTGCAATGTTTGAGTCTTCAGAGTGCTTCAGAAACCTAAACCAATGGATTCTGTTGCCATTAGAGAGTTTTGTGAGCAGCATCTGGCCACGTTTCAGGTATCCCAGACATATGTGTTGCTCACCAGCTCCTCCCACAAGGTTTACTGCCCTTTGAGGAATCCCAAATATGAACCAACCCAAATGCTCTCAACCACACTATGAACTCACTTCTTATTTGGATAAGAAAGAGAGAATGTGGTCATTATTCTCTTCATTAAAATCCTGCCAGGGCATAAAGCTCGTTATTAAATCCTCCTTTCTTCTTCTTTTGACACTATGGGACTTTAATTCTTTTTGCTGTTCCTTATGGTTGCTATTCATAGAATTGCAGGTTCAGAAGGGACTTCACAGTCTGTCTTAGTCAATAATTATTTGTTGGATTGTTCTAGACACCCTCAGGTTTTCTTTCACAGTGGGTCAGTCATTCCAGATAGTTTTCTGGAGAAGCTTGATTAGGTCCCAGGAGAGCAGGAAAGGGGGGCGTGAAGGATGCTTATTTTGGTTTAAAGATCTGCCTCAGACACGTCAACATCTCTTTCTTTCAGTGACGGCTTTGTGTGTGTTTGTCTTATACATCTATATTTATAGTTTGGTTCTATATCAGAGTAAGACAGAGACAGATTCTTCAGGCTAATTAGAGCCCCTCATGTTAATGAACCCCTACTACTCTGCCCCCAGGAAATTAATAAGAGCTTTAATCACTCAGAGATTGGAAAGGTCAGTGCCTGCTAAGGGTTCAAATGCAGAGACAGCAGCACCGTCATACCTATTTTAAAATCTGACAACAGCCACCCATCCATGCTATGAGAGGACCACTGCGCCCAGATGAAGCATCAGCTGGATTTTGCACTGAAGGGACAGAATCACACCACTAGCTGTTATAGTCAAATTGTGCTCGCCACAATATTTCCATCTCTGCTAGTTCTTAATGTTTTTCCAACCCACAGATAATGGCTTGCAGCATCACATACCTGTACTAGACTCTCCTGTTTTGCCTAGCTTTTGTTTACTAGCTGTGGACCTGCCTCAACAGTAACTACTTAACCCAGGCTCACAGAGTCAGCTTCCTAAGGAGTAAACGGAATGGTGAAGAATCACGCAAGTTCACACTACAACATTCCCTGTAGTGCCCAAGGCTGAAGGCTGCTGACTTATTCCATCTTTTCAGCAAAGGAGGTTGATCCTCCCACTGCCCACAGGTCAGTGTCCTCAGTTGCTCAAGCTGTATATGAAAACTGAACCGGAGCAATGGGAGGCGAGAAAGGTCAAGGTAAGGGCAGACACACAACCGGCTGTACTAAATCTCCCAGGTTCCTGCCACTGAAGGAGGAAAATCCAACCAAAGAAATAACACTGACACTTAGAAAACTGCAGAAACCAGAAAGAGAGGAAGTTTTTAAGTCAAAACTCTGCAAAGCGAGTAAGGATGGAAGGCAGAGGAAAGCCTATTAGAGACAGCAATTAGAGGTTATTGGAAATGTTTCAGAGTATAGTTTCAATGGCATGATGGAGTAGAAAACCAGATGGTCTTCTCTCTTTTTTTTTATTTGCCTATTAAAAGTAGATCTAAGATTTGGAAGGCAGCTCATTCCCCACTTCCAGCTAAATTTAATTGCCTCTTCCTTGGAACTACAATGATCTTGATTATCTTATCACTAATTTGTCTCCTGCTTTCTGTTATTAGAACGATTGTGTTATTAGTTATCTTTTTGTGTATATCTCCCTCACTAATTGGAATTCTCCCTGAGGGCAGGAGTGCACTCACTACTACTTGCCCATATGAGCATTTAATAGTGCTTTCACATTGTATGTGTGGAAAGCACATTTGTTGAAGGCATGGTGGATTCAATCTACAGGCAAGTCGTATAATGAGAGGTCTGACCATCTATGATTTAGTAAACATCTCTGCCTAAAAGATACTGAGACATTTCACATAAGTTGCAAATATCCAAGTGAAGGCAAAAGTATCATAGAACACAATAAAATCCCATTTCAACTCAAACTGGGTTACTTCTTTTATATGCTTTATTTGCTTTTTAATTTAATTTTTGTGAATTTTACAATGTTTTGTTTTAGACAAAACTAGACTTGGCTGGTATCTTAAGGAAATCTTGGCCATATGTATTTTTTAATACATCTGCAAAGAATTCATATACAATAAATTAGGGCATTGAGCAAGCATTGGCTCAACATGAATCCATGCACAAGAGTTAAGTTCGTAGGGAAGTAGAAAATATCACATCGCCATTTTAAAAGCTAGGACCTGCAAAAAATCTGGCAATATCTTTATTAATATTTCCTATGAGTCTTAAGACTCTTGCCATAATACTTATTGGATGAGATACTTTTGTTAGTTGCTCAATGTTTCTTCTATGCATGGCAGAAGAAAGAGGATAACTTGGACTGGTCCAAGTTGAGAAGTATTCTCCATAGCCCACAAGCTCCTAACTTCTTGATGATGCAGACTCCCAACCTTATGACTTGACAGGGAATGGCAGGCATCCATAGGCATTTGTCTTCTAGTATCATCCTTCAATGAATTGGTCCCTATTTTGTTTATAAACCAAAAAGGACATGTCTGTCTGTTTTTGTTATTGTTGTTGTTTTGTTTTTCTTTTTCCCTAATTTTTTTCAGCATTTTGTTGTTATTGTTGTTGTTTAAGATAAACTCCAGAAATTCTGAACTTCAGCCTACCAAGTGCTGGAATTTCAGGAGTACAACAACTTCCATCTTCAAATATCTTCAGCAAAAATACATGTATGGAGTCAACATGTAATTTATAACAGTGTCACATTCAGAATGTGTATTTTTAGGTACTATTTAGTACTTACAACAGAAAAAATATGAAGAGAGTTGATTCATTTACTAGTCCATCCACCAAAGCTCCTTTACTCACTCAGAAGTTCCGCTGGAGTAACAGGCCCTAGCCATCTCTAGCCATCTCTTCAACTACAGGGTGGAAGTAGTAATCCAGTGTCAGGATCCATGTCTTCGAATAGCAGGCTGCTGTCTACCTACATTGGGCCTCTTTTTTCTTCTGCACCCTGATCTTGGGTCTCATTCTTCTCGGAACTCTATTTTACCTTCGCAGAACCTCTCTAAGGATTCTGCATTGTTTACCATCATGCTAAAGCTAAATATAAATCCTTCAGTATAGAAACTCTTCAGGATTTGTTCTTGTCCAGCGTAGTTTACCTTTCACTGTTGCCTTTTCAGTCCTTGACTGAGCAATGCTGAGCCACTTCAGTTGACCAACGTCTTTCATTATTTTCCACTACTGAACCACTTTGTCTATTCTCTTGCTTTTCCTCTCTCTACATTTCTAAAAACAAACAAAAAAACAAAAACAAAAACACTATGCCCTAACCCCCAACATGATAAGTCATAGTCACTTTCTATAGTGTCTTTCTAGCATGTCTTTACCATATTTATCTACTATAGATGCTATGATTTGGTCAAGTGTCCCCAACAGGTCACGCGTAAAGTGCTTGGTCCTATATCTTCAGGGCTACTGGGAGCTGGCTAAAATGTTAAGAGATAGATTCTCATGGGAGACCTCTATCCTCCTCCAAGGATAGAGGGAATAATAGTATACCAAAACCTCCTAATTCTTTTTCTTTCTTATCTTTCTGTGAGGACTTGATTCCACAATGGTGTACTGCTTTAGCCACATGCTAAAAATAAAAAAAAATCAGTCCAGGTGTCCACAGACAGACTGGCTCCAAACTGATCTAAAGTAACCAACCTGCCCATTTTTCAGGCTAACTATCACAAATATTTAATCATGATATCTGAATACCAACTAGCAAAATAGGTATTAGATCTACCAAAGACAACATTTCAAAGAATATGTCCACTGTACACACATTATCTCTCTGATGGTTTTATATACATAGAAGATTCTAACAATATAAATACAGAAAAAAAAATCTGCTACACATAAATATATATGTAATAGTTGTGTCTACAATGGAATTATTTAATAGACAATTGACAAACTCTGGATATAAGTTCACTGTTCACAAGTTTATTGTTTATTCAATCGTTCAAAACACAACCGAATCCTACTGAGATGGGAGACTAGGAACAAACAAGCAAACCAATAAACAAGCAGAAAGCTACATTGACATTAACACGGAAAAGAAGCTAGTTTACAAGGAAAGACTGGAAGCCTCTTTTTTCTCTTGGCTTCATCTAAGGAACAGTATGCACCTAATAAAGCCAGGTGAAATATAAGTGGAAGAGTGAGCTGTATGAAAGACCCTTCATATTCTGGGGGTCTTTCTTGAGCTCAGTAGTTCATTCCATTCTTGGGAGAGCTTATTCCTTTTTCTTTCTCTCTCTTTTTTATTTTAATTAATTAATTAATTTTTATTTGAAACAGGGTCTTACTATGTAACCCTAGCTGGTCTAGAACTCACTTTGTAGATCAGGCTGTGCTAGAATTTACAGAGATACTTTTGCCTCCAGAGCACCAAGCTGAAAGGCATGCTCCACCATGTTCAACACTTTTTCTGTCTTTTAGTCCTTGCTTAACTTTAATGGCTTTTCTTTATAACCCCTTGTTGGCTGCCAAGATTTTACATAACATATACTGCTTTTCTCCTTTAAACTGGAATAAATTTGTCCTTGAGTTTCCATTTGAGAACATTTTCAAATCAAATTATTAATGAAACCAAGAATCCCCAAAGGATACTTCAGTTATGTTAGTAACGCTACTATGCAGTGAGTGATATGCACTGAACTGGAGACAGATGGGTTGGAGTCATTGCCAGCTCACTAGTTGGGGATCTCCAGAGAAACAACAAATGGGAGATTAGATATAGATTCAGGTAAACTTACACACCCACCTACAGATGGGTAGGGATGTAAACATAAACAGAGATAGATGTATTGTGAGACAATTCATGATCGCTATTAGCAAACCAGATGCCCAAGAAATCAATGGTATAACTTGTTTTATGCCCCAAGGACTGGGCACTGGGGGAGTCAGTCATAAAACCTGTCTTTGCAAAGAAAGGAAATGAGATGTTTCAGGCTAAGTAGTAAGGCAGGGAAAAAAAAAAACAGATTACTGTACCATTCAGTGTTGTTGTTGTTGTATTTCTCTAGAATGGGTAGCCCCCTTTGCATATATATATATATATATATATATATATATATATATATACTATTTTATGGAACTCATTGATTCAGGTAGCAGCCTTGTGCTAAAACACCATAGTCACATCAACAAATAATATATCTGGACTTCCTATGATCCAGCCAAGAGAACATGCAGCCAAATGTAGTTTATTTAAAAATGGGTATTTTCTACGGATAATGACAAAACATGGGATTTTGGAATCAGACTTAAATGGACTAGAAGATCCTTGTGGTCACAGCTCCACAAAAAGTAAGATTCTCATTGCATGAATTAGACCCTAAATAGATGGTCTAATTAGTCATAAGTGTTCTGAATTAAATGGGAAATGGCACCGTTAGAGCTGAAAAGGTTATATTTAATTTATTGTGAACTTAAAAGCATCTCTCTCCTAAGAGCTCACTTTCATTTCATAGCTGATTTCGTGACCCCCATGAAACCCTTTATTGTAAGAGTGAAGCCTATGCCCTATTGGGACTATTCTACCAACTTTTTAACACACATCCTTGCATTCAGCTTCTCCAAATTAAATCCATTCCTCTTTCCCGCATTAGTTATCTTTGCAAAACAGCTATCGGATTCCATCTTTCCCTCTTTGACGATGCAATAAAATTTTCATATCTTTCTGCAAGCATACAGGCCTCAGCATAGTGGTTCAGCAGTTTGCTGCATTTTTCAGTCCCTTCTATTGAGATTCAGGTGGCCAGCATGAATGGATGGATGATGGAGTGATATAAAGATGACATCCATTAATAGGGGAAGGTAGGTAGAAGATGAGAGTTGAGATGTTTCACTCACTGCCTTTTGCTCTTACACCAAATTCAAAGTACCTAGCAAAGGAGTTTAAGGTCCTCTTGAGGCAGACTCTAATCAATTAAATTTCCTAAATATATATGAAATATTCAAATATATATGAATTGCTAAGATTCGTATGAGGTGAGACATGAAGGGAAGAGTTTTAAGAAGGCAGGTATGAGGAGAAGGATACAAATGTGGTTACAAAAACACAGGGTTGAGATAATTTTTTTAAAAAAATTATTCATTAACTGTTTTCAAAATCATGTTTAGAAAACAACAAATTCTTAGTAAGGATGTGAGGTAAAATGAATTTATTAATGGTAAGGTAAGAGCATAAGTTCATTCAGAAAACAAAGAAATCACTGTAGAAGTTTCTTAGACACATGAAAATGAAACTGTACTATATCTAGCACTCCTGAATATATATCCAAAGGGCTCTATGTCAAGAAATAGGAGAGAGACCTGTGCATCT
Source organism: Rhabdomys pumilio (assembly GCA_030674055.1). Classification (NCBI taxonomy): domain Eukaryota; kingdom Metazoa; phylum Chordata; class Mammalia; order Rodentia; family Muridae; genus Rhabdomys; species Rhabdomys pumilio. The sequence continues at coordinate 67,862,999 of JANHMN010000006.1, forward strand.
AAGTTTATTGCAGCAGTATTCACAATGAATGGACGTAAATGTGTCTTATATATGCACAATGTTGTAATGTGCAACCATAAAGAAATAACTCATATCCTTTGCAAGAAAATAAATAGAACTGTAGTTCATTGTGTACAAGGAAATAAACCAGATTCAGAAAAACAAACATTGAACATCTTCTCTTATGTGCAGATTCTATATACATTTTTTAAAAAGAGAGAGATACATGAATGCAAAGGGAGACAATATAAGAGGAACCAGTGAGAATGTAAATGTAGACAAAGCATGGGAATGGGAGAAACATGATCACAGTACGTTACATATACACATATATGTAATATACAATATATACAAATAAATACATATATACACAAATATATAAACACATACAATATATATTTATACACAATAAAATATATATATATTCAATATGCTACATATATACATATACATATATAATACATGTTTATATATATGTAAGAAAGTGTCCTAGAAAACTCATTGTTTTGTACAATTCACATTTTCTAATTAAAGTAGCATTTATAGGTTATATGGGGATATGGTGGTGAAGATTAGTGATCTGTAAGAAACAAGAATTAGGGGAGAATAAAATACTCAAGAGAAATAAATGACTCAGGCCTGAGTAGAGATATTTTGAAAGTAGAGAAGGCAGTATTAGATGGAGGGAGAGAGGAGACAGCCCCTCAAAGGAGTCTATGCATGGTGCCCCAATTTTCCTCCATGTGAAACAAAACATGAAGTCAGCTGTTGAAAAGGTGGGAGGTGCCAAGGGAAGGCTGAAGCATGAAATTTTTAGAAAACCACACTAGAAAATAATAGACAATAAGAGAGGAGTTAAGGAGGATTGGCCTAAGGTCTCAGATGAGTAATGTGCCTGAGAAGTCATGCAGAATAGCACCAGCTTACACAGTGATACAATTTAATAAGATTGCCAATAAGAAGCTAGTGTTGGGTCAATTTCTGCTCTTGAATATGGCTTGGAAAACAATGTCCAGAAAGTGACTCCTCTAAGCTTTATTGCTCACCTAATCTCTGTTGTAAATGCTCAGTTTTGCTATTTCAAAGCAGCTACAAACAAGATATAATGGATCAGGGTGTTTGTATACCAATAAAACTTTACTTGAGACCAACAAAAGTTGGATTTCTTATGATCTTTCTGTGCTATGAGATTCTCTTTTTTTTTTTAATCATTTAAAATGTAAAGCATATTACTTTAAGGATCACGAAAGAAAAAGAGACAGAAAGAAAGAAAGAAAGAAAGAAAGAAAGAAAGAAAGAAAGAAAGAAAGAAAGAGAGAGAGAGAAAGAGAGAGAGAGAGGGAAGGATGAAGAAAGGAAGAAAGGAAGAAGGGAGAAAGAGAAGAAAGAAGGGAAGAAAGGAAGAAAAGAAGGAAGGGAAGGAAGAAAAGAAAAAAGGAGGATGGTAAGGAAGGAGGGAAGGAAGAAGGAAAGAAGGAAGGAAGAAAGAAGGGGAGGAAGGAAGGAAGGAATGAAGAAGGAAGGAAGAGGGTTGACTTGGCCCATGAACCCATTTGATATCCATATTCTAAAAATCAGAATCTTTCTATTTTTTCATAAACTTTTAACTTCACACTGTTTAGGGAGTGTGCATTCTTTTCTTTTTCATTGATAAATTATCTGGGCCTTAAGACAAAAAGATATATTTAACTACAGATGAGATTTCCTGCTTAGAGCAGGAAGGAGCATGTGACATCCGTGTGATGCAGAGGCCAGCAGTGACTCTCAGGAGAACTGAACCAAGAGTCCAAGTGAGTGAGCTATCAGGCTGTTGTGGGACGGTGATGTAAGGGTTCTATGACCCAAGTATAACACAGATGTGCAGCCAGAGTTTATTTTTACTTCATCTTACATGACAGATAACAACTTCCACTCTCCATGACGATATGGTCCTTTTTCAAAATCAGTGGTGCACAGGGAAAGAGGTGGATTGACAAATAAACCATGAAGAGGTTCAGTTCTTTGTTGATGTCACAAAATCAGAGGTGAGTGGGGACTGGCTTCCAGACACACCAGGCAAGAAAGGCATTTGTTTTTCCTTGTGAAATCATTTCTGTGTGCCTGTCTTTCCCAATAGAAAGGAATAAAACCTTTAGTTGACTTGCAAACTCACTGAAGAAAAGAATAAGCAAGCAACAAGGGCAGCTGGCTCAGGTGGTGTTAGCTGTGGGTAGCACTTATAAAGATGACAGATGTTGCCAAATGGTAATTTTCTCTGTGCGGTGGCTGTGATTGATCTGCGGCTTGGTGCAATGGTCGAGGCTTTCATAGTCAATCTTAAAAACCATCATGTCATCATAGAGTGGGAGCTTCAGATGACTGGGGGGATAGCTGGGATATTGAAGACAGAACACTATGAAAATCAAGTATTTTTCTAAAACTTAAATCTACCAAACCAGTAAAGATCAGTACACATAATTACAAAGAGGCAGAATTCTAAATAAATGTGCTTTGGAATTCTGCTGAGCCATGTGTTAGGCAGAGAACTAAGGAACTTGGGCTTACAAGTGGTATTTTCACTGTTGCTTCCTCCTAACTTTCTATGTACCTATGTCTGTCTGTCTATCTATCTATCTATCTATCTATCTATCTATCTATCTATCTATCTATCTATCTATTATCTCTATCTATCTAAACATCTATGCATATATATGTGAATATATATATATATATATATATATATATTATATCAATGTATATATGTATCTATCTATCTATCTAGTTACCTATATCTATTTAAGCATCTATGCATCTATGTATCTATATGTCTATATGTATATCTAGATAGAGAGATAAATGTAACTTATATTAATGTATGTATGTATGTATGTATAAGTGTATCTATCTATCTTCCTATCTTCCTATCTTCCTATCTATCTATCTATCTATCTATCTATCAATCATATATTTATATTTCCTCTTTGGAAAAAACCAAGAGGATCTTTAAAGGAGACAGCTAAATGGAAATATGATGCTAAAAAATCAGGACTGTAGATTAATTAGAAGAGAAGCGTTGATGATCAGAGATCATCTCACAATAGGAAGAGAACCTCCCAAAATTCACTAAAATAGAGTAAGGAAGTTAACAAGGAATGATTCAATTTTACCAAGGCACATTGGCTTTTAGAGTTCAAAGGCAAAAAAGAGGGGAGGTTGGATAAAGTCATATTTTAGGAGATAATAAAAATATAAGCAATCTAATTAAAAAAAAGATATATGAAAAGAGGTACCTGGAAATTATCAAGAAAAAAGACTCTAGCTACAAAAATATACATAGAAATATAAGGAGTATTTGTAGTATACACAGTGAATTTAACACTTTATGACATAGTCAATAAAACAATATATGTATCAACCAGACACCAGACATTAGAAAATGGTGAGTAGATTGTTCCAGCATATCTGGGACTCATTCTAAGTAACCCCTAATAGAAGTGGGAGAGAGAATGCTATGGTTTGTGTAGGAAGCCATAGACCTAGATAGAACACACAGATCTGAGTGAGCCATCACAGGTCCAGACCATGGAGGGAACTGGAAAGAAAGCTCTGGGAGCCAGCCATTACTGGAGGAAACAAATGGAGGGAGAAATATTGGCCCTGTGGGGAGAGATGTGTTTGACTCATCTTATAGACTTTAACGTAATACTGAAATACTCTAACTTTTATCTCTTTGTCAGTCTTACTCTTGGTTTCTTAAGTATATTTTGATGGTTGATTTTAGAAGACAACACGGCAGCATCTAGAGATTTGGAAAAAAAAAAAAAAGCACTCTTCTGGATGTTTCTCAATGGTATTTGGGTCCACACTCTATATTTACATGTAGTCTTTGCATAGCCAAGACTGACTCCCAGAGCAAGAAAGACTCCTATCAGCAGATAGCATTTAGGCTTGAACTCCAAGACTGAATGATCCACACAGGCTTTTCAGCCACATGGCCTTCATGGACATGACAGCTACAAACCTAGCAACCACAGGCTCAGGCTCAGCCACCCCAGCCCAAAGCCCAGACACCATAGCCTTGGGCTTAATCACCTCAGGCATGGGCCCAGATACCACCAAATCTATTATACCAGAGCAACATAGAGGTGTAATAGGCAGAATCTCATTTTCAGAATAAGACAGCTCACAGATATATTGCTGGATATACCTGGAAGGTTAAGAAAGTCTGTCAGAATTTTTCAAGACCTCATGGTAAACACCAGGATGAACTTCCAACATGTTAAAATTTAAAAAGACAGAGGCTGAGAGAGAAGTCTACACACACGCAATTACCAAAGGACCTATGGCTATAAAATCTCATGTAAACACAATATTGACTCCTGACCAGATGTAAAATATACAACTATCTGTACAAGTTTACTGCTCAAACATTAGCCCATATGTGGCAGATGCCATAAATTTCTTGGTCAAACTTTGCTGTTACCCTGAAGGCTATAGTGCTCAGCTTGGTAATGTTTGAAATTCACTGAAAGAATCATGTAAATAACAAACAGATCCAAGAGGTATCTGAGAATCTCTGCTGCAGGACTGGTAACACATCCTGACAGCCACATTTGAGCATCATGGGTCTTCAAGAAGTCCCCTCATTTTCATCTCTAAGTGGAAGTTAAATGGAATTTAATGCATAGCTTGTCATATGGTGACAGAGGTACTCAGCTTAGTCAAAGTGCTTACTGTGCAAGCATAAGGACCTGAGTTTAGTTTCCCAGTATCCATGGAAAATATCGGTGTGCCAAAGCATTCTTCTAATACCAGTGTTGGGGAAGAGAATTTCCAGAGCTAGCTGGTAGCCTGCTTATCCAAACTTGTAAGCATTAGATTCAATGAGAGACCCTTTCTATGAAACAATGGCAAAAGCAACTGAGGAAGGCACACAACATTGACTCTGGCCTGAAAACATATGTGTATGAAGGCGAACATGCATGTACACTCACATATGTAATTACAGTTATACACATACACACAAAATGCTGATAAAAAGTAATCTATTTATAAAAACTAATTTATTTTTTATATTTAAAAGTTTTAGCCCATAAAACCTAATTTATTTTGACATTTAAAAGTTTTAGCCTAAACAATTTCAGATATGGCACCATTTTCTTTACATTTACTTTTTTTTATCATTTCTAATTTTATTTCCAATAAAATTTTATATTAGTTGATGAGCACTTTTGAAATGAGAATATATGTGCTAAGTGTTACATAGTTATATGGCATATTATGTATGCTTATATTATATGATAATGTAGATTACAGTTTCTCTAGCTGCCTCTCTCTGTCTCCTAGAAGTCAAATCATATCTCTTGCAGTCTAACCTTTATCTACAATGAAAACAACACAAATTTTCAAAAAAAATATAATTTCTTTACTCTGCCAGTAAGGAAAAAACAACTTTGATGCTTGTTCTAAAGGTGACTTTGCGCCATGAAGAGAATACTTCCTCTGGAGGAACATAAAAGAAAGGTATTTTGTACTTTTTCTCTTTCATATACTGCCTGTCTATCTATCTATCTATCTATCTATCTATCTATCTATCTATCTATCTATCTATCT
>JANHMN010000006.1:67868600-67930986 GCA_030674055.1 Rhabdomys pumilio
TCTATCTATCTATCTATCTATCTATCTATCTATCTATCTATCTATCTGCCTTCCTATCTTATATGTATCACTTTCTTTTTTCTTTTTGCTATTCCTCTTTCTTTGAATATTTTATATTATTTTAGTGCATATGTTTGAGTGTTTTGCCTACATATATGTGTGCATAGCACATGTGTGCCTGAAGGCCAGAAGATGGTATAAGGTTACTGGGAATAGGAGTTACTGGTGAATTTGAGCCACCATGTTAGTGCTGGGAATTAAACTAGTGCCTAGGACTTCTGTAAAAGTGGCGAATACTACAAAGCACTCTGTCATCTTTCCAGCCTTAAGCTATTTCTCTAAATGAAGTCTCTATCCTTAAAAGAAATCCTCTCTTTTCCTTTAAAGCCATGTTGTGTTGTCTCTGAAATGATGCTCTTTCCCTCTTAATTGCTCTTCTACCTCAAGTCCCCATCATGCTGACTTGGGTGTGATTTAATATCTCTCATATTGCATTCTCCCCTCAAGGCCAGATCATAGAGCCCAATCTCATACTTATAAGGGTCTCTCTCCTGCTAAAGCTCATTTCTAAACTATAATTTTATGTTAGCTCCTATCATGAGCTTGCCATTCTGATTTCTAGCAACTTGTTATTATATATCATATATTATAAATAGATAATTCTACTGTAAATTTTTAACCAACATGCAAATTAATAACTATGTTAAAGTCTGTTTGCTAAGTTAAATATGGAAATCATATGTAAATATATATCTTTTATTCCATTCATTATTAATAAAAATTTTCTTGCTTCTCTATATATCTAGTAATTTTTTGTCCAAGACTTTTGTTTTTACCTATTCACATTACATCCTGCTCACTGCCCACTCTTAGTCATCTCCTCCCACAATCTTTCCTCTATCTCAGACCCCTTCTCCTGTGAGCAGGTTCCCCCCAACCTCATTATCCCTCCACCCTGGCACATCAAGTCTTTGTAGGGCTAGGTGCATCCTCTCTCACAGATGTCAGAGAAGTCAGCTCAGATAGAAGAACATATCCCACAGACAGGCAACAGCTTTTGGAATAACCTCCCTTCCCCTCCGCCCCCTGCTTTAGTTGCTTTGGACCTACATGAAGACCAAGCTGTCCATCTGCATCATGTGTATGGAGGACCTAGGTCCAGCCCATGTATGTTCTTTGGTTGGTGCTTCAGTCTCCGAAATACCCAAGGCTCAGTTTAGTTGACTGTTGTTTTTCCTGTGGAGTTCCCTTCCCCTTTGGGATGGCAATCCTTCCTCCTATTCTTTCATAAGAGTATCTAAGCTCCATCCACAGCTTGGCTGTGGGTGTCTTCATCTGTCTGAGTCAGCTGGTAGATAAAGGCTCTGTCCCAGATATTTTATGTATAAAAGGAACAGAAAACCTTTCAAGGAAAATACTGTTTGTAAACATATGGTTCTTTCATATGTAATGTGAGGCATGCACCACACTATATAAAAGGAAATATGACTAGTAGTGAAGAGAAATGTGTGTGTGTGTGCACACACACATGCACACATGTTCATGTGAGCATATACTCAGACCATACAGGAGACATCTTTATTAAACTTAGTAGACAAACATGTTGTATATCAGCAATTACTTTGGTTTTCAATATGGCAGAAAGATAGATGAAATAAATGAGAAATGGAGAATTGTAAGACTACTCAAAACCATCAAACATGTAATAAACTCCATAATTATAAGATCCAATATCTAACAATGAACTCAGTAGACACATCTTAGTGTTAGACATAGAATTAGCAACCTGAAAGATACACCAAAATAATATAATCAAATTGAAAAACTGAAGCAAGATTTTTATAGCATTATTCTACAAGTACCCTTACACACAGTACTGTCTCATTTATGTTAAGACATGATGTACATATATATGCATATATTATATTAGGTTTATTTCTGGATTATAAAATAAATGCATTTTACAAATAATTATAACTCTTCATACTTTGATCAGGAAATACAAAATATACAATCTACAAGATACCTTAAGTGTACTTTGATTTCACAAAAACAAACCAAGCAGCTAAGTGTTTATAACTGGATATGCTGATTGGTTTTTGTCAACTTGACACAAACATGGATATACCTGGAAAGAAAAAAATCTTTATTAAAAAAAAATCTTCATAAGATCGGACTGTAGGTAAGTCTTTAGACATTTCTTGTTCAGTGACTAATACAGGAGGGTCTAAAAGACTATGAGTAGTCTTCTGCCACTCCTGGGCAGGTGCTCCTGGGTTGTATAGGAAAGCAAGCTGAGCAAACCATGAGTTTGCAAGCCCACCATTAGCACTCCTCTAGGGCATCCTGTCTTCAGGTTCCTGCCCTGCTTGAATTTCGGATTTCTTCCCTGCCTTGATCACTGTTACCTGTAACTAAATGTAAGAAAAAATAAGCCTTTTCCTTCCCCACTGGCTTTTGGTCATAGTGTTTTATCACAGCACTAGAACTAAGACACTATGGAATGCTCTGCTGTCCACAGTGGCCAGGAGAAACCCTAGGAGGATTTCCTTTAGGAATGGGTATCTTTAGTGCTCAGATATTAAAAGTTGTTATAAATTCCAGTATCTCATCGCTCATTCCACTGTTTTCAGTATGCATGCCTCTCAGCCCAAGCAAGAGAATCTTAAAGTAGCTGGAAAACTAAAAGGAGAATGAATGGATGAATGAGTGAATGAATGAGGAGCTGAATGAACAAAAAATGAAATAAAGACAATGAAGTGTGGGGTAAAAAGTTCCTGGTGGAAAACTTGAACTTACAGAACAAACAATAGGAGGTCTTTAATCTGTATTTAATGAGTGCCCAGTTTCTGCCTACAGTTTAGATATCATCCTATTATCATCAAGTTTTGGTACTTACATTGCCATAGTTCTATCAACCACAGAAAAGGGAAAGCGAGAAAAAGCATTTTTGTTTCACATTGAATATTTGATGTTAAATCTAACTAGGCTCCACTGAGCATTCAGAGCATGGGCAGGTGCCATAAAAACACCAAGAAGGAAATCAGTAAATGTCTGGCTTCAAGGTGGCCTAAGACTTAGTATTACATATATGTGTCATCTATTTTTGAAAACAAAGTCAAATGCACCTTTGCCTTACATATTTCATTAATTAGATGTGTGCCATTGGAAGACAGGAGGGTTAGTGGGGAGCAGGAGTAGAAGAGAAAGGAATTGCTAATCTGGTTGCACACCTCTGAACACTGATTGTGCTTCCTGCAGTTCAGCGGCAATAACAATGGAACAATCAAAGCTTTGGACCCTGGGACAGAATTCCAAATTAAGAAGCCATTTGGAAGCTGTTGTTGCCCAACTCCAGGATGTACATCTGCATAATGTGCTTTCTTTCCTTTAACATGAACCTTTAACTAGGTCCTTGTGAGGGGGCACTGTAAAAATATCGAATGTGGATTGCTAAACACAGCTGTTTTAAATATTTGGACCATAAGGCCTTAAACACTAGTACACCAGTGCGTGTATGTCGTGTGTGTGTGTGTGTGTGTGTGTGTGTGTGTGTGAGTGTGTGTGTGTGTGTGTGTGTGTGTGTGTGTGTGTGTGTGTGTACATACATATAGACTAAAATGAGTCCTTGGGCACCGGAACTATAATGATGAGTTCCCCTGGATCAAAAGGGATGGGTCAGAGCTACAGGCACGGCTGGATTGGGCCCCTCTAGCACATAAATGTATCAGGATCACAGATGAGCACATAGAACATATTCCCAGTGGGATCTGTTAGTGTGGAGCCAGCAAGAAGTGGTGCTTCTCTGGCTGGGTGAGATAGCATCAGGCCAGGCTGAGATAGCATGAGACCAAGTTCCTTAAGTCCCTCCTCTCCTCCCACTGAGGAGATCCAAGTACCCCTTAGGTAAGGCAAGGCAAAGACTCTTTGTGAGCAGCCACAGTTCTCTCTGGCTGCCAGTACTAAGTGTGTACATACTCTAGCTTCGTTTCAAGGAGGGCAACAGAGTACAGAGTAGAACCACCCAATTTGGAAAATGATTGGCTTTTGTGTGCCAGACAAAGCAAGAACTCTGGACAGCTACAGGGAAGAGGAACAGCCCATTTAATGTGCTCTGATTCCCTCCTGGAAAGACTGAGAAATTATCTGCTTGCCTCAAATATCTTCATTAAAAATGCATTTAAGCTGTGAAGCTCTACGAAGGAGAGACCTGTAATACATGAAAGATTAGCCCCAGATTGCTGATTGGACTATTTTACATCATTATGGTAATTAAGCTAGCAGGCTGTTGTGCTGACTTCAACACTTTCCTCCATTTGCCTTTGTCTTCAGTTCAAGGTATCTCCCTTCTCTTTCTGTCTATTAGCCCTCTTCCTTTCCTCTTGCTCCTGTGCCTCTCCACCAAACATCTCTGCTCAGAGCCTTGCCCACTCTTGCTTCATACATATGCATAGTACTGTGGTCAGATTCTCTCTCATGGCTTCTCTGCCAACCTTGTCCTCCCTATGCAGAGCAAAGGGAAGAAATTAATGGTAATTACAAGGTGAAGGTGGTGTTACAGCTCTCAGTCTGATTGCCAGTGAAACCAAATACAAATGGAACATAATCAGCCAATTATTAAAACAGAGTAAACACGCGGGGCTTCATAACTTATTTGCCTTCCCTTGTTTTACTTTCTACCCTCAGACCTGCAGTCTGTCCCAGAGTAGGGATTAGAGACCCCAAGATACCATTTTGCATAAGTTTCTGGGACTCCAGGAGAACCAAATGTACACAGGTATTGTTCAGAACTGCCTCTGGTATGGGAGAGGACAAGGCCCTTTCCATGATCTAATGAGTACCTCACTCTCATCCCAGTCCTTTTCTTCACTGAGCCAGCCACACATCCAGCTTTCTCCATTAAAAAAAAAAAAAGTTGCTTCCCTATCACTTATAAATACATAGGAAAGTTCTAACAACGGATGAAAATCCCTGAAATGATTTGCAATGATCCCTTGAGCAATCTGGAGTCTCTGAGGCTGAGAATGCATTTCAAAGAGAAACAAGACAAAGATTTTCATTTAGTCGATGACTGGACAGTGTGTATGTATGTGTGTGCTGTCACACGCACACACAGTTCTGCTGCCAGAACTGGTCTAACCAATCTCTGACTATTTTCTGGTAATCGCAAGACCATGGATGGTAGAGGGAAATAGATAAAACCCTCATATATTTCCTTTTTATTCTCTAATGTTACTCAGAATGTGCAGTTTTAAAAGGCCACAAGTACACGATCATATCCACACTTCTGCTGAGCTCTAAGGAGGGAGTTGTGGGTGAAGGGTGAGGTCAGCTTTATCATTAAACAGGCTGTCTTTCTGCATCTGGACTAATTTACTGGTTTTAGGATCATCTCTTGATCATTTCCCTTCTCCAACCCCCAAACTACCTCACTTGTAAATGGAAACTGTTATAGGATCTACCTCATGAAATTGTAAGGATTAAATAAAACATAATGCATGCAAAGTGTACTTAATGAATATGCATGACTATGCTAGCACAATATATGTAAGTAGGAAGTCAGTTTTTAATCTCTGAATTGTATTTCTTCATAGATTATGTCTTATGCCTACTGTTCCAAGAGAATGCCTTGCCTTGATCTTAAGATTCTGTTGGCACCTAAATCTTCGAAGTAATCCTAGTAGATTTGACTGACACATTTGATAACTCATCCTGCCTCCACATTTCTTCCTCTAAATCCTCATACAGCAATTAAACATTTTATATACTCTCAAGAAAATGGAAGCACATTGGAAAAAGGTCTTCTTCCAAGTTCTACTCGTAGGAAGCTGTCAAGAACAGCCGTACACATCATTCCTGCATCTGCTAAAAGGGATGCTGTGTCTCAACCAACCTTAGTGCTGTCCTCCATCAGGACCAGTAGAGTCCAATTCTTTTGGCCAGCTGTGAAGGACAACACCACCCCAGCTGTTGCCTCCCACTGTGTTGTCTTTCTCCTATTGGTGGGACCCTCCTTATCTATTGGCAAACACTGTCTAGAAACCCTCATGTTATAAAAAACAACAACACAAACCAAAAGAAACCACCTCTTTAGCTCAACGTTTCCTCTGAGTACCACCTCAGTTCTTTGTTATATCTCTGTAGAATAGCATACAATATTTACCCAGTCACTGCCTCCATTCAAACTCAATATAGTTTCCTAGGATATGGCCCAGCAAGCCTCTGCTCTATCTCTCTCTACTGAAATGGCTCTGTGAACCAGCTACCTCCCTAGGGTAGAATCTGTGAATCTCTTTGTTCTAGGAGGGGGAACCACATCCTGCACAGATGGCCGTGTTGTTCCTCCTGGAACACTCGTGTTTCTTGCTAGGAAATTTTTTTTTTCTTTGCAGCTCAAACTGTGTCCTTCACTGACCCCCTTCCCTTCTGCTGGATGCTAGCTAATTGGTGGGTTCCTGACGCTAAATTCTGAAGCTCGTCTTCTCTCTTTCATAATGATTTTATTTGGTGTTCTTAACAAGCATTCTCTGTCTTGGAGTCTCCTCAGCTTAAATGTCATCCCTGAAAGATTACTGGAGCTGCCTACTTAGCTAGTTTTATTTTAAAGCCTGCTTTCCGTACCAACGCTTACACTTTTCAAACACTCTGATATCCATCCCCCACTGGAAAAAACAACCATTCCTTTGGCTTAATCAAATTTCTCATCACTCTTCCTTTCTCTCTTTTTCACCCAGCTCACTTCATTCACTGCATCAAACCAGTTCAGCACCAGTGTGTATAGAGAATCTTTAAGCCTTCTGAGGCCATATGCCTCTGACATATCACCTTTCGAACTAGAGTAAGACACCACTGAACCTTCCCAGGCCCACAGCTATGGCCTTTCTAACATGACCATCAGAGAGTCTTTCATTCCTACAAATGTCTTCCAGTGGGTTGTACCGCCATGTTAGAAAAACAATAATTAATTATCTGTCCTAAGTGATCAAACTGCATCTGTGCAACTTTTTGCCATAGCCTTTTTCTTGAGAGATTATTTACACTGGCCTTCAGGTTCCACCATGTACCCAATGCCTTTCATTTTCCCTTCCCTGTGCTGGAGCATTCTTCCTGCACACTTCCTTATAGGAAATACCCCCTACCTATGAAGTCTTTGTTCAGAGATAGCTGCTGCTGTGTACTAAATTAGCCTCTATCACTTCGACCTCCCCCCACATTCCTCATGTCAGCTATTATCTGATATTAACTTCTACTTTCACATCTTTACACTGATCTATATTAACATACTTCCCTTTGTCTGTCTGTGTTAATTGTGTTCCACATTCAATGGAAAGTTCCAGAAACAATATAAATAGTTCATAACTTTTGAATTGTGTGCCATCTTTAGGAGCATGATGGACTCATGCATCATCCCACATCATCCAACTCAGAATGTGAGTCATTTTTGTCCTATATATAGATGATGCCTATGTTGCTCACCCACCAGTCAAGAGCAGCCAGCCATTCTTATACTCAGGGAAGCCCTACTATAATTAATGACTGAAGTGAACCAGAGCTGGTACTGCTGATTTGGATATACCAATGAGAAGTCATCGAGTGTTTCTTTCAATGAAGAGGCAAAGATACACTAAGTGATTTTCAGAGACATTATAGCCACACAACCTTTATTATAGCATTTTTCATTAGTCATGTTTGTTAATATATCACTGTAAATGATTTCTAAATTTTTATAATTAGTATATTCATAGAAAAAAGAGAATATATAGGATATGGTCCTATCACAAGATATTTACCAGTCATATTTCTTAAATGAGTAGGTAAAATGGTTATTGTCTGACTCATTGAGAATTTTTAGGTCTTTAGATACCAGCAATCAAAGGGGTTCAGAAGTCTACACTGAAAAATCTCAACTATGTCTGTCGAGTCCTTCATTCTTCCCTCCAAACAAAGTCCGGAGGAAAGTTCCAGATTTGAACTGACCCCTTCTGGTAGGCAGGGTGTTAGCCAAGTTCTTAAGCCATTTCAAGCCTAAACTTCTCTAGGGTACAATAGGATGGCATCTACCCTGCAAACTTATTGTGAAGGTTAATGGGAGAACGTTTATAGTGCCACTGGGGCTGGCACATAACTGGCTCTCAAGAAATGGCAGTCTCTCCTCAATGACCATGGTCTGCTTTGGCAAAGGAAGAAGGAATGGGGATGGAGAGTCCCTGATTAAAGACATTTGTATCAACAGTGAGTTCCTCTTAGCCCTTTTGCCTTCCCAGAGGAAGCTTATTAACTTAAATGCATTACTAATTGCAGGATTGCTGCTAGCTTACCATAATGAAAAGTATAGATAGAGAAGGGAATATACCTTTGGGCTAGGAATCAGGAGGAGTCTCACTAAAAGGCATGGCCAGTGGGCCTATAGATTAATTGACCAGTCAACTACTCTCATTTTACATATGTGTGTATGTGTGCATGCATGTGCATGTATGTTCATTTTAGTTTTTCCCTTGTGTCTTTTTCTTTTCTCCCTAAAAATTAAAGGCTTGGGAGGTTGTTGCTTATATATTTCTTTTATTTATTTACTTTCTATTTATTGGGGGTTTTGGTGTATGTATGTGTGTGTTTGTGTGTGTGTGTGTGTGTGTGTGTGTGTGTGTGTGTAATAGGTACTGAATCCAGGGATTCACACCTGTTAAGCAAGTCCTTTATTATTGAGCCATATTCCCAATGTCAGAGCTAAAGATTTTATCTTTTTTGTGTTTTGTTTTTACACTCCCTCATGAGAACATTTCCCACAAATATTTAAGGCCCAAAGATGTGCCCACAACTTGTTAATATACAGCAGCAGCTGTATGGGCTGCATGCAGGTCCTGTCTATTCCTGTGACTAGTGTGCAGGTACAGTCTCTATACAGGTTATTATATGTGAAGGAGGCCTTTCAAGTGTGGGTGTATACATTAAGCATTCCTGCTTGTCTGTCACACAGTTAGCCAAGCGTCTGAAATTTCAACACAAGACAAGCTCTTGTTGCCTGGAAACTATGAAAAATGGCTTTGAGGGGAGGAAATTTTTGATGACATTTGTCATTAACAACTTTATTTTCAAACATATTTCACGGTGCATTGCATGGCAGGAAGAGTTTCTCATCTTCTGAACTTTCTACCTGCCAGGCCAAGTAGAATAGTGACAGCTTCCTTTGAACACACATAGAGAAGGCACTTCAGTGAACAGCAAGTGAGAAAGACAATGCACAGCGAGGTAGAAGGATGCAAGCAGCATATCTGTGTGCCTTTACAGGCACATCAAGCAGCATGTGATCCTGTGTTCTCCCTTACTAGTTATCTCAGTATTATTCATAGACCAGAGATGCCTACTTAAATAGCATGACTGACCAGAACAATTTCAAGGTGATCTTGGCAGTCTCAAGGGGATACTGTTCACTTGTATGGTTACAGCCAAGAACTTTCTCCCTCCACTCTCTCTAATTGGATATTTTATTTATTTACATTTTAGATGTTTTCCCCTTTCCCCATAACCCCCCCCCCAGAAATCTCCTATCCTCTCCCCCTCCTCCTGCTTCTAAGAGTGTGTACCCTCACCCACCCACCCATCCATTCCCACCTCCATTCCCTCAAATTCTCCCACACTGGGGCATCCAGCCTTCATAGGACCAAGGACTTCCTCTTCCACCTATGCTCAAAAAGGTCATCCTCCTCCACATATACAGCTGGAGCCATGGGTCCCTCCCTATGTGCTCCCAGGCTGGTGGTTTAGACCCTGGGAGCTTCTGGTTGGTTGGTATTGTTGCTCTCCCCATGGGATTGCAAACCCCTTCAGCTCCTTCAGCCTTCTCTCTAACTCCTTCATTTGAAACCCTGTGATCAGTTCAGTGGAGTTGTGAGCATCCCCCTCAGTATATGACAGGCTCTGGCAGAGCCTCTAAGGAGACAGCTATATCAGGCTCCTATCAGCATGTGCTTCCTGACATCCACAACCCAGATATCACTCAACATAGGAATGGATTCAGAAAATGTGGTACATTTATACAATGGAGTATTACTCAGATATTAAAACAATAGGCAAATGGATAGAACTAGAAAATATCAACCCAATCACAAAAGAACACACATATCATGCACTCATTGATAAATGAATATTAGCCCAAAAGCTCACAATACTCAAGATACAGCCAGTCTCTCTTAACTTGCCTCTTAGAGCACTATTTTCCATTCAGCCTAGATTTTTGACAACTTTTGTTGATACATAAGAGACTCCAAGTCATTGAGAAGATGTCATTTCCTTGCCCACAAACATCTAATCTTGGTATATTTGTTCACAGAATTCCTTCTGGAGTTCTCACTAATCATCAGACACTGTGTTGGTTCCTGCTTCTAAAAGTAAGCCCCCTATTGATTGGCTGCTCAATGCAAAATGGTCAATCCTGAAACCATAGAAACACAAACAACAAAAATAATCTTGGCAAGTAGTATCTCTCTCTCTCTCTCTCTCTCTCTCTCTCTCTCTCTCTGTCTCTCTCTCTCTCTCTCTCTCTCTCTCTCTCTCTCTCTCTCTCTCCCTGGTGTGTGTGTGTGTGCGCACGCGTGTGTGTGCGCGCGCTTGCAAAACAGACTATCAATTTGAGGGTAAGTATGTGGGGAAATGGAGGGAGAAAATGAGAGGGAAGTCTATGTGTATTTCAATTAAAAGCAAGAGAGAGAAAGAGAGAGAGAGAGAAAGAGAGAGAGAGAGAGAGAGAGAGAGAGAGAGAGAACTAGAAGAGTGGGAACTTCCAAAGCACGGAGCCTGTGTAGGTATTGATTGAGAAAGGTTATTAGTCTTCCCTGTTGACTCATCTCTCTCCAAGGGGAAATGCAAAAACAGTGAGGTTCACAGGGAAAAGATTATGCTTCCAAGCCTCTGTCCAGTGTTGGTTTGCACAGTGTAACAACTCACCACTGAGCAATACCTTCATCTGCCTCTTTCACTGAGCACATCATTCTAGGGGATATACTTGACATTTTTTCTGTGTTACTCACAAGCTTCCAGGTCAAACTGCCTTGTTCTGGCATTAAGAAATACAAATCATACTTTATTTTTCCTCTCTTCCTCATAAATGGCCCACATTTTTACATTGTACATACCATCTCACCATAGTCATTATTATTAACCACATATTGATCATGTACCTTTAATAAGAACTGTCTACCTTTTATATCAAATCTGTATTGATGATATAGACTTCAGATCAGGCAATGTAGAGCAATGTAGAGAAATCAAAGATTTTACATTACTGTTTACAGTAACACAGTGAATCTTGACATGTCAAGGTTTAGGGAATCTCAATTTGCCAGCAACAGAATAGAATCACTAGACCACACTTCTATCAGAATTTGTGCTATTCCCATAGGCATGTGTTACAAATGTATACTTCATAATTTCTCCCTCTTCTTATTACTCAATTTAGCCTGTGTTCTGTTTTTAATATTAATGCATTAAAATATGTAATATATTTTAAATGAGTATATAAGGTTACTGGTAATGTAGTATTTTCTATAATTACTACAGGGATCAAACTTATTCTACTTCTGGGATCTTTCAGATATTCCTATATACTAAGTGCCTGGTTGTTTATCCCATCTCAACATACATGAGTTCTATGTTCTTATTTAGTAGAATTAGACTGCCTTGAAGTAGAAGATTATGAAATACCAAATAGATGTCTTTGCTTCACTAGTCAAATTGAACCGATTCTTTCTCTCAAACATCTTATTTGGAATATTTGCTCACAGGAGTTCTTCTGCAGGTCTCTCTCATCCATGGCCCCTTTGTCTTTGTTTCTTACATTAAGTATATCAGAATCCAAGATCATACTGTCCATTTATAGACAATACCAAGAATTGTTGACTCGTGAAAAAGACTTGATAAAGAGACCCATTTGCAGAATACAACCTTTAAGGACGTGTGTGTGTGTGTGTGTGTGTGTGTGTGTGTGTGTGTGTTGCTTTTATTTAATGAGTTTTGGCTCTCTACCTTGTCTTTTAATGTGTACATGCCTCTTGCCTTTCTAAGGACAAGAAACTCACTTAACTTTGACTTTGCTTTCTTCAAAGTAAAAATTGGAAATATGTTTTAATTTTAAACCTACAAGGGAATGCATTTCTTCACACTGAACAATCTTGATGTTCAGCAAATATCAGTGAAAGAAAATGCAGAGGAAGCATAAGTAAACTCAATAGTTTTGATGTAATGAAATATTTTTAGGATAAGTCTGTGTAAGGCAAGGTCTCTTTAAGTTCAGAATAAAATTTCTCCCACCTGCATTTCTTCTTCTTAGAACTGAGCTGCAGTCATAGACTTGGATAATGAAGGCTTAATTTTGCTCAGTGACTCGTATATCCCAGTATCATAAACCTGTCTCACTGCATGTACATGAAAGCAATTGGGCAAATCACAGCAATTACACTTGGCATTAAAAAAAAAATCCACACAAAATACAAGAGGAAATTTTATAAGCGTAAGGTTAATCTACCTCACTATTGCCCGATGAACAGAGGACCAAACTCCAAACAACAAATTGGCATTTAAATGCTCATTTAGCAGACAATAGAAGGCAACGATTCAGCAACCCTTGGAGGAAACCAGGTAGAAATTATTCTCAGCCAAAGGGGAATAGCCTACATGCACAGCCCACAGGTGATGGGCACTCCATTGCAGGACGCACACTGCTATTTTCAGAACATTAATGCAGCTGTGTCAGTTTGTAGGTGAATCAGTCTTGCTTCATCAGACACATCAACAACGAATCTGTGCTGCCATTTTCCCTCCACTTAGACATATTTTCTTAATTGCCAGCTTTAAATAGCTACTTCTTTTCCTACCTCTTTGAACCCATCCATCATGACTGGTAATAGAGCCAGAAATGACCACTAGACTTACTTCCTCCTAACCCTCTCCAGACTCCCCTCACTCATTTATATCTCACACCTAACGTCTCCTTCTCTCCATTTCTCCCTGTAAGTTTCAGTATTTCCAAGTTCATGAACACTCATCGACTCTGCTAATGAAGACAGTTTGTCAAATTTGTAGGAGCACAGATAGTCTGACAGAACCCTAGTGGCTACGGAGACCATTGCTGTATTTTTCTGACAGTTTCTCTGCTTCTTCTATACTGTTCTATAACAATGTGGGCAGTAAACTGAAACCGCTGTGCTATTCCCAGCTCAGTCCCCAGATGCCCTCTTCATGTCCTCTTCTTACTTCTGACTCCTCTTGGCTTCCAACAACCACTGCTCCCTGCTTTTGAGGAGAAGCAAGGCTGCTTCAAGTCCAAGTCCGGTCCACAATGCTTACCTCTCTGGGGACCTTTGCAGCTCAGAAAATGCCTGTGGGTTTAGTGGTCCTGTAGTGCCCCAGCCTTCCACTGCAAGATGTTCTGTACCGAAAGAACCTACTCACATGCTACAACTCTGCTGCCCTCAGCCTCATCAAGCTCCAATTAAACATCTAATTGCATGTTCATTCTCCCTCCATCTCTCTCTTTCTCATCTGATTCTAGTAAGGAAGAATTGATCAACTAAATTTAAGCTTCAAAAAGGAATAGCAAAATACAAAGGAAAGGAAAATCAAACCAACATCCTTTCAAGCTGGAAGCCCAAACTTCAACCACAATTACAAGAGACAGCCTATGGGTTTCTCTCCGACTTCTCATTCCCAACTATGGAAAAGATGCCTTCTTTTTATGAACACAGGATATTTATCCTTTGGATAGAATATTGTTCCCATGGATGTACCATATGGTCCATAGACAGGATTCTGAAATTATATTCCTATTACACATATAATCACACACCACAATATCTTTAATCACCTTCCTCATAGAGCTATTTTAAAAATTCAAACAAGCAGAGGCTGGGAAGGCATCTCATTTGCTAAAGTACATGCATACAAACACAAAGATCTGACTCTGAGCACCGGTATCTATTTCAAAAACTAGACCTGTGCTTGGGCTCTTATCAGTCTAGTATTCTGGATTGCAACCGGAAGACTGGCTGTCTCAATGAGCTTCAAGTCCTAGTGAGAGACCCTGTCTCAAAAAGAAACATAATGGCAGCTGATGAATTTCACCCAAGGTTAACATCTAGCCTCTAGATATGTGCATGGGTACACATGCTATGAACATACATGTGCACATAACAAACACACAAAAATACTCAGAAAAATGAAAGCCTGAGAGTTATCCATATATATTCCAGAGATATACATTTTTAAACAATTTGCAATACACAATAATAAAGAAAACTGCACAAAGTATTTAAGATGAAATTACAGCTTTGAAAGAGGGGTCTAACGAGAAAAAAAATGAAATATATAAAAGCCAAAATTTTACTATTAATGCTGACACAGGGAACAGTTTAGAACAAAATAAGATGCAGTAGTCACTCTTGACCTATTGATGCCTTACTTCTCAACACTTTTGGGAGATAGTTCATAAGATTTAACAGATCCTTGTCTCACATTTCTGGGTCAGGAAGTCCTGCCTCAAAACTCTCTTTTCTGAAAATTATGGATGTTTGATTAGAATCTAGTTAATAGGCAACTAGTTTCCTCCTTAAATAGGCAAAGAAGATAAGAGCATCAAGAATTTCAGATGAGCCAAATTATCCCCACTGCAGGCATGTTTGGAATAAAATTTTCGACCCTGAAAATACTGGGCTGGGAGAAATGATCACAGAACCCAAAGTACAATTTGAAAGTGAACCCCAGTCTTCTGTATGATGTGTCTGTGGCTGCTATGTAAGGCTCTCACAAACTGAGCTGCTCAATACAGAAGAAATTTGTCATTCCACAGTGCTGGAGGCAGACAACTTAATAAGGGTGTGGGCATGATATTCCTGCTGCCTTGCTAGTCCCTAGAAGTATGCTTCCTTGAGTGGCTGGTAGGTCCAGGCAATCTTCAGTGTGTATCACAAAACTCACTTGCCTTTGTTTTCCTATGCTAGTCTTCCTTTGTGTGTCTTCAGACAGTATTTTCTCTCCCCATACCTGTCCCAATTTTCCTCTTCTTATATAATCACTAATCATTTTGAATTAGTAGGCACCCTATTGCCTTCATGTTAATTTGCACACAACACCATTTTCAAAGCAGGTCACATCCAAAAGTACTAGAGGTTAAAAGTACATTTCAATGCATCTTTTTCGGGGAGACCCTTAACACCTTGTTAGCTTGAGATTTTCCTACTGAGATGACATTAACAACCAAAAGACAAATTTGGGGTTAGCTCTGAGTGGTAATGCAGCTAGCAGTTAAGAGGGAGGGGTCAATTAGCTAGTTCCAGCAGATTCCCCAGGGTACATATACTTTATAGGAGGCCAAGAAAGGGGCCAGGGCCTCCATTTCATTAGGGTTATAAAATCAAATTTATCAGCTCAACATCAGTGGTCAGGCAGTGGAGGACTGACTCATGCCCTCATAGCTGATAGAAGACAAATTTGTAATCCAACCGGAAGCATGAAGGAGTGCTCATTACCAGCCTGGGATTTTCCTAGCAGAAGAGATGGTGTCTTGTGTGCACAGGAAAGGCCACGCTCCTGTGAGAATTCACTCAGAAGAACAAACTGAAGGTCATCAGACTGCTAGTTAAGTGTGTGGGATTAATACAAAAAGAGTTAAAAGTGTATTTAATGAATACAACTGATAGCTGGGTGTGGTGAAGCATGCCAGTAATCATAGTACACTGGGGGCTGAGGCAGGAGCATTATGAGTTCTAGGTTAGGCTGAGATATTCAGTAAGACCCTGTATCAAATACCAAACAACAAAAGAACACAACTGAACTGCCACCCCCTGTTTTAAGAAAATGATAACTAAATAAGAGATTGGGTATTGTGTCCACACTAGGCACTTAATGTCTGCTATCTAGACTATTGTAGTGTAAGTATTGCTGAAAGGGGGCACAGTACTTACTCTCTAACATTGCATCCTGACATGCCTATTACTATGTCTTTATGACATTGCTTGAATAAGGTTGGGGTGGGCAGTAAGGGGGACATAGCAAGAGGAAAGTAAAAGCATCGAGAATACACATAGACTACATATTTGACAGGGAACTTAAGCAGACATATCTGAAGGCTTAAAGCCTGTATCCATGGTGTCTAATCCACAGATAAATATTATGTTGGCCTTTCCCAAATAGTGAAAATACACAAAGAGAAACACCGTGTAGAAGCTCATCAGTGTTAGAAAAGCTAACACTCTGCCTGCTCAGAACTATTAGGTTAGACTGAGTACCCTGCCAAGAATTATTTGTACAGTATGAGCTAGCTTCAGTAACGTCGTGTACTTCTGTCCCCTTAGGATTTCCTGAGAAATAACAGCTCTGTTTCAAGACTGAAGTTCAAGACATACATGACACAAGCATATGAGATTTTAATGGCCGTAATTAAAATATTATAACTTTGAGGAGGACCGTTGGTGTTATTTCATCTATTTGAGGATAAATTTAGACTCATTGGATTGTGACAGCTCAAATCAGGAGTTTTATGAATATTATACTCACATGAGTCTTCTTTTCATCTTTTGGCCACCAATACATTAACTGCTAATATTTGTTCTATATTAATACAGACATCAAAGGACAGATGAATCCAATCCCTGGGAGCTGGAAGCAGAGATGTGTAGCTCATGACTGGATGAGACTCAGAATTTATTTAATCTCTAGTAAAAAAAAAAAAAATCAAGGCATAAGGACAACCTAGACTTCCATAAATAATAGGCAGGGGGCAGGGCAGTGTGAGGTGGAGGGAGGTGGAGTACTGGGATGTAGAAAGTAGAAATGAATTCAAGGTCATCTTAAAATTCATTGTGTGATAACTTTGGACCCTAGAGCTGACATTAAAGTCAAAGGGGCTGCACGAAGTTGTCAATGGTTCCAGTTAGAAAGTTTGTGAAGCAAAGAAAAGGCAAAGTGGAAAATTTTAGAATAGGCATCATGAGCTCCTGGGACTAGCATAGTTTTTATACTTCATTTATAATCCTAACCATTATTGATGGTATCCAGCTAGCGGAGTCTAACAAATAACTATGAAGAATTCTCAGATCTTTCTGTCCTAAACTCAAAAAAACTGTGTGTGGGGGTGTGTGAGCCATAACATCTGCTCAAGAAATATCAGAAGACTGGTGCTGTGACACACTCAGGGTATAAAGAAGGAGTGTGAGCTCCATGCCAGCTTGACCTGCACAGGGATGTTCTGTCCTGCAAAACTAGGAGTGAGAGGGTTCATAGTATAAAAATTACAGTATACATCACAAAGAAGCCACGGACAGTGGCAGGTTCTCCCTGAACAAAGTGGAGGATACTCTAGCATCTGCTAGGAAGAGGGGATAGAGAGGACACTTGGCAGAGGGCATAGTGTAGGTAAAGAACATCTGGGAGTCTTCATGAGCCATGGCTTTTCGCTTTTTAAGAAGGTTTAAGCTTCTCTAGTTCCAGAGTTCTTAACTTTCTCCACCTGTGAGTGACCCCTTTCTTCCTAAGAATGAATATATAATCCCAGCTGTGGCTTTTCTCATTGCTGTGACAAATGACAGCTTAAGGAAGGCAGGGTTTGTTCTGTATTACACTTCTGGGGAATATACACTATCATGGAAGCCATAATAGTCAGGAAGTAGAGAGGAAACAAGAAGTAGAGCTGGGTTCCAAATCTCTAAGTTCGTTCCCAGTGATTCATTTCTTTCAGCAGGACTTCACGTCCTAAAGTTTCACAATCTTCTAAACACCACCATCAGGGAGCCACATATTCAAACACATGTGCTAATGGGAGGTCACTTCATGTTCAAACAAAATAGGCATAAAAATTGAACATTTGTTGTCAAATTATAGAGAATTCATTTTAAATTATTCTTTGGTATACATATAATTTTATCATTTATTAAAATGAGCGATAATGCATGCTAATGAGATGGACATGCTTGTTTATTTTTTATATAAGAAGTTAAATCTTGGCTGGATATTTAATACTGAAGCATGCACAACAGATTTAAAATTTTCAGATTGATGGATAACTTTGATATAAGCATCAGTACTAAAGCTGCTACTTCACACACACACACGCACACACACACACACACACACACACACAGACACATATATATATATATATATATATATATATATATATATATATGTATGTATACTATAGAATTGCAGATGTGTATTTAGAGACATTTGAGAAGTTGTTGGAAATTTTGTACTAGCCCTAAGCCAAAATTTACTAGATCTTTTCTCAAATATATATTATTATTTTATTTATTATTATTGTGTGCATAATTCATGTGTGTGTTTGAACATATGCTTGCCACAGTGTGTGTATGCACATGCATATATGAATGCACACATATTAGTGTGTGTGTGTGTATGTGTGTGTCTGTTGCTTGGGACTGAATGCATGTTCCTCTACATCCTACACACATACTTTAACACTTACTCACATATCCAACCCATAATATACTTAGCTTCCTCTATACAGAAACTGAGCTTTGGGAATATGGTTCCTATCCTCAGAGTATTAACATTTAAGACAAACAAGTCAGGAAATAAATGAACAATAAACATGATTAATTCAAATTCCAATAAATTCAATGAAGGAAATAAAAGTAATGAGATAGAGTAAACGGGGTGAAAGGGTGATAGAACCTACCTGGTTATATAGATTGGTTTTTAAAAGTAGCTTTACTATCATGCTGGTATTTGGCCTGGATAGAGCCATAGATCTTACTTGTAGAAAATAGATAATCTTATTGAAAAATCACCTACTGAATGGTAATGTCAGAAGCACAGCTACCAGCTCTGAGAATGAACTAACAGTTTCATTGTATAAAACCCTAGACAGTGTGGTTTGCATAATTTCGTTTCTCATATGCATAAAATAATAACGCAATCACATCAGCTACACTAAATTTATTTTCAGAAAGAAAGTAGACTTTTACAATTTAATTTGGTATTGTGAAAGGATTACATTAAAGCATCTCCAATGCAAAATAGCCAGACACCACAGAAGTATACAAAGTAAGACCTCAGGGATTTAGGTGTTACAGTCTCTAAGGCAATGGTTCCCAACCTGTGAGTCATAACCCCCACAGGAGTTACATATCAGATATTCTGCAAATCAGATGTTTTATATTATTGTTCATAACAGTAGCAAAATTAAAGTTATGAAGTAACAATGAAGTAATTTTATGATTGCGGGTCACCACAACATGAGAAACTTATTAAAGGGTCCTGGCATTAGGAAGTTTGAGAAACGTTGCTCTAAGGGATGAGGAAGTGGCTCAGTGATGGAGCACTTCTCTGAAGCAGGGTGCCTGGATTTAACCCTGAGCACTGAAAAAGCAAAAGCAAACTAGCCCCACGAATTGGGAGGTCCCAGGAGGAGGGGCCCAGTGGAAGAGCATCTCAGGGGATCTTTGACACAAGTCCAGGAACATTCTCTCAGGAGAGTAGAGAAGCATTCAAGGGCATGGCTGTTAATTTGTGGCAGAGAAGTGATCCATAAGCATTTATTCAAAGACATTATCACCCGCATAGCATAAAGGAATGTGGGAAGATTTCTCTGCAATGTACTTTCCAATGAACAGGAAGAATGGTCTCTGGAGGAAATGGGGGCACGAGCTGTTTAGCCTAGCAAAGACCACATTTTCCTCAAGAGAAAATTCTCAGAGACATCCACTTGTATGATCCCATGGGGAAAGCACTTTCATCAACTTCCTGGCCTTGGAAACCCGGTTTGTCTTGTCAGAAAAAAAAAATCAACTACGTCTTGCAAAGTTGTGACTAGAATTTTGAAATGTTCTTGGGGAACCTGTCCATAGATGTGAACCCTGGTTGGCATGATTGTGACATTCTTATCTCAGCAGAGATCACAGGACAAAGTGACAGAGGAGTGTCACTAACCAGAACTATGAAGGAAGAACCTGTCGGCTTCAACATAAGACCTCAGAGGCCATGTCAAGTTCCTGCTGCTCTCTCTGATACTTAGCTAAGTCCTTCCCTACACTGCATGCTTGGCTTCAATGGCAGTTTCTCCTGATTTTTGTGCATGCTTAAATTAGAGTTGTGAACTTCATAATAAGTTTGTGCTGGCTGCTGATGAGATGCTTCCTGCCATCCACTCTACACTCATTCCAGGTGAAGTCAGGACATGGCTACAGGGGCTCACCCTGCCTTCTCTAACAATGACCTCTTTACATGCTTGCATTTGCACTGATTATTTAATGTGAAATCCTTCCTTGTTGCCAATGTCCCTCCCCTTTCTCACCCTCTGAATAAAATATAGATCAGATGCTGCAAAACTGCTATTCTTAGGAGCAACAGATGCAAACAGGATTGCTTTTTCAATTATTCGGCAACTGATCCAATGGTTCCAAGACAGAAGCTAATTAAAATCTAATTGAAATAAAATCATTTCCAATTCTATTTCCCGACATCACTACCCTAGTGGAGGGATTCTTGCTCATGGATGGGAGCTTTCTAGTCCTACCACTCCCTTCTGCTTTGTAAATAGTTGTTGATGGCATGATCTCATCCTAGAGCGTCTTGAGTTGTCTGGAGGATGTACAGCAGGGAGAAAAAAGTCTCTAGGGAAAAGGAAGGGAGGGTACTTCCAAAGAAAACGGCTAATGAGAAGGAAAGACCAAGCATGGAAAAAGAAAAAAAAATAGATTCAGAATACCTAAGAGAAAGCAGGGGCAGAAAGAGGGAAGTGGTGGGAGGCTTGTGACCAAGTGGCTTGTGCCAGTTACAGCTTGCATGCATGCTGTAATGGTCTCCAGGGGGTACTCTACAGATATGTCAAGTAGTAAATGACATTTAAAGATCAGGACATCTTACTTAAATATGCAGATTTCTTGATTCAATGAAATATTAGGTGGAGAAAAAGCTGGCAGCCTGTGTCTGTGTTCCCAAGGGGCCAACAGCCAAATGGAGTCCAGAAACAGCTGCACTTTGAAGGCTGAAAGGGAGAGGAGAGGTCCTAGTGTGTCTGGTTGCCACAGGTCTCCTGAGCTCATCCCCATTACATTGGTACTACGGAAGGATTTCAAATATTGTTGGTGAGTGGAAAGCCCTTTGGAGACACTGGGATGGTTGTGAATACTTAAATGGGATGGTTCTGAATCTAGCCTCTGCTGTTGATTGTGGTAGCAGCTGGAGCAAGGATTCAAGACCTGTTGTTGAACAGTAGCAAAGGTTGAAATAAAGTTATCTCACAGCAGCTCTAGCTGTAAGTACCAACATGTGTGAACATGCTGTAAGTTGTAAAGTGTTGTGTATACTTTTGTAATTCTATACTTTTCTGGTTATTCTTAAGAATTCATTTTTAAAAGGGCAGTAGAAAATAGAAAGAACTATGGTATGGGCTAGAATGTCATTTAGGGAAGCACTATGGATAGTGAAAACTCAACATATTAGTAAGGAAAAAGAGCTGTAACCAGCATAGTGGGACTCCACTGAGTGCCAGCACGGATCAAGGGCTTGTCTTACCTGGCTAAGTCATCAAAGGAAGGGAAAAAAAATACTATTTCATGAGGCTGCTCCAAGATGGAAGGAGGAAAGACTTATAAAGTTCCTGACCCAAATAAATGAATAAATGCTCAAAGAGCCTCTCTTCACTCCCTCTCCCTCTCCTTCCCTCATACTCTCCTGCTCTCTTGCTCTCACTCACCCTTGGTGTAAGTGTGGGTGTGGGTGGGTGTGTATATCTGAGTATGTATGTGATGCATATCTCTGGAATTGTCTTCACTAACACTGAGTCCTTATACCTCCTCAAATAGCACAACAAACACTTCCTTTCTCTTGTGGCTCCTGATGCATACAGGTTTCAGATAAGGATACTTCTGAAAACCCTCTAGAAACTAAAGAGGGTTTTACACTTTAAGTGAGTAAATTATATGTGAAATATGTCACAATCAAACTGTTTTATAAATAGGAAAATAAAAGATTTCCTTGTTACTGTTCAATGAAAATCTTCAACCCCTGGCCGGCACACAGCATGACAGACATTAAAAATGATCCTAAAACAAAAGACAAAGACATGAAGAAGTAGCTTGTATACGTTAACTAAATTTTTATCAGGTCCTTTTTGTATCAAAGTTTCGGCACACCAGATATTATTATCATCAGACCCAAGCCAACCGTTCAATGTTGTGTTTCAAGAGAAATCTTAGCAATATGTATCACAGGCAAAATGTTTTAGAAGAAAATCTTCAAGAGCCATGGGAATATGTTGAAAATCCCAAGAATTGGCAACCACTGTTTTTCTGTTGATGAAGTTGGCTTTCTCACCCATGCAGCCCCTACTCCCACTGGAGATGAATTTTCTATGACCCTGTTCATTGTCTGATCCCCCAACAGTCAATCTGCATTCCTATGAACTTGTGAAATCCCTGGCTGAGGATCCCACATGCACCACCCAGTGGTTCTCAAGGATGAATTATTCCTCATTAATTCTTCCCAGATGTTTATCATCTTGCTGATCATCTGATATGTGTGTTCTCTCCGATGCTCAGCAGCTCTGGCTATGTTTTCCTTCTTCTCAGCAAGATCACAGTAACTTAAGGGCTAAGCAAATGTGATTTAAGGACCAAAGAGGTACACTCAGTCCTTGTGCTAATCAACATGGGTTTAAAACAGAATATCCTTTGTCCTGTGTGAAAACATTCTGATGATACTCCAATTTAAGAAAGACTTGGAACCAAGTATTGACACAATTTACTGTCTTCTTGTGAGGAGGTCTCTTCTCAACTTTAGCCATTTAAATAGGAGCAATAACCCCCACTCTATTGACTCAAAGGTTTTGTCAAACCTGGACACAGGCAAATGTTCTCCATGGATACACTGCTGACACATCCTATGGAAATGGGGACATGGCAAAGATGAGCCCCATCCACTTAGACATTTTTCTTCTGTTACAATGTGAACAATCTCTTGTTTGACATCCACTCTGTTCTTTCATGGCTCCCTCACCAAGGTGGACCACAGAATCTAAAATTTCTCTTCCCCAAAGCATCAGAATGGAAAACTGGCTAATTTGCTGGCTCCTAGGCTAATGGAATTTCCAACAATTCTCATTTAGGTGACAGTCATTGTTGTTTTCAGTACTTACTTAATCACAGCTGGGCTGTTGTCATATGCCTATGATTCCAGCACTGTGTGATTGAGGCACAAAAAACTGCAAGTTCAAGGCCAGTCTCAGTTAAGTGGTAAGAGTCTGTCTCAAACCAATTTTCAACAGTTTATTTATAGAAACACATTGCCAGGCACTGGTACTCTTATTTCTATTTCTACTGTATGCATACTAATTGTGTCCCATTAAAGAAAGAATAAGGATTACGGAATACCTTAGACTGTATAAAAATGGTTCGTCATAGTTCCTGATGTTGTCATGTCATGTCCATATGTCTCAGAAATGTCTACCACCTGTGGCAAAAACAGAGGCATTGCCATAGATGTCACTGTAGCTAGCCATTCCTGGGCAGATTCTTTTGAATTTACATGATAATTTTAGATGAGGGTACCAGAGGAGACTTAAAGAAGGTTACTGAGGTATCTAAACATCAGTCTCATTGTGCAGACAGCCTAACATATATCCAAGATAGTCATTGAAGGTCTCTCAGAAATGTACCATGCTTACTGGAAAGAGCTGTCATTGGTTATTTTGTTTGAAGTAGTGCAGAAACTCCAGTAGTGAAGTATAGGTGGAGTCAAGCTTTGAAGCGCTTATCATTTAGAGGTTCAAAAGAAAAACAAGCTAAGAAATTATAACGAAATGCCGAAGGCACAAACTCAATCCTGGAGATATGCACCTCCTTTAGGAGTAGAAAGAAGTAGGGAATTATTATTTTTTTTTTTTGCTGGAGTTGCATCTGAGCTTTGTTGAGGGGGTATGATATAAGAAAAAAAGAAAACAGTCACATCTTAAGTGAGAGAATTCACATTTATAAAATGTTCATGAGGAAGAAGGGAAACTCAGTTCTTTTATGAGAAAAGACTTGGTGAGAAGCTGCAGTAGGGTATATGCTTGGAGTTATCTTCTTATCCTGGGTATAGTGCAGGGAACTGGGCTTTCATTATGTATAGAGTGAGAGAAAGAACACAGTAATCATAATTAATGTGTAGTGAGGTCTCAAAGCTAATGTGGAGGCATACACCTGTAATTCCAGCATTTGAGTGAGCAAAGCAAGAAGACTGTGAGTCTGTGGTCACCCTGGAATATGTAGCATGGTACAAGCTAACAAAAGATTTACGAAGATCTCAATAGAAATATATCGAGAATCAGACAAGATGCCAGAGTGATTTGGGGATTTGGGTAATTGATTCAGAGGAGAAAATACAGTGTAGAGTGTAAGTTGCCAATCATGTTTCTGTAAAGGGTCTGTCCATAAACATTTTAAGCTTTGTAGGACAAGTTTTCTGTTGCAAATACTAAACCCTGCCCATTAAAATGAGAAAGGAACTTTTGAGAATATCTCAAATTGGAGCAATCCTCCAACCATATAACAGACCAGACTTGGTCTTCGAGTCAGCATTAGCCAACCATGGTATAGACCAATGGATCCTTCACCCAAACCACTCTTACCATACCATTCAAGTGGTTCTGCAAACTGGTTATAGCTCCATATATTAAGAGATGGAATAAAGATATAAAATATGAAACTTTTAAAGATACTCAGTGGTTTAGAAAAGAGACCAAAAACAGAGAACTGAATAATAAAGAAACCTGTGCTCGCCCTGACATGCCCCTCTCAGTCCTCCTTTCAGTGGGAAGTCTGATAGAGAAGATACAGAGATACCTTGGCTGAGAAACTGCCACATAGGCAGTCATGACTCTGTTTCACAGTCCTTATGCAGAATGAGTTCCTGTAACTTCTTTTGAACCCTCAGGGCCTCGTATTTATGCCAAATATATCTGTGAGTTTTATTGCTAATAAAGCGACCACTGGGATTTCATTGCCATCTATCATATGTTTACACTATCTCTGTTATTTACAGTGACCAAGGCAAATCCTGCCTCACAACAGTTTAGTGAGTGATAGTTACTTTAAATAAATAAATAAATAAATAAATAAATAAATAAAGGTGGTGGGACAAAAACCTATGTTTCAAACTCAAACACCCTTGTGAGGCCCTGAATTTTTCACTGTCCTCACTCTTGAATTTCTATCCATTTACATCCAATAAGTCATCCTGAAAATGACTTATACATTTCCACAGAGATCCCTCTGTCTATTGTTTGGTCACTAGTAGACACAGTGAAAATGCACTATCTCTATCTCTTTCTTTCTGATCCTTCCTTATCCATCTCTTCTTTCCCTTCCCACCATCTTCCTCTTTCTCTCTTCCCTCCCTTCTTCTATTTATTGTTTCTTCTAGACTAGTTGCTAGTTTCTCTAAGTTCATTGGCATCATTCCCTCTATATCCTTGCAACTGAAAGCTGACCTAATTGCTGGCTGGAACAGAGCACTCAGCATCTGGGCCCAGACAAGCTACCTGGTTCCATCAGGGGCACTGGCGTTTGACCTTTGCTTGGGCTGCTTTTGCAAGCTGAAAGCAACATATCACAAAAATTAAACATTTATTAGTGTCAGAGAAATTAGAAGTTAATTAAGGAAGGACAGTACACATTCCCAGGAGGGATTATAATACTGTGATAGATACCAGTTTCTTTCAAAGCTACTACTAGACACTCTTTCTTCCAAGAACACAAAGTACTCTCTAGAAATATCCAAGCAAACTCATCAGCCCAGACTTGATGTCTTGATGGACTGAAGTATGGCTGCAGAGTAAGCCTGCAGCCGGGGTCCCATTCCCTTAGCGCGCGCACACACATGCACACAGATACACACACACACATGCACACACAGAGATACAC
This sequence comes from Rhabdomys pumilio, assembly GCA_030674055.1. NCBI lineage: Eukaryota > Metazoa > Chordata > Mammalia > Rodentia > Muridae > Rhabdomys > Rhabdomys pumilio. The sequence goes on from JANHMN010000006.1 coordinate 67,894,511, forward strand.
ATGCACACATATTGATACCAACATTGGTAAAACCAATGGTAATATGATCTCCGGAAGCTTTGAAACTACTAAGGCCAAATACAAAACCACAGTCTGAAGTATTTAGAAAATAAATATTTTAGCTGACATGTGTGAAACACTTTGTTTCTTCCTTATAAATGCATGTTGGCTAATAGACATTAGAAAGGAAAATGAATGTTTTCAATCTCAGAATTTATTATAAAAAGAGAAAGCCTTAAGAGATAACTTTCTAATGTTACCACAATCAGTCTTCACATATGAAGAAATTGAACCTTCAGATCCCAGGTGATCCGGCCCTATGGCCACTGTCTAATCACTGTGCAGTAATGCCTATTGAGAACTTAGGATTCAGGCACAGTGCAAATAGGACTAGAGAAACCAGGCTCCTAACACAGCCATTCCTGTTTTGTTAATGTCCTGTGACCAAGAATGCCCCACCCTGGATATCTTTATCAAGTCCTTAAGAAAGCACCTTACTCAGCTTTCCTTCATCTAACCCAATGCTCTCTCTTCAGATGCAACCAGTAGTTTCTCTAATTATAATATGAGGGTTTTCCCAAGCTGACAAATCCATAAACAGAGCGATATAGAAAGCTGCTCTTAGGGAAATTCTTCCTCTCCAGAAGAATTTCAGACAGAAGGACTCAGTCAGAGTGTGCTATTCCTCAGTGTCTCTCAGAATCACAGAGGGTGAGCCATGGCCATGAAGCCTGAAGGTTGGGGTAAGCATAGAACTGCGAGAATACCTTCCATTCCACAGATCTCTGACCACTCATTATTTTGTTAATATTTTATTTCTTTTTAAATCTTTTGTTTGAACATATGTATGTGTGTTATATGACTCTAACTATATCTTCCTGTTCAAATGTCATCAGAGAAAGATTCTTGCATTGGTTTTAGTTTGAATACAGTTCATAGAACTAACCTGGGCATGGTGGTCTCCTCTTGGAATTTCAACATTGCAGAAGGAGAATTAAAAGATCTTATGTTTGAGGCCATCCTAGGATCCACAGGAAGACTGAAGGTAGGTCTTGGTGGCACAACACCTGCCTAATATTCCCAAGGTCCTGGTTTCTATCCCCAGTAACAACAAAAATATTAGAAAGAAACCTCATTTATGATGAAAGACCTAATAGAGTCACGAGGGCCCTACCACCATTAGAGTATAACAAATATTTGTGCTAGTGGATTTCAATAGTTATCTTTTCTTCCTATGCATACAGTCTTCTGGATAAGCATCCTGCCTGAATCCCTGGTGGAGAAAGAAGACCAAACGGAGAAAGTTGTAATTGGGCCTTTGCAGTGGGTTTGCATTCTCTTTCAGGAATCTCCGACATCACTAAAAACGCTGCTTTTTGGTCAGGTATTTGAGCCTGACATTAAAGTTGTGAAGAATAGTCTTTGGAAGATTCCATTTCTTTCTTTCTTCCCCTCTTAGTATTGATTTTTCTCCTTTCATTTGTTGGTGCTGTTTCTTTTCTTGTTGCTGGGGATTTGCTAAAGTCACATCTGTACATGATTTCTTATTTATGTTTGTTTTGTACATAAGCACCAGATGCTTCAATTGCCCGTTCCCTAATCAGTCTGAAAGCTCTGCTGTAGTCAGGCTGTGGTGAAAAGGAAGAGGAAGCCACTTATCCCAACACAGCTCAGCAAAGAGAATATGCAGGCTACTCTGTTAGCCTGGGTCAGCAGTGGCCTGGGTCAGACACCTATTTTGCTAAAAAGTAAAAGACAGCAGGATCCAGGGATTATTTGTTACCTATTTTGTTAGAAAGAAATCAAAAGAAACTTTACAAATTCTCATATCTGAGCTCACATTTTTGAAGATTCCAGGTGTCCTATGAGAGCCTGAACTCATTTCTGTAATAAATTACACTGTGTCTTTACAGGTATGATGTCACCTTTAAGGAATGTCTTCCCTGTTGTGAATACAGCCTTTACAGTTCTGGAAAAAAAATGATGGATGATTTCCCTCAAAGCATGTCCTATATTCACACACTTTCTACTGACCTTGGAAAACACTGAAGTTATTTCTGAAGATGCTCCATGGGACTCAGACTGGGTTCTCTGCTTTGGGTATCTGTATGGAAGACTTGACATTTTCCCCAATTTGGAGCCCGTATGTGGGCCCAGGTTGTTAACATCTCCAAGGAGATCTATGGAAACTGACAGTGACCCTGTTCCTACCTGTAGTTGTTGCTACTGAGATAATACATCCACGAATTTGTGAAGTTTGTATGTAGCCAGGAGGAGTTGAAGCTTATATCCAATACTTATCCTCTGTACACACACCCTCTTTACATGGTATGTATAGAGGGAACTGGGAACTTAACACAGGGCCTTGACCCACTCTTCCTAACCCTCTTTTAATTTCTCATTGAGACAAAGTCTCTTTAAGTTTCCAAGGCTGGACTTAGCACAGTGTAGCCCAAGCAGGCCTTGACATGTATAACCCTCCTATCTCAATTTTCTCAGTATCTGGGATTACAGGTCTATGGCTTCTTCCATGGTCACTGAGCAATTATAAAGAGTAAGTTATATCATTACAGGAAACAAACTTTACAAAGTCTTCCAGTGGGAGGTGGGCCTATCACTTGGCAAGTCAGTGAATGTGCTGTTGTGTGGTTCTATTCTTCTCCTGGTGTCAGTCTCAGCTCTGGATAGCTGAGATGCTCAATGGAACTGCACTAAGACAATAATAACAAGCGAAGCAAGATGTGCTCTCTAACTCTTTGGCTGTCTTCTAATAAAATACAGTTCGTCCAGTGTTAGTTTGCATTGCTCTTGCATTACAGGTCTCGCCTTCTCTAGGTTGACGCATGCAATGCCAAATTCCTGTTTTTATAGACTAGAAAACTAATATTCAGAGGTTGAATGACTTGTGAGGCTGTATGGTTGGGTGTTGGGAGAATTTAAGAGTTCAATATTGGGGGTTGGTCTTATGCATTGTATGTTGAGATGCTGATTTCTGTGTCCAGAGATCTGATTATAGCCAAAACATATCATCATCATTATTGAACCATCTCCTGTATCAATGTTGTATAAAGAATGCTCCCCAATTATCTCTGATTTGTCAATAAAGAACTGTTCAGCCTATGAATGTGCAGAAGAGATAGGAAGGGTAGACACATAGAGGGAAGTAGACGAAGAACAATGAGGAAAATAAGCTAAAGACCACATAGAAAGACCCAGAGGAGGCCATGCGGCCAGAGATCCAGGAGAAGTTGTGACAAAAAAAGTTGCCAAAAGATACACCATGAGTACATAGATGGACCTGAGAAGGTCAGGACAGACTCAGATTAATGGTAAAGAACCACGTGGGTGGGAAATAAGCATCCTTAGAGAAAATAGCTTGGAACTTGCTCAGCCTAGGCTTACAGCTTGTTAATAAACCTAGTAGGTTTCTGTGTCAATTTGGGGGGAGCTGAACAGGAACAGATGAGGCTTACATTCAAAACTTATAGTTCAAGGCTCAGATTTCTAGGGATGCAGCTCTGTCATCTGAAGATATGCCTATTTAATTAACTCACTTGTTCTATACAGGTTGCGGAGTACCAACTTCATGCCTCTTTCCCTAGCGTCCACAGGAAACCTCTAAATCTATTAGGTTTTGTATCTTATGCTAAGAATAAGACCTGCTACCCCACAGATGATTATTTTAGGCCTCAATGAGATACCAGGAAAAGCTGTTCCCTGTAGGAAATAAGTCTAAACATTATGATTATTCATATACAAAATAAACATGGAATAATACAATATGCCAACTCTAGTGGAGTGACATGAGAAGACAAGTGGGAACTGAGCAGGCCAGGATGGAGGGAGATGCTACCATCCTGTGCTGAAGAGTCACCTTGCTGCAGACACTAACATGGAGCCAGGCAGAAGTCATACACATGTCTCAAAAAATCTGATCCTGAACTGAGGCCGGTAATCACAAAGCACAGCTCCAAGAAGAACAGAGTAGACAGGATTTGGACCAGTAGAGAAGGCAAGGTAGTTGCAGCAGGCGAGCTAGTGACTGAGCAAGGACAAGCAGATGAAAATGAGATGCTTCCCATTTGGGAGACAGACAGAGTCCATCCTTGGCCATGTTACAGACAAATTTAAAGCACAGGTTTCAGTAGTTGCTTGTTCTTTTCCATTGAGTATGTGCTATCAACTCTCTCTCCCATCTTTACACTTCGTTCCTGTGAAACTCAGAAGTTTTTCTAAACATCCTCAGTGGGGCCGAAGGTGAGACAACGACCTTTTTACCCTATCTAGGAAGTTCAAACTGGAATATGTGGTTTCCATACTAAATACTATCTTTAGCTTTCTTTGGATAAATGAACTTCTAAGGTGCCATCCTTCTCATCAGGTAGAGTACAGTGTGCTTGCAGGAAACCTTCCTCTTCATCAGGATTTGTGTCTTATGTGAGGAAAATAAAATTTCCTACTCTTAGTAGTTACAGATGATGGTACCTGCTCATCCCTGTGTACCAATCAGGTGCCACTCAGCATGCTTCCCAGCCTTGCCAAGACATTAGATCAATCCCTCTATGCCCATTAAAGGGCTCATAAACGGTTGCAGTGTCGAATTAGTGCTGGAAGATTTCTCTAACTTGAAACATGTTAAAATGCACAGTTGGGTAAGAAGAATCAATTAAGGCCAGACAGGGTGGTGGAAGTCAAACCATTTGTTTATTTTACAATTCTGCACAGTGGAAAATAAGTGTGTGTGTTTTATGTGTGTGTTTGTGTGTATTTACATTTCAGTTCAGATTTATAATTATTTATGTGTACAGTTTGTGTGATTCAATCCATGATTGGAGAGGAAACTACTCAGAGTGAGATGTTATTGTTTGAAGTCAGAAAAGGTTGGATATGTAACTTTGTAATTTGTAATTAAGCTTATTGCAGTGTTCCTACCTCCTAAACCTCTGTCAACTGATCTTACATTTAGATGGAAAGCTAGCAGTTACTCAGCAAATAATTATGCATTCCAGAAGCATATCCCAGATAAAAACAGCAATTCTGGCTAGTTGCTTCTCCTCCCAATCACAGACAACTGACACGTCCCCTACATGTTTTCATGCCCTTTCTAAACAAAAGTCTGTCAGTGATCCAGAAGGGAATATAGAGCAGAAGTGAATTCATATATGAATATGGGGGTCACAGTCAATTTCTTGTGGTTTATAACTAGAATTCAGGGAGGTCTGACCACTTTAATGGGGAGAAAAATTACATTTTGTTTTCCACAACCCTCTAATTGAATGTAGTACACCCCTTATTGATGCTGCAGAACACTGATTCCAAGGGATAGCTGGTACCTCTGACCTTCTTACTCAGAGAAAGAACAGTAGATTTCAGGCTATATTTGTTGGCCATATCTGGAAATATACTGCTTCAAACTTATTAATTGTTAGACTCGCTGTCAGATTTAATTTAATGCATAAATCACACCAGATATCTCATTTAAAACTATTTTCACAATTTTGTTTCAACATGATTCATTTTCTTTGCTGTCTTATCTACATGTAAAGGGCTGGAGAACTAAGAGAAGACAGAGTGCCTCAGGTCTGCAGGGACCTGGTGCTGCCATCTAAAGGGGCTCTGTTGGAGGGTCCAGCATAGGTAGGTCAAGGAACTTCACTAGGTCTTTACCCTGCCTTGCTTCCCACAATGCCTGATATTCAATGCAAGAGTCATTTCAAGAGGATTTCTTCCCTGCATCTAATTAACAGCACATGGGAAATTAATTCATAACACAAAAAGAAAAGAATATAAATGTATATAACGTAGTTACTATTCTGAGCACTCTTCTGAGAACTCTACTTAAAACCTCCTGTTGTCCTCAAATCCTGAGTGCATACTGCTATTTCCTCATAAAAACTGAGATTCAAAAAGCCTACAGTCTTTTGCCCTTCCACACTCAACTAGGTCCCTTCTGAATTACAATCAGCTGCATGTGGAGCATAACTCTCCTTTGTGCTGAGAATCCTGAATGGAAAGAAAGATGAACAAAGGTGTGTAGACAACTGAGAGAGTTCAGGATCTTTCTCCTCAAAATATGCCACTTTACCACATTGATTATTTTGTACTAAAAGCACCTGAGAAACAACAATTGCTTGGCTACTCTTTCCTGAGAACATGAAAGTCAAGTCCTATAGAGAAAGATGCCTACCTTCTGCCAGGGCAAAAAATCGTTATCTCTTCCAGTGAGAGACTGTGAGCACCACAACATTGAACAAATATGTGATGGAGAGGTGGGAAAGATAGACAAAGAAAGTGGTGTGTGTGCCTGCACATGCATGCATACACACACACACACACACACACACACACACACACACACTAAAGAGAAGCAGAAATAGAGATGTGATGGCAGTGGCAGTTGAGAAAGAGGACTGTCATTGCTATCATTGACCAAAAGGGTCTGTAGGGTGCTATGCAGATGTACATTCATCCCCTGAGTATGTTGCGCAGCCTCAGGACCACCCTGGCTCTGGGCAATGATAGAAGCTCAAAATGAGGAAAGATTCACTTTCTGGATTGGACTTTTTTGAAGGACCACTGGAGGTTATGTTGTTGTATGTGGCCTGTGCTATTGCCCCAGGCCATGATGAAGGTTAAGATCCATGTGGATATACACAATCTCTGCTCCTGATGGATGCATTCATTGGTGGTAGTCTTGGGCTTTGCTGTCTCCGGTGTTATGTTGATGTGAGTAGTATGGGCAGCCACCTGTGGCCATGTTAAGACCTATGGTCCATGCAGCCACTGATGGCTATGAGTGGGTTGCTGTTCGGGTACTGCTGGGAGTCATGTTGATGTCTGTGGCTTATTACCACAAAAGACCATGCAGATGTCTATGGCCTAGTCTGCCATGTTGAAGCCATGTTGGTGTCACTGAGAAGTGCTGGGCTGATCCCACCCTTGTCCTGCTGATGCGAGCTCTTCACAGTTGATAGCTTCTTGTAGGGGTGCAGGGGGAGAAAGACTTACCTTCCCTTGTGGAACAGGGCACTAGAATTTGACCGTGCTTCAGTGAGTGTGTGGACAACAAAAATGAACTCCTCCTTTTCCTTTCTTCCTTTTTTGGATGGGGTGGAGTCACAGAAGAGGGGGCCAGACATGGGAGGACAGGGAGACGAGTATGTGGACATTTTTTCCCAGAGGATTCTCCAAAGACAGCCTTTGTTAAACTGTTTCTTGATTCTTGCTGTTTATTCCTATTTACATATGAATTTGCTATTATAAATTGTCTTTCATTTTAAACCCATTGTAAAGAAACTTAGACACAGGCAACTCTTTTGTTCTATGTGTGTGTGTTTTAAAGAATGCTCCTACTGTACATAGAAATTATGAAATAAAATGTTTATGCCTTTTTTTTCTTATTAGTCTATGCCAAATAAAGCTAGAAAACCTAAGAGGGTAGAAAGAAATTTACCTCCCTTAAAATAGAAATTGTCAATGGGCACTCTACAAAGCAGTGGGACTCTGGGCCTTTTTTGGAAGGCTAATGAGATCCTGTTCTCAGAATCATTCTAAGACATCATTCCCCCTTCAACTGTGTTAGCCTTTGCACCCAAAGCTCCAAAGTTCCAAAGCACTGGTTGTAAAATTTCTGGCACCTAAGCATGAACAGAGAGAGGTAGCACCAAATTTTGTGAGTATTCATTGTATTTCACATCACCACGCTTGCCTTGTCCATAACGTAGAAGAAGATGCAGTCCTTTCCGTTCATCCTTAATGAAAAGCAAGCTGATGATCTTTAGGCCTTAGATGCACATTTTACTATTGTATGTGAAACAAAAGGAAGCACACATGTATCACCTCTGGGTTTTGAAGAATGGTGGGTGATCAGAAATGAAGACTGGAAGGTATGGCCAGGAGCCGCTAACAGGTCTTTTCCAAAGATATTTCTCTTGCCTTGATTTTCATGGTGACTGAAAGTCTTCTAGTGGGAGAGACTCTTTCAAAATATTTCTCCCCAGTACCTAATTAGCATTATACATGAAATTAATTTGCAACATTAAAAAGAATACAAATGTCCATAAACTAGATATCTAACACACCTGAAAGTCAGTCACTTTTCTATTAGGGTAGTTTTCCATGGTCTTATTTGTTTTCTTGATTTTCATATTTTTCTAAGATTGTTAAAAGAGAGAGAGGGGGTGAAAGAATATACAACATAAATTTTCTGTAACCTGAAAATATTTACTTTCTGGCCTTTACAGAAAACATAATTTGCCAGCAAGAGAAAAATCTAATGTGTGATTAGTTGAATTGGGAACAGAAGTTTCTGCATTTTTCATAAAACACTATTTTTTTCCTTCAATGAACTACAGACAAACCACAGTTACACTGAATTGGGATCTTGCAGACATTTTCTCAAAAATGAATGAAGTGTCATTTCAAGGAAAACAACAGGTAGCATTTATTGACAGTGATGGAATCTGAGCTTTCACAGCAAGAATGAAAGTTTTGAAAACTTTTATTTGTCATCATGAGCTTGACAGTTTCCCAATATTGAAAGACTTTTCAAAGTGAGGTGGAAAGTAACGGTAATAAATTTTATTTTTATATTTCATAAGGAAATGTGGTGATATTTGGGAGCTCTGCATAGCCATGTGAGTCATTATTTTCTGGCTAACTGGTATATAAGTTTACAAAATTGAACATGGCAAAATACCTAGTCAAAGAACAAAATGGATGAACAGATTCATGAGTGGTTGAATATTACCATAGAATTTCCACAGCACAGAATTCACCTTTCCCCATGCACCATCTACATGGTTGAATGTATATGGAGGTGACTCTGCAGCTATGACCTTGTCTTGTGATGGAAATCACTTCACCTGAAAAAGAGACCTGGCATTTGTATACACTGATTCTGTATACTTTTCAGTAGCTGTAGGCAGCCACCAACACTCCTATTGTTAAAGAGTTGCCTTCTTTGAACAATTCACACAAATGGAACTGTCAAGCGTTCTTTGTGAGTGACTCTTTTCATTTGCTCTAGCCTTTACAGAGCTCATCCATGCTATGATATGTATCGGAACTCAGATCGTTTTCCCTGCCTGTGGAAGATATGAGAAACCTGAAAAAGCTCTTTCTCATGCTGTCTTGGTCTATACTTCAGGTAGCCAACTGCGTAGGGATTTGTGGAGGAAATTAAGATTGAAGGATGGGGAGCAATGAGGTACCTTAAGAATATGAGGCAGAAAATGAATGAAAGATCAGAGTTTAGTCTCTGTTCTCACGGAGCTGCTGACCTTGTGCAGCTGTGTTCTGTTTTCTCAGCATAGAGTTTAATCCCACCAGGACAACGCTTTCTACTTCTAGCAGGTTAGACGCCAAGAGCTATGGTTTTCATTACAGTGAATGTTCGAGTGCTACACATAAGCAGACTGCCTGACTCTTACCTCTTTCTACCCAATGAACTTCTTTGTTCTTGTGTTTCTCTCCTCCACTTCTGAAAACCTTTAATATGTAGTGTTTAAATTACCCAAGTAGTTTCTTTTTTAAAGTGACTTATTTTCATTTTTAATTATGTGTATGCCAGTGGTTGTGTGCACCCCTGATGGTCCTCTGGAGCTGGAGCTGTAGATAGTTGTGAGTCACATGAGATGGGTGCTAAGAACTGAACTCAAGTGCTCTGTAAGAGCAGTAAGTGATATCAACTCCTGAGTCATCTCTGCAGCTCCTGAAAACTTCTTACAAAATATGCTAACTTTACTCACATCAATTTAAATTCTTAACAAACAACTGGTGCCATTTGTGTTCTAGAGTTCTGCCTTTAAAACCATAGAATTCTGAAGGATCCCAGAGCATCTGCTCAGTTTGCAGGGGTTGCAACTCAGGTCAAGTTCTCCTGACTTGAAATTCAGGTCAAAGCCAAATAAGCTTTCTTTGTTTCTTAATCTGTTTGAACCTCAGTTTGTCTAAAGGTTAACAATATTTTTTTTTCCTGAAAGTGTCACGCACTTTCCCAGAAGACAGTACCTGGATGATCTACAGTGTAAGTCAGTTCTGACATTATCCTTGAGAAACCATTATCAAGTCACACTGGATAATGACTGAATTGCGTAAGGTATCAATCCCTATACTGTTGAGTTTGGCTGACCATCTGTCCCTCAAGAGTCTGCATGATTCGGGTTTGATCATTTGCTATGGTGTCTCATAGATTCCACTTGGAGAAATGTGTCCTTGTTGTCATCTTATCGTGTGGATCAAAGGACACAACTGGATAAGAAAATGTAGACACTGGGGTTCAGAATGGTCCCCATTTCCTGAGTTTCTGCGCACATGAAGTAGAGGAATACCACCCTCCTGGCATGCAGGGATGTTTATTACCTAAAAGGTCTCCAAATTTTCCCACTTAGAGTTATTTATAGAAACATTGCTGCATGCAAACGGTTGAGAAAAACATTGACCATTGATAATCAAGCCAGCCTTCAGACACTTCCTTAAACCATGTGACAGGTTTTCCTGAATCAACAAGATATATTCTGATGGAAAAAACCTAAGGGCAATATGACTAATCCCTGTGGAGAAGTTTGAAGTTTCCTTCCAACAAAAACCTTTGAGGCCCTACACAGCTCAAATAAAACATCTTGTAGACCATTGAACAGGGAGAGGCACAGAACATTGGCTCTGTTCTTAAAAATCCAAATTCACATCCTGACTCTGCCAGCACGTTTAGTCTCCTTCAGTATCTTAGACATCATAATGGTGCATAATTGGAAGAAACCCATGAATAAATGTTTTACTAACACAAAACTCATTGTAAATTATTGCCAATGAACCTAAGTATGTTTTCTATAATACCTAACTCAATGAGTCTTGAATATTCACAAACTGAAGGGTATGTCTGTGGATAATGTGAGACAGAAACACAAATGAGTGTATGTAGTATATTCATATGCAAGTAGAGATCAAAAGAGTATTCTGTGTTTTCTGAGACATGGGTATTTGTTCAACTTCAATGAACTTAAAAGAGAGTTACACAAAGCCAAATGTTTATGTTTTACTTTCCTTTCAATGTATTGCATTCCTCCTTGAGAAGTAAACTTTTTCATTTTATTTCTTAGAACATGGTAGAAATATAATAAAATAAAGCAATGGTGCTTGCTTTGTTTTGTTTTGCTTTCCAACTATGATTCATGATGATAAGGAGAAAGAGGACGATGATGACGATGACGACGACAATGACTATGAAAAGCAGGTGCCTTGTTTGGAGATGGCAGACAGCAGGAAGAAGAAGAAAATGAGTTATCATTCAATCATAGCTACTAAACAAGGTACTTAGCTCCAAATTCCACATGCTAAGATGCACACTAAGAACTCCAGGTAACAGGTTTGCAGAGATGGGGGGAGGATGACATCACCAGACTTTAAATGCAGATAGATGGCCATATAGAACTAAAATCTTCAGATTATTTCAATTGCCTCGACAGAGCAGAAGAGAATTAGTCTGTAAGTTAACTGGTTCCCAGAACACAGGCAGCTGTGAGGATTAGACTCAATATGCTGTGATGTTTTCCCTAATGAGAAAACCTGTCTGCATGTCAGAGATGAGAGACATCTTCTGTGTCCCAGATAGCTTCCACAGTAGAATCTGGACCCTACAGAAGAAATGCCGGTCAGAATGAGCTAGGTTCTGATCCTCCTGCAGTTCCTGGCTTGGTCCAGAAGAGTTTTCTGCAACACGCCCTTCTAATGTTCAAGAACAGCAACACCACCGTTTTTTCACTAATTTTGCATTGCAAAGGCCATGTTCAACCTTACTGTGTTGTTTCCACTCATTGAGTCCCACGACTCTTGTTTATAATGTCAAAGTTTACTGTTTTGTGCATACTTGTTTGGTCACATCATTTTCTCTGGAAACTCCGGGCTTAGCTATAAGTAAATGTTAGAGGCAACTTCCTAACAGAAAAATCTAACTCTTTCATTTTCTGCTTCTCATTCATTACAAAGGATGGGGAGGAATTAAATAAAACACTGACAGAATGATATGCACAAACATTGTTGCATAAGAATCCATGCATGGCTGCAACTAGGCTGTTAGCCCACAGACAACACTTCATAAGATTCTCCCAAAAGGTTAACTAATCAGCTGTAGGAGAGGCTGGGTTTAGCATATGGAAGCAATTTGGAAGAGTCAAGACACAATTATGGCAGTAAATATTTTTGAAAAGCTTTGTGTATTGGAAGTCAAGATCCCTTGTTAAGATTGTCTATATGAAACTGTCCTTCTTTGGGGCCCTTAGTAAAGTGTAGACAGCCACAGAATTCTTTACATCCCTGATAGCATTACAGAACAAAAGCCTGGAGGGCCAGCTTTCATTTCAGAACCTGAGTTTTACTCAGTACTCTTTGATTCACATGCTGCCAGTCTTACTCTGGAACTGATTTTTAAGTGGAACAGCATTTGACTGGGATATTTTTAAGAAAGGCATTCTTAAGTCACTGAATAGAGGGGAAAATATGATAACCTTATTAAGTTACCTGCCCTTGTAGACTGGGTAATGTAACAAGCCTGTCCCCTGAAGGCCTGTGTGGACATATGATGCATGGCAAGAGCAATTGAAATCTATTGTGCCCACCACCAAGGTGAGAGTGACAGGAAGAGAACTTTCCCTCCAAAGCCCTTGAGGAAAGCTGTTTCAAGCTGTAGGGATGGGGACGGGAAGAGATACACAGTCGGGGGCTATTTTTAGTTTCCCACAGTTAATTCAAACAAAAGAGCAGTTTGAAATTTTGGGCACATTTAATGGCCTGGGATTTATGTAATGTATTTAGTAGTTAACTAGCACTGTCCTGTGGAGGAAAAAAAGGCAGCATCATCTTTCCCTCAGTGTTTGAGTGTGACAGCAACTGTTATCATGTCAAAGACACTCAGAAAGTATTTGCTTGCATCTTTGAGTTGGGAGACACGACCTTCTTTCCGGAGTCTCAAGTCAAGCCCAAACAGAGAATGAACATATAACTAATATACACCACAAGGTAATCTTTTGTGCAAGCCAACGATCTGCAGGTGCATTTGTGGACATTTTCATCTGCTGTATCTCATTTAATGCTGACAGCTGTTCTCCAAGGTCAACATTTTCATTTGCCTTTTCAAAACTAAAGAAGCCGAAGTTCAAAATAACATGCCTGATTTAAGTAACATAGAACCCTCTGTAAACACTAGGATGTGAGGATGATTTTACCTGATAACCCCATCTAAAACTGAAGTATGATGTAAAGGCATGACCCCTGTGGGGGAAAGTCAAAATTTCAAAGCTTTTACTATGTAATTTATTATGTAAAGGGCATCAGGTGGCTGCATTTGAATCTCAAGATACTTGACCGAAAATACAAAGCATAACTCCTGTATGCTGATGTGGTGTTGAATATTCCAAATAACTGTGTATTCATAAGCACATGCATATAAATGAAAGCACTCATATACAAACTCAACAAGGAACACCAGTATATGTGTATGTGTCCATGTAATATTTTCCTGCTTCCATCCTCTTAAGCTAGCTAAATTAGTTTTAGAAATGGATTTATTATCATCCTCTTTTATTTCCCAGTGATTGTCTTAAATAAGACTGCCAGTAAAGATAGTATGAACCCAACACTTATTGTGATTTCCATACATACATACTGGTGACATGATTTATAAGTTACGCACAGTAAGAGACAGACATCAATAACTAGTGATGAGTTAGAATATGCTGTAATGAAAGTCATATGCCAATTATCAATAGACCCCTCTCTCTTAAAAACTTTATTGCACTGTACTTGTCATTTAGTGGGATGGAGTTAGCTGTATGGCTGAACACTTGGGACTAAGCCCCCATCATGATCCATGGCCCTAACTTTTGTGTTTTGACAAGACACAGGAAAAAGCAGCACAAATTTATTTCAGAATTTCACTGATTGGAAATTCCTTCTCCTTGTTGATTTTGTATCCTTAGCATATGACTCTTGCTCTGTTCTCAGGATGTCATGAGTGTCCACCTTTACATTTAAAGGAAGTGCTTGTCTAGCATGTCTGAATTGCTCACACCACCACTACTGTGCTATTGCTAAGCAAAATAATTACTACTTGAATAGTACCAAGATCTCTAAGTTACCTGTAAGGGGTGGATAGTACTAGTGACACTGGATGAAGGGAATAAGTCAGGTCCCCAGATAGGATGGACCAAAGCCATGTGAGATATCAACAACTGTTCAAAACTGCCATGCAACTGAACACTTAAAAATTGTTTGTTTCTAGAATTTTCCAGTTAATGATTTTCAACCACAATGAACCATGGGTGACAAGAAGCTGATACAGGAGCACTACCAGGCTCCTATTGGATGTTGAGCGTTGTTTGACATTTTTGTCTTTAAATTATTTTTCTTCATGTTAACACTCTTCACATGAGTTAACAATAATTCCTAGCTCGTAGGTTTATCATCTTTGCAATTAAGAGTGATTTTTCTATGATAAAATCAGTCAGAAAACAAAGAAAAATTATTGAGGTTGAAATACCTGATCAGGAGCTCGTGACTTCAAGTTACGCATTTCAGTGACCTGCTTTTGATGCAATGTTGCTTTCTATACTTCACATATTTTTTTGAAAGAATACCTTGAATTTGTCACTAATCCCTACAAGTTCTTTGTTTATATTTGTACCCCAGGGGGGACCTGAGGTTTGGATAATCTGAGCCTAGCATCTTTTTTCGGTGTAACTGATTTTAAATATTACAACCTATTTGGATTTCTTAGCAAGAAAATTAACATAGAAAATGTGAAATCCTCTTGTTAGTTCACACAGGTGAACAGGGTAGGTCTGTAAAAGATCATCAAATCTATATTTTTGATTCACACCCAAAAGAAAGAGTACAATAGCCTCTTATTGGTCAAATTCTGGGTCTGGATAAATCCAGGAATAAATGAGTATGAAATTTGGGGCTGTTTCCCAGATATGTGGCCAAGTATCCAAATAGGACAATGGGAGCTAGCAAAGACAGTGGTCCAGAGGAGACTATTTTGGACAAGACAACACCATAACTTCAAAGCACATTAATAAGATTTTAGTGAGGCTGAGCTTCCGACTTTGCAAGCTTTCCCTTGCCACATCCCCAAGTGTTATGGGAAAAAAAAAGAAAAAAAAGCTCCCGACAGCTAAACTGTTTCTTAAAGCTTTTCTTCTTGGATTAAAATATTTCAAATCCTGAGACACAAGTGTGACCTCAAGTTTCCAGGCTATTCTTTCATGAAAGAAGATTATAAGCCACAAAGCTACCCTTTATGCAAAACCTTATCTTGCATGGTTATACTGAGATCGGTCTTTGAGGTTAAGAAAATAGTCCTCTGTGGAAGGTGTTTTCTGAGCAGTTTTAAAAATGGCTCCAAGAATAAAATATGCACACTGCTATTGTTCAGCTGAGGTTGGGTTAGATCAACTCTTGATCTACAGGCAGGTTGTCCTGTGTGTCAGACCCTTAAAACAACTGGTTATGTGCATGGACCATTATTGACCACAGAGAATCCCAAACCCACTCAGCTCACTCTGGCCTCTGAGAAGTGGCCATCAGCACAGGAAAGAGAACTAATATATACTAATAAACAGGGAAATGCCAAATACACACAGACATCTAAAAGCAGGCTGTTGAGGATAGACATATGGCATGATATGTTCACATATTCCCTCGTGAAGAAGTCTCAAGTAAAGATAAAAGATTCCAATTGAATGCTCTGTTATGAAAATTGTGTCACACTCTGGTAGGAAAGATGAGCTCGGATCTAGGCGGTAAGGTGCAACATGAGGTCTGTCTTCGCCGTTTTCCCCTGAAGTGACAAGAGAACACAGAAGAGGGTTGTTGTTCTGAACTCCTCAATTGTCATAGAAGATGCTGGCAGCTGATGTGTTGATAAGGTTAGCTGACTAGAAGAATAGACCCAGAATTACTCCCCAATAGATGTCCAACTTACTTAAAGTGGCTCTGATGGATTCTGGTGATTATGTGGCACCATCAATGTAGTTCCCGTAGAGGGAGACTTCACTATGTCCAGAGGCTTTGTAGTAAGAGCTAAATGAATTGGATTGAGCTGTCTCCACATTTTAAGTACTATCTCTCTTTGGATTAGCACATCTGTGTGGAGCAAATTCCATCCCACAGACTTCATTCTGTACTTATGCACAAAGCAGAGATTTGAATGCTTTGCCACTCCATTGGTCTTGGGTGCCATTAGGGCTCTTAGACAATTCCTCTATGCCCTTTCCACATCATTTTCTATTATGTCCCTTCCACGTTCCAACCATCTCTTTATGTTGTCCTATTATATTTCCCCTCATGTCCCTCAAGCTCCCCTCATGCCTGCTTCCTGTTCCACCATGTCTGTTTCTGTTGCTCTCATGTATGGTTTTCACACATCAGAACTGCTGTTTTTACTCTGATCCACAGCACATGTCAGTGTACTAGCCTCTTCTCTCTACCTAGACCTTCCTGTGTCCTTTTCCTATTCCACCTTCTCTGTTCTTTGTCATATCTACTTCTCCACTCTGTTAAGAACTCCCCAGTCTTTATGGCTCCTGGGTTTTGACCTCCTAAGCATCTCAGGGATTGATACCACCTGTGCTGTATTCATGACAAATGAAGCAAGAATCTCACACCGCATAGTATTCTATCACACTTTTAAATTGGTGATTGGCCACAACTCCACAAGTTTGGACCTGGGGAACTTTGTAAGCTGGAACAGCACAAGATGTAGGAGACGAGAGGCGATGAGCTCTCTGCCGGCGTGACACCAATTGGCTGACGACTCAGGAAGAAAGACTGTAAGCAGGTCAGAGACACACAAAGAGTCAGACACTGTCTCGCAGCAATGGTGAAATCACAGACCACTGCTGTGCACAGAGAGATGTGATTTAGTCACTAACTCCCTGGGCATCTGCAGCCAAATCACTTAACATCTCTAAGCCTTGGGTTCTTCATACCCAAAATAAAGGCAATAATGTCTGTGCTTCTTTGCCAGAAGCTATGCTGGTATTCTGGGTTATGTAAATAAAGTCACATTAGCTGCAGACATGTGTATAAAGACCAACTCTAAAAATCTTTCCCTTCAGTCATTTGTTAATGGTTAACAGATTTTGCAAATGTGAGTTCAGAAAATTCAAGTAAAATTACAACTGAGAAACAGGTTAGACTAAACAGGAAAGCAAAGAATGAGATCAAATCTCCAGTTATGAGGTCAGGATCTTATTGAATAATAATTCTTTGCTCTTAAAAAATATATTCTGAGGTAAAACCTGACATGGTAGCCTATAGCCTATGCCTATAATCCCAGCATCAGGTAGGTAGAAAAAGCAGAAGTTCAAAATTGCCTTTAGCTCCAAGAGAGTTCAAGGTTAACCTGGAATGCAGAAGATACTGCCTCAAAAAACAAACAAAACATGCATACATACAAACGGAATCAAAAAAGAAACAAATGTACAGTTAGGGCTACTGATATGCCTCAATGATAGACTACTTGTCTAGCAAGTGGGAGCCAATGGTACCAAATGTTGCAGCCCGAGCTGCCCTACGTTTGAGGGTCAAAATGTTCCGGACTGCTCTGTCAGTGTTGGAACCCGCACTGCCAAAAGCCTTGGGGGCTAAATTGTTAGAGCCCACACTGCCCCAAGCTGCTCCAGTCCGCAGGTCGGGGTTCAGCAAGAGAGAGAGAGAGTGAGGACGGACACGGGGAATGGAGATCAGACAGAGTGTGATTCAATCCCATTTATTCTTCAGTCTCTCTTCCTAAACCATGTCCCAAGTCTTGAGTTCCTAGTCCCTAGTTCCTAGTCCCTAGTGCCTCCGAGTTCCAAGTTACTTCTTTCAAGTGCTAAGTGCCTGATGTCTAATACTCTAATTCTCTGTTCTTCCTCTAAGTGCCAAGTGCCTAATACCTACTTCTCTGTTCCAAGTTGTACTGCCTCAAGTAATCTGTTGTCTGGTTCTCTGATCTCTCTTCTGTCTGCCTTTTGCCTTTTATATGTCTCACTTCTAAGCCACGCCCTTAAGTCATGACCTTAGGTCATATCTCTAAATCTGATTGCTATGTCACACCTTTAAGTATCAGCTCTAAATCACACCTTTAAGTCTCACACACCCAAGGGAAGATCCTGGGTATCTAAAGCAAGATGTTATCAGAGTGTGCTCAGCTGTTGTAGGCTAATGTAATCAAGTCTCTTGTCAGGATATATGGCTCAAGATGGCTGCAAGGGTGATATCCTCCTTCTGTCGGCTCCCCACAACCAAACAATGCTATTTTCAAATAACACATATTTTCTATATGGAGTGTTTTAAGATTCTCGTCCAGAAAGTACATAATGAGAAAACTCAGAACCTATTGTCTTAAGGGCCCATCTACCATGTACTCTGTGCCAGACACTATGCTAAGAGGTAGACATCCCAGAACAAATGACAAAGGGTTCAATTTCTGAAGCATAGGCAAAAGAATATGGAAATATAAAGAGGACTAGCATGTAAGTCCAAGGCTTGGGCACACATACTTTTGTCCTCTGCATCAAGAATATAGGTTTTGATTGACTAACACAGGCATTACTATGAGTTTTCAAACATTATTATTTGAAATTCTTAAAATGGGTATTTTAGGAGCCTGTGAGTAAGTTAGATATAAATTCTAAGCATAGCACTTGTATATTGACAAGTCTGGCCTCAAAAATAAAAAAGGAAACACAAACACCTTTGTCCCCTCACATGTATGCACTAAGTTGAGTGCCCACCATCTACACATGGGTGTGTGTTGCTTGATGACTACAATACATTTTAATGAACTCAGGATCATGTGAGCATTGCTTAATGTACATTTTAATGAACTCAGGATCATGTGAGCATTGCTTAATGTATGTAGCCTCTTGATCCCATCAAAAGAGACAATAAATAAGAGATGCGCAACAGCCCAAAGGCTTGCAGTAAATGTTCTTCATATAGAAGTATACTATAAAGTAGTGATAGATGCTTAGACCACAATACAGTACAAAAAAAACATAATCAAGTAATTGGGCTATCATTACTCCTAAGTTTTATATATTGTGCTTTCTTGTATGTGCCACAGTATGTGCCACAGGACTGGCAATGGTATGTGTGCATGCACAAGCATCATCACAAGCACATGAGCAATGTGTTTTGTGACCCTGGGATCGCAGAGGTATCACTAAACAAAAGAAATATTTCAGTTCTTTCATCTTCCTATGGAATTATTATACAAATGGTCCTTTATTCAGCACATGTTTGTTATAGAGACTGTTGCCATAGATAGACACATACATACACACATACATACATACATACATACATACATACATACGTACATACAAACCTACCTGTGTGCACTTATATATACCTATTTCTCCTCACAAACTAGACTTGCTAACAAGTGAAGAACACATATATAACTGTTAAATATGATTTATTCATCATTCTTCCGTACGTGTATTTCAAATCAAATGACATAGTTGTTGAAAACCACACCAAAAGGAAAATGTGTTTCTCTATTTCTGCTTAGGAGGTATTTGTGCAAACACTATAAAAGGTTCATGAGAAATGTTTCCTGCAATGGAACAAGTGGGAAGAGCTGAATCATAAACTCAGCCCTGCATATACAACACAGCTCTTGGTTAGTTACCATCATTTTAGTCTTCAACATTAGCACTGAAACAGCAGACCATTCACATGGTCCTTCTGAAGCTGTGTGTGCTCCTCTCATTGTTTAAAGAGTAGAGACACTACCAGAAGTATTTAATGTCAGGATACATGCTGATGGTACTCTCTGGAGTTGTGGAGTTAACAGTAAGATGTAGTCCCAAAGGCCAAGGCTGAATGGATAACACTAGCAGAATACCAACATATGGTGGGATAATGATGCACCCGAAACCTACACAGGAGCCATCAGAGCTCAGGAGCTAATTTCAGTAGCTTCGTTTTTAGTAGGGGGGGAGGGAACCCTTCATAGATAATGTGAGAGGAAGCAGCAGGTCAGCTGGCCCCTGAAAGTACTTCACCCAGCTGAGCAGTAAATGTTTCCAACACTTCCTGAGAAAAGCAATTTTGTGATCTAATGATGGCTATTGCCAGGAATCTGTTTATTCCTGGTGGTCAGCTGACATGTTTTTCAGATTGGGCTTCATTCTATTACTCTTAGAATTCTGTTTCCCTGTAGTGCTCTCAGTTCAGCCCTATCTACCTTTCTCTTCAGTCTCGGAAGGAAAAGGAGCCTAGAGAAGATGTAGCATAAAAAACACGAATCAACCTTAATGAGGTCATAAATAACCAGGAGTGTTTCCTTCTCTGTGCACACTTGGTTTTGACTCTTCCATTAGGAGGACAAGGTCCAAAAGGACACAAATTGTTTTATTCATGAGGAAACTGAGGCAGGAAAAGGTTAAGTCATTTGTCTTAAGTCATTTGTAAATTCCACGTGAAAGCAGACATTGTGCCAAGCCGAAGGGACACAATAAAGCAATAGAGTTCTTCCCTGAAACGTCACCTGCCTCCTCGACCGCAAAAAGCTGTGAGACTCATGTATTCTGCTACCCAAGAAATAAATTTTTTTTCTCAGCCCAGAGACAAAGTCTTCTAAGCATTCTACCTAAAGTTCCTGATGGTACTTTGTAAGTCTTACTTCTCTTCTCACCAACTTTTGACTTTCCCTTTTGAGCTGTTCCAAGATGCCACTTAGCAAACAAAGAGCAATTGTGCAAGATGGGTCACTCGTACCATTGCTGTGTTTTGCGTTCTCTGTATATTTTTCACTGTGAATTTTTCTTTGTATTTGACTTTAGTTTTGACTAAGTATGTTAATAATAAGAACTATTTGCATACCATTTTAGAACATGCAAAAGACTCTAAAGTGTTCTCTTACGAGCTCTGGCTTCCAAGCTGAGGTACAGGGAGTCAGTAAACTTCATTACTCTTCAGAGGTGAGTGTGGGAAACAAGTTTTCAAGATTTTCAACTGTTGTCCTTAAGCCACGTAGTTCTGAACCTGAATTTGTGTCATTTTTATTATTAATTTATCTATTTATTTACTTTATATCTAGATCACAGCCCTTCTCCTCTCTTCCCAGTCCCACTTGTACAAATCCCTCCTCATTATTCTCTTCTTCCTTAACAGCAGGACTAAGGGCATCCCCTCCCACTGAGGCAAGAAAATATCATCCTGAGTGAGGTAACCCAGACCCAGAGAGACACACATGGTATGTATTCAGCTAGAGGGTGACATCAGTCATAAAGTACAAGATACCACTGTACAATCCACAGACCCAAAGATACTAAGTAATAAGGAGGGCCCAAGAGAGAATGTGTGAATCTCACTCAGAAGGGGAAACAAGGTAGTCATCAGAGGTGGATGGAGGGAGGAAACTGTGCCTCTTGTTTTCAGTTCCCTTGTCCTTTCTACTGTGCTGTGCCCTGTTCAGTGAACTTGATGATCAACTTTGGAAGGTAAGAAATAAGCCCAGATGGAGACGTTTTTGAAATACACTCTGCCCCATCTTCATTTCCCCTTGCTAAAGTTCTGTAAAGGTCTGTTGTAATTGCCAGTAGTTTTACACTAAGCAGAGGGTTCTCTCAAAAAGTGACAAAAACCAAACAATCTATCTGGCTCTTCACGGCTACTCAGCTCAGCAATCATCTGAGTTGTTTTGTACGCACACACAGTTAGTTGCACAAGCACAGAGCCACGCTGCAACCTGCTTTATTTTACATCTGACATGTTGATGGCTATGGAAATGGACTGTTGTTGGGAAGTGTGCGGTGCTAGAAGAGAACTCAATTCATTAAAATGACAAGATGCTTCCTCTGTCACAGACTCGGAGTCTCAGACACTAAGATTCAATAGCCAGAAAGCACTGAGAACAAAGGCAGTCTGACTGGTGACTGCAGATTAGTGAGAATGGGAACCTCACCAAGATAAATAGAAGTTACTTTCATGGAGGATGAAATAAAATGCATGTTTTGTTGGGGAGCTTTGGAAAAAGATATAAAAGTTAAACCTTCTGCGGGCAGAGCTTCAGGAAGAGTAGACTGTGAGGCATATTTAATTGATGTGTCTAGAAATGGCTGAGCGTGAGGCTTGTTAGTTAAGTCTAATTTCTTTACATTTTAGATTGCAGATTAAGAAGGGAGTACAAGAGACCCCCCAATCCCAGTTCTGAGGGGGTTTATCATTTCCAAAGTAGAAGTAGAAACTCTCAGTAGTGTTGGCTCTGGAGAGCAGGTTATGTCTTGTCACTAACTCTCTGCTGGTCTGATCTCTCTGATAGGAAGAGGGGTCCTCATGACACTTCACTTCTGCATATGGGCACTTGATTTAATAGTACAAGGAAGACATTTGGAATTCTCTAAATGGGACGTAATGGGAAAGCCCAATTTATAGTTCTATAGAGGTTAATGAACAAATAACTGACCAGCAGGCTGAAAAGATTGCTGGAGAACAGCACCCAGTGTGCCCATTGAGGAGGGGATGGTGGTTTTCCTGGGCTCCTAGCCGAGGCTGCTCTTCCTTATTAATAATAAAGACAGTGGGATTTTGATACTCCTAACATAAGGTGCTATGAGTATGTGAAACATTTTTCTAGGGCTAAAATATTAAGCTTTCCTCCTGCTCTGGGAAACGGGAAGGTGGTGTTATTTATCATTTGCACAAATGGAGAAATGAAGGCATCAAGCACTTCTTTAATGACTTATTACTGGGAAATGAGGCCAAGGAAAAAAGTAGGAGAAAAAAATGACATTTAGCCCATTAAAATTGATGAGGACATTGAGTCATTTTCTACTGATGCTGTGACTTAAGAATAATAATAAGTAAGGGGTTGTTGTATATGTTTGGGGATATGTATGCAATGTCATGGAATGTATTAGTGTTAGTAACAAGAAACTTATATAAACCATCAGTTGATTTGGATGTCAAACCCCAAACAATGCCAGTTGTGGCAGCATTCTGTAATTTTAGGTAAGGCACTAGTAGACACACCTAAACAACTGGAATAAATTTGACTCCTGCCTTTCACTGTATCTGACACAGAATGACAGAATAGTCCTAGAGAAGTGTGAAGGCCATGCTAAGGCTTTACTTTATGCTGAGTTTTGTTAAAGAGAATCTTCAAAATGGCCACTGTTTCTTTCACACACTCAGAACCAAAAAGGCAGTGTGAAAGGGCCTTGAATAGCTCTGGAGAGGAACATGGAGTCAGACAACATTCTCGAGAAGAGCAGCTGTCTCTTGTCTAGGGTTCATTTGGCTGCTTTGTCTATATAGACAAGGCATGCCTATGCGTGTGCTCACAAACATGTGTGTATTTACAATCACATTCACCTGTGTGGTAGGTGTGCTGCTATAGGTCCTGAAGTAAGTGCGGTCCTCTTGAAGAAACAAACACAGGCAGAGAACAGATGTTTTCTCTAAGAAAATGGGACAATGCCAAAGGATCCCAAAAAGAAAGATAGAGCTGGTGATCAGAGCAGGAGCCAGGAATAGAGGATGCCCTCCACACCACTCAGCCACATGACACGATGTCTAGAATAACATATCACAGGGATATCTTAAACTATTTCCTTCCATCAAGAACATATTTGCTATACTCTGAAGGAAGCCCCAGAGCCTGGCTCAAACTTGTCAGAGAAGCAAATGTAAGTGGCGTGTCTATGGAGGTAATGGTATCAGGAGTAGAAAAACCTGCCATTGCTGCTGCCCAGCCCCACCAGAAATCACAGGCAGAAAGAAGGGGGTGGAACAGGGCTTGGTGGAGCAATGTGAGATGCACGTTATAAACAACCTATGGGTAAAAAAGAATTAATGTCACTTCTGAGAAATATCCTACCACCCACAGGAATGCATTGCTCAACAGAAACTGGCAAGAACATCTGATTTTTTCTTTAAATACAGCTTGCAGATCTGGTCTTAGCAACAGTATCTTTATATGATGCACAGAACTATTTTTCCCCATATTTGATGCAATCCACTGCCTCACTGGAGTCACACTATGTATATACATGTGTGCATGTGCACGTGCACCCGCGTGCTCATGCGCGTGCGTGCACACACACACACACACACACACACACACACACACACACGTTTCCATGTGTTGCATATGTTTGTGCAGGTATTTGTGTACATACCTCTAGAGGCGTACACTTACATAAGGTGTTTTCCTTGACAATACTAAAACACTCCACTATACATACTGAAGCAAGGTCTCTCATTGACCTGAATCTACCAGTTTGACTCCTCGGCTAGTCAGTTTACTCTAGGGTTTTCCTGTCTTCACTTGAAAAGCATTAGGATTTCAGGTGTGCCGTCATGTCCATCTGGCATCTGTATGGGTTCTGTTTATCTAAAATCTGGTTTTCGTGCTCAATTAGTCAATGCTTGACCCACTGAATCATCACTTTAGTCATCAGATAAAATTTCATAAAGGTCAGAACTGGGTGTAACTATCTGTGTGCATTTCTCAGTGACCCAGATATCCTCTGCATAAAGCAGGCTTCAGTGCATATGGGGACTTAAGATCTCAAGATTTAAAAATATATCAGGCTAGACCAACAGGACGGAGCACAGATGTACCTATCTTGTTTCTTCTGTTCATTTACAAAGTGTGAAAAAACAATGATAGTATGTTTTCTGAAAAATCGAATGTATATATTTACAGCAGTGTAGAAATTATCTTTCCTAGAATATTCTACAGAGATTAAGATAAGTACTAACTTGGACAGTCTCTCTTTTGTATGCTCAGACATTGTCTGCTACATGTCACCTTTTTAAGTCACATGACACACGTCAGAATCTACATGTGATACATGTTAATTCCATTTTGAAGATAAGAAATCTAATAGTAGATAAATATAAGCAGCTTACTTAAAGAAAGAGAACACATGAGTTGTCTGATTCCAAAGTGAAGTATATTCTCCCCAGCAAATCTGAGTTTGGCCTCAATTCTGTTGCATTACTTAATGGCAATAAAATTATTTTTGCTTATGTCAGAAAGGTTATATTCAAAAGGACAAAAAAGAAACAAGGGTTGCCCAGGATGCAAAGAAAAAGAATCCTGATGCATTGTTGCTAGAAATTGAAATTAGAATGATTTTCACAAAGAGCACTATGTAATTGCTTCAGAATTTAAATCTAGAACTGCTATGTGACTGAGCAGCCCCACTCTTGCATATGGAACCGAAAGAAAAAAGATCTGTATGCTAAATAATATCTGCCTCTTGTGTACAAAGCAGATTCATCTTTACAATGTAGGAATACCTGTTACTCAGAATAAAGATGGATGAGCTTGCTAAGGCTATTATGATAAGGAAAGTGACCAGGTACAGAAAGTCAAGAGTGCTCTCAGTCATACCTAGAATCTAAAACAGTGATATAAAGGAAGAGAGTTGAGCAGTAGTGACTAGGGCCTAGAAGAATGAGGATGGTTGGGAAGACATTAAAATTAGTCGTTGGGAAGATGAACTCTAGAGCTCTATTTTATTATAGCATGTGGTTTATGGTTAATGATGATATTTCATTTTTTTGAAGATGGCTGAGGATGGATTCTGAATGTTCTCACCACACAAAAGTGATAGCTGTCTAAGGTTTGTGTGTATAGCCACATTAGCCACTAGGGAATGCATACACATGCATTGATTCTCCTCCTCTTCCTCCTCCTCCTCCTCCTCCTCCTCCTCCTTCCTTTTCTTCCTCTTCTGCCTCTTCCTCCTTCCCTCCTCCTCCTCCTCCTCCTCCTCCTCCTCCTTCTTCTTCTTCTTCTTCTTCTTCTTCTTCTTCTTCTTCTTCTTCTTCCTCCTCCTCCTCCTCCTCCTTCTCCTTCTCCTTCTTATCTTGTTCCTGTCATAGCCTCAGTATCATTAGCTACATACTAGTTTAAAAGGTGCCATGTTCCACTAAGAATTCTGAAAGTAAGAGTGGGAAAGATGACTTAGTGGGTAAAAGCTCTTTCAAGGGACCTGGGTTCAATTCTTAGTACCCACATGGTGGCTCACGGCCACCTATAACTCCAGTTCCAGAGAACCCAGTGCTCTCTTCTTATGTCTGTAGGCCATCAAGCATATACAAGGTATACCCAGATATATGTGCAACCAAAACACTCACACATAAAGTGAGTAAGTTGAAAAAATTCTCAAACATTTTAGATTCTTTGATTGACAGATTAGAGACAATGAACATACATAGAATGCTGACAAAGAAATACAAACTCTACCTACTATGGCACTAAACAGTTCCCACAATGTGAAAGGCTCAAGCAACAGCCTATTTACCTAGTGTCTTAGGGTTTACATTGTTGTGAAGAAATACCATAACAAAGGCAACACTTATAAAGAACATTTAATTGAGACTGGCTTATAGGTTCAGAGGTTCAGACCATTATTATTAAGGCAGGAAGCATGGCAGTATCCAAGCAGGAATGGTGCTGGAGGAGCTGAGAGTTCTATATCTTGTTCTGAAGACAAACAAAAGACTGACTCCAGCCAACTAGGAGGAGGGTCACAAAGCCCATCCTACAGTGACACACTTCTTCCAACAAGGACACACCTACATCAAGGTCAACCTCCTGATAGTGCTGCTCACTCCCTGGGCCAGGCATATTCAAACCACCACACGTACACAACCTTCTATCCCTGTATTGTCTTGTGAATATGAAGCTCATCTCTAGGCTAGATCTTGCCTAGGCAAGGAAGAGCCTAGTGGTTTCTTTCATAGTCAAAAGCCCATTTGTGGATTCCCAGGAACATTTCGAAAGTTGAGCCAAATCTAGTTTTCATGAAAATTCCATTTATAATACCATACAATTCTAGCTCCTGCTCTTTCATCAATGTTTCAAAATAAGTCAAGCATGCTAGTGGATTTTGATGGCATTTCTGAAGATGAATCTAGAACCAAGTTAATGATAGGCTTTCCTTCATGAAAACCTTTCAAGTTTCGTTCAAAGTACAAGATTCCCTGCAGGTGTCCTTACAGGTACATCCTCAGCAGGTTTGCTCTTCACTACATCCTTCAAGGGAGACAGTGGAATGGATTGCATGCTCCCTGTTTACTACCTGGGGAGAAAATAACCACCCAAGGCATAGCAGGATCCTCATCAACCAGTGGGTGGTTGGGGGTTGTGACCTTAGAGAAGGGAAAGAAATATTTCCAAACAAGATTTAGGCTAAAGGAAAAAGGGGAGGGCACCAGGGGAGTAAAATGAATAAAGATGGTTTAGGGTTAAAAAAAATGATGAGCTGAGCCATCACACAGTAAACAAAGACCAAAAGTCCAAAATTAACTTGAGACTGAGGTACACAGCTGCAGAGAGGAAAGGCTGATAAAGCTGCTGTTAAAAGGTAAGGAAGAAATATGGTAATCAATGTTCAGAGACTATAACAGACAAAAATCCAGGAAAATAAAAGGAAATTATTAGAGGGATTTAGAGGCAGTCCACACGTCTGCAACTTAGTCTGTGTATCTGCTTAAACGTACAAAGCGCTGTTAGATAGAACAAATTCACCCATCTTCCTTGGCCCTGTCCTGCTTTCAAAATTGGTAGCTGGAGAAATAACTAATAACCCTGTCACACTAGACTAGGTGTTGCTTCCCAGCTGCCCAGGGTTAAGGTCCCTGCTATTCTCCATTATCAGAGGGGTATGTCCTTTCAGGGTACAGACCCCCTCCTGAGCTTCTATCTATATTTAATGACTGCAATCAATTAAACCCTTCTTTTTTTCCCCTTGACATTTTGTCAATCACGATTGAGGTGGGTATTTTTGCTATTACTATTATCATCATTATTATTTTCTATGATAAACTATCAGAGCCTCACTCCCTTGATAGAAAATCTATCCAGATCCTGGCTGTCAAAATGACATTGCTGATTACCTCAGAGAATCCTGCAGCCCTGTTGAGAGAAAATAATCATTAACTGATCCAAAGGAGTAATTAAGGAAAAAATTCTTTCTTCTCTCACTCTTTTCTTTCATTCTTATTGTTGCCTGAAGGGTGCACTTTGGCCTCAAACTCTTCGGGAATGTTCTTGAAAAGATTGTCAGATTTTGCTGAAGAAAAAGCTCCTGTTTTATGCTCTTAGACTCAGGAGAAATGGAGGTTGTTACTGCTGATGGGAATAGACAGGTAAAAGCACCAAGAGCTGGGTCTTGTTAGGCAACAGGACACTGAAAGAAACTGCATGAGTGAGGCCTTAAGGCAGATTAATGAAAGGAACTGTCTAGGCAGCCTGTTTCCAGGTGAGAAGCCTGGTGTTCGCAGTGCTCTAGAAAGTCTCCTAGGAGGTGAGAATCAAAAATGTTCACTTAGACAGTGACCCAAAGTGTAAACAAAGGTTAAGAAATAAGGCAACACAGTATATGGCCTATATAATCAACCATATAAACCATCTCACTCACCACAGCTAGAAATGACTTAAGATAAATACCAGCCCAAGTAAATATTGAAGTAGTCTCAGGTCCTAATGGAGTTTTAGCATTGTCTGGAATATAATCAGTACAAACCTTTAAGAAGGCCAAATATTATATTTGGGCAAACCCAAAGACATGGAAAGAGATACTTTGAAACTCATAAAATCTTTTATTTTTACAAAACTGAATTATTGTTTGCACTATGGAAAAGAGAAACTTCACCCTATTCATACCACATGAAAGTGGGAAATATTCTTGAGCCATCTCATTCTTTGCTAAATTGAAAAGTGAAATAGTCTTGCAAA
This sequence comes from Rhabdomys pumilio, assembly GCA_030674055.1. Lineage (NCBI taxonomy): Eukaryota > Metazoa > Chordata > Mammalia > Rodentia > Muridae > Rhabdomys > Rhabdomys pumilio. Next base: position 67,923,261 of record JANHMN010000006.1, read on the forward strand.
AATTATATCTTTCACCTGGGTCACGTCCCATCTGAGCCTTAGGTTCTTCTGCACATATTAATGTTGCACCTATTATATAAAACACTATTTTATACAGTGTTAGAGATTCCCCAATATCAGCTTCCACTTGTTCACTTTTCCATTATCCTTCTATTTGTTTATCCAATGAATATTTATTGAGGGCCTTGACTATTATACAAACTATTCTGGGTATTGCCATCTTTTATTAACAGGGCTTTTTGTTGCTTTCCTGGAAGAGTCATACTAGACTAACAAGCACCAAGAACCACAGTGATCTAGACACCATGTTACTGCAAATGACTATAGGACTTTCTGCTTAGGAATATACATATCCTGCAGGTCATGGATACCTTACCACTAGCCAAGTCTAAACTAAGACTAATGCAAAAAGGAAAAAAAAAGATCATAGTACTTTTACAGAAGTTGGGAATAGATATCTTAACAACCAGTCTTCCCAGAAGTCTTCAGTCTTAGGAACCCTCATGGAAAACAGACTCAGAAAGTGAAGTACTTGCATAGTAGACATTTTGACTTCCAAAGCAAAGCATCTGGAATCTGCTAGTCACTTCTCAGAGTAATCTCTTTAAGATCTGAGTTCAGGGACATTACATTCTGTCCCTTTAACACTGTCAGTTGACAGACCAGCACCTGGTCTGCTCCTGTGTGGATGGTGGATTCCTCTCAAGACATCCTAGAGGGTCCACTGAACCCAGAGCGGCAGAGGTACCACTGAACTCAGAGTGGCAGAGGAACAACTGAACTCAGAGCGACAGACAACATATCTCGAGACATCCTAGAGGAACCACTGCACTCAGAGCAGTGGACACCTTATCCTGAGACATCCTAGAGGAAACACTGAACCCAGAACAGCAGACACCTAGCTGGTCTGCTACCGTGGAGACAGCATATCCTGAGGCATCCTAGAGGTACCACTGTACTCAGAGCAGCTGGAGAAGATCACAGAGACATCTGGACCCCAAGGAGATCAGACACAAGCAAGATAACTGGAAAGGCGGGCTTCATTCAGAGACAGTGAGTACAGGTAGCACTAGAATTAACCAGATGGTGAAAGGCAAGTGCAAGAACATAAGCAACAGAATCCAAAGTTACATGGCATCATCAGAACCCAGTTCCCCCGTCATAGCAAGTTCTGAACACTCCATCACACTGGAAAAGCAGGATTCAGAATTAAAATCACTTCTCATGACAATGATAGAGGACTTTAAAAAGGACATAAATAACACTCTCAAAGAATTTAAGGAGAACACTGGTAGATAGATAGAAGCCCTTAAAGAGGAAACACAAAAATCCTTTAATGAATTGCAAGAAAACACAACCAAACAGTCGAAGGAATTAAACAAAACCATCCAAGATCTAAAAATGGAAGTAGAAACAATAAAGAAATCACAAAGGGAGACAACCCTGGAGATAGAAAACCTAAAAAAAAAAAAAAAAAAAAAGATCAGGAGTCATAGACACAAGCATCACCAACAGAATACAAGAGATAGAAGAGAGAATCTCATGTGTAGAAGATACCATGGAAAACATTGACACAACTGTCAAAGAAAATGCAAAATATAAAAAGCTACTAACCCAAAACATACAGGAAATCCAAGACACAATGAGAAGGCCAAACATAAGGATAATAGGTAAAGATGAGGGGGAAGACTCCCAACTTAAAGGACCAGTAAATATCTTCAACAAAATTATAGAGGAAAACTTCCCTAACCTAAAGAAAGAGACGACCATAAATATACAAGAAGCCTACAGAACTCCAAAATAGTTTAGACAAGAAAAGAAATACCTCCCATCACGTAATAATCAAAACATCAAATGTACAAAACAAAGAAAAAAAATACTAAAAGCAGTAAGGGGAAAAGGTAAAGTAACATATAAAGGCAGACCTATAAGAATTACACCAGACTTCTCACCAGAGACTGTAAAAGTCAGAAGATCCTGAACTGATATCATACAGACCCTAAGAGAACACAAATGCCAGCCCAGACTACTATACCCAGGAAAACTCTCAATCAATATTGATGGAGAAACCAAAATATCCCATGACAAAACCAAATTTACAATATCTTACCACAAATCCATAACTTCAAAGGATAATTGGTGGAAAACTCCAACACAAGGAGGGAACCTACAACCTAGAAAAAGCAAGAAAGTAATCTTCCAACAACCCTAAAAGAAGGTAGCTATACAAACATAACTCCACTGCCAATAACAAAAATAACAGGAAACAACATTCAGTTTTTCTTAACATCTCTTAATATCAATGGACTCAATTCTCTAATAAAAAGACATAGACTATCAGACTGGATACATAAACAGGACCCAGCGTTTTGCTGAATACAGGAAATGCACCTTTGTGAAAAAGACAGACACTACCTCAGAGTAAAAAGTTGGAAAACAATCTTCCAAGCAAATGGTCCCAAGAAACAAGCTGGAGTAGCGATTCTAATACCAAATAAAATCAATTTTCAACCAAAAGTAATCAAAAAAGATAAATAAGGACACTTCATATTCATCAAAGGAAAAATGTACTGAGAGGAACTTGTAATTCTGAACATCTATACCCCAAATGCAAGGGTACCACATACATAAAAGAAACTTTACTAAAGCTTAAAGCATACATTGCACCTCACACAATAACAGTGGTAGATTTCAACACCCCACTCTCAGCAATGGACAGATCATGGAAACAGAAACTAAACCAAGACACAGTGAAACTAACAGAAGTTATGAACCAATTGGACTTAACTGACATCTATAGAACATTTCACCCTAAAACAAAAGAATATACCTTTTTCTCAGCACCTCATGGTACCGTCTCCAAAATAGACCATATAATTGGTCACAAAACGGGCCTCAACAGATACAAAAAGATTGAAATAATCCCTTGTACCCTATCAGACCACCATGGATTAAGACTCGTCTTTAATATGGACAAAAACAACAGAAAGCCCACACACACATGGAAACTGAACAATGCTCTACTCAATGATAACTTGGTCAAGGAAGAAATAAAGAAATTAAAGACTTTTTAGTTAATGAAAATGAGGACACATCATATCAAAACTTGTGGGGCTCCATGAAAGCAGTACTAAGAGGAAAACTCATATCTCTAAGTGCCCACAAAAAGAAACTGGAAAGAGCATACACTAACAACTTGACAGCACACCTAAAAGCATTAGAACAAAAAGAAGCTAATATACCCAATAGGAGTAGATGGCAGGAAATAATCAAACTCAGGCAAAATCAACCAAGTTGAAACAGAAAGAACTATACAAAATATCAATAAAACCAGGAGCTGGTTCTTTGAGAAAATCAAAAAGATAGACAAACCCTTAGCCAGACTAATCAAAGGGCACAGAGACATTACTCAAATTAATAAAATCAGAACTGAAAAGGGAGACATAACAACAGAAACAGAGGAAATTAAAAAAATCATCAGATCCTACTACAAAGGCCTATACTCAACAGAATTGGAAAATCTGGATGAAATGGACAATTTTCTAGATAGATACTAGGTACCAAAGTTAAATGAAGAGCAGACAAACCATCTAAACAGTCCCATAACCCCTAAAGAAATAGAAGCACTCATTAAAAGTCTCCACAACAAAAAGAATTCGGGGCCAGATGGTTTTAGTGCAGAATTCTATCAGACCTTCTAGGAAGACCTAATACCAATTCTCTTCAAACTATTCCACAAAATAGAAACAGAAGGAACAACACCCAATTCATTCTATGAAGCTATAATTACGCTCATACCTAAGCCTCACAAAGACCCAACAAAGAAAGAGAACTACAGACCAATTTCTCTTATGAATATTGATGCAAAAATACTCAATAAAATTCTCGCAAATCGAATCCAAGAACACATCAAAGCAATCATCCACTGTGATCAAGTAGGCATTATCCCAAGAATGCAGGGATGGTTCAATATTCGGAAATCCATCAATGTAATCCACTACATAAATAAACTCAAAGAAAAAAACCACATGATCATCTCACTAGATGCTGAGAAAGCATTTGACAAAATTCAACATCCCTTCATGTTAAAAGTCTTGGAAAGATCAGGAATTCAAGGTCCATACCTAAACATAGTAAAAGCAATATACAGCAAGTCAGTAGCCAACATCAACCTAAATGAAGAGAAACTGGAAGCAATCCCACTAAGATCAGGGACTAGACAAGGTTGTCCACTCTCACCCTACCTATTCAATATAGTACTGGAAGTCCTAGCTAGAGCAATTAGACAACAAAAGGAAGTCAAAGGGATACAAATGGGAAAGGAAGAAGTCAAAATTTCACTATTTGCAGATGATATGATAATATACTTAAGTGACCCTAAAATTTCTACCAGAGAACTCCTAAACCTGATAAACAACTTCAGCATAGTGGCTGGATATAAAATCAACTCAAACAAATCAGTAGCCTTCCTATACTCAAATGATAAACATGCTGAGAAAGAAATTAGGGAAATGACACCCTTCACAATAGTTACAAGCAATATAAAATATCTTGGAGTGAATCTAACCAAGCAAGTGAAAGATCTGTGTGACAAGAACTTCAAGTCTCTGAAGTAAGAAATAGAAGAAGATATCAGAAGATGGAAAGATCTCCTATGCTCCTGGATTGGCAGGATTAATTTAGTAAAAATGGCCATCTTGCCAAAAGCAATCTATAAATTCAATGCAATCCCCATCAAAATTCCAAATCAATTCTTCATAGAGATAGAAAAAGCAATTTGCAAATTTATCTGGAATAACAAATAACCCAGGATAGCGAGAACTATTCTCAACAATAAAAGAACTTCTGGGGGACTTACCGTCCCTGACCTCAAACTGTACTACAGGGAAGTAGTAATAAAAACTGTATGGTATTGGTACAGAAACACGCAGGAAGATCAATGGAATAGAATTGAAGATTCAGAAATGAACCCACACACCTATGATCACTTGATCTTTGACAAAGGAGCTAATACCATCCAGTGGAAAAAGGACAACATTTTCAGCAAATGGTGCTGGTTCAACTGGAGGTCAACATGTAGAAGGATGCAAATCAATCCATTCTTATCTCCTTGTACAAAGCTCAAATCCAAGTGGATAAAAGATATTCACATAAAACCAGATACATTGAAACTAATAGAAGAGAAGGTGGGGAAGACCCTCGAATACCTAGACACAGGGGAAATATTCCTGAACAGAACACCAATGGCTTAAGCTCTAAGATCAAGAATAGGACAAATGGGACCTCATAAAATTGCAAAGTTTCTGTAAGGCAAAGGACATTGTCAATAAGACAAAATGGCAACCAACAGATTGGGAAAAGATCTTAACCAATCCTACATCCAATAGAGGGCTAATATCCAGTATATGCAATGAACTCAAGAAATTATACTCCAGACAAAAAATAACCCTATTAAAAATGGGGTACCGAGCTAAACAAAGAATTCTCAACAGAGGAAACTCGAATGGCTGAGAAGTACCTTAAGAAATGCTCAACATCCTTAGTCATCAGGGAAATACAAATCAAAACAACCCTGAGATACCACCTCACACCAGTCAGAATGGCTAAGATCAAAAACTCAGGTGATAGTAGATGCTGGCGAGGATGCAGAGAAAGAGGAACACTCCTCCATTGTTAGTGGGATTGCAAGCTGGGACAACCACTCTGGAAATCAGTCTGGCGGTTCCTCAGAAAACTGGACATAGCACTACCTGAGGACCCAGCTATACCACTCCTGGGCATATACCCAGAAGATGCTCCAACATATAACAAGGACATATGCTCCACTATGTTCATAACAGCCTTATTTATAATTGCTAGAAGCTGGAAAGAACCAAGATGTCCCTCAACAGAGGAATGGATATAAAAAATGTGGTACATTTACACAATGGAGTATTACTCAGCTATTAAAAATAATGAATTTGAGAAATTTTTAGGTAAATGGATGGAACTAGAAATTATCATCCTGAGAGAGTTAACCCAATCACAAAAGAACATACATGATATTTACTCACTGATAAGCGGATGTTAGCCCAAAAGCTTGGAATAGCAAAGACTCAACTCACAGACCACATGAAGCTCATGAAGAAGGAAGACCAAGTGGGGATGCCTCAGTTCTACTTAGAACGAGTAACAAAAATACTCAAGGGAGCGAATATGGAAACAAAATGTGTGACAGAAACTGAAGGAGGGGCCATCTGGAGACCATTCCACCTGGGTATCCATCCCATGTACAGTCACTTAAGCTAGACACTGATGTGGATGGCTGGAAGTGTATGCTGTCAAGAACATGATATAGCTGTCTCCTTAGAGGTCTGCCAGAGACTGACACATTCATAGGACGATGCTCACAGCTAACCACTGATATGATCAAGGGTTTCCCAATGGAGAAGTTAGAGAGAAGACTGAAGGAGCAGAAAGGGTTTGTGGCTCCACGAGGAAAGCAAAAATACCAACCAACCAGAGCTCCCAGGATCTAAACCACCCACCTGGGAGCACATAGGGAGGGACCCATGACTCCAGCTGTATATGTAGGGGAGGATGGCCTAGTTGGGCATAGGTGGGAGAGGAGATTCTTGGTCCCATGAAAAACAAACACAGAGTGTGAGGGGGAATGTGAGGGTGGGGAGGGGATAGTGGGAGCAGGGGGGTAGGTAGGGGCGCCGCCTCATAGAAGCATGAGGAGGGAGAATGGGATAGGAGGTTTCTGGGTGGTGGGGGGAAGTGGGGTAAGGGGATAAAATCTGAAATGTAAACATAATACCCAATAAAAAATATTAAAACAAAAAACAAAACACTGTCAGTCAGGCTACATAGGAAACATCATTACTCAGGATTTCACCTTGCAAACAAATAGCTCTGAACAGCAGCCAGAAGCAATGGAATCTCTCAAAGACATTATCTGGAAATAGGCAGTGGATGGCACCTCCAGGTCCATTAATCATCCTCACACTTACAGTTATTCTTAATGGCTTTATGGTTTATCCTTTGAACGCCAACAAAGAGTGTGATTTTTCCTGGCTTATTCTATTAAACAGAAATCAATATCTAATATAAATGTGCCGACGGTAGTATGCTGAAAAGGGCCAGGAATGAGTGAGTACACCGGTTTTATCTCACCTTGCCCAGAATGGGATGCGGCCACTGAAAAGGAGAAGAAAGGAACAATACATCTGGTACTTTCTATGGAGTCAAGGCTCAAGTACCTCAGGAAGAGACGATCTGCCTGGATGAGGGTTTTGCTTTTCAAGACAGGTAGGAGAAGAGAGGAGCTGGCAATCATGGACTGTCAGAGGAAACAAAACAATGTTTAATTTTTCTCCAGGGAGTGATATTAGATACAGATTCAGGACAGGCAGTGGTTGTTCTAGTGGGATAGGAAAAGCCAAAGCTTTGCTCAGATGCTCTGATGATCACACGCAAGGGAAGGTGGTCACAGACTCAATCATGTCTCAGCATGCCAAAAGGCAGCGGTGGCCTCTTAACAATGAAATATGTCCCATAAAGTGAGAAGCCGCAGCCACATTCTTTTGAGACAGATGTGCAAAATATGAGATTCATCTCTTTCAACCTGTAGAGAAGGTTTGAACCATTCAGACCTGAAATTCACATCAGCATTTTTGATACCATTCACTGGTGGGAACTATAGATACTAGAATCTATCTCTTGCTCTCTCTCTCTCTCTCTC
>JANHMN010000006.1:67940986-67964024 GCA_030674055.1 Rhabdomys pumilio
TTCAGCTCAGGACAAATCAAAAGAATTCTGGGCAAGGGAAGAGGTTGCAATAATGCTGACCTTTGTCTTCCTATGTCCTATTTGAGTCCTCTTATAAAGCAGTCAAGTACTAGGAAGTTACCATTTCATATACCCCCAGATGTGTAAGAAGCAAAGACTGTGAGACCCATGGAATAGAGACTCTTCCTCCAACAGACTTTTTAAATCCTTCATCCAGGAGGGAAAGAATTGATTCTCCAACACTCTCACCATACAGCTGAAGAATGTGGTATATTTGAAGCCATCTCTCTTCTTATTAGAAAAACATAACCATGGTTAAGTAAGAAGTATTGAAGGACAGGGCAAAGCTATTTTGTTTTGGCCATTAATATCACTGCAATTAATACTTTCTCTCCTCAATATTGTGCCTTCCAACTAATGCCACAGTGTCTCAGTTCTACAGGACCTAAGAAGCATGGCAGTTTTGTGGGATGAACTCTCTGGGATGCCCTTTGTCATTGGTGATGATGTTAAAGCTTACCTGGATAAACACTGCCCACTCTAGGCTAACAGCATAGGTCTTGTGCTTAGAAGATCCCTATAATGCAAGCTTCCTAAATAAGGAAATGATCAAGAACTGCAGACATATATCAAAAGTTTGATTTCTCCTGTGCAAAAAATGAATTCAGGCACTCATGGATTGCTGCCCTTTCAACAGACAGAAATGAACTGCATTTTTAACGTAATGGCCAAATCTGAGATAATTTCCTATTTTAGGTGGATGAGTCTGGTCGAAGCTTTGATCCTCATTAACAAGATAGCATTTTAATCTCTGGGGAATTTGTAATTCTTTTTACTTTCTTCTCTTTCCCATTAATAAGCTGGATGTTTTTAACGCCTCCAATGTCTATTTTCATGGATTTTCTGAGGTCAGGTATATTTTTGAGGCATCTGACTGCTGGTTAAGGGATCTTATCTTCTGCTTCAAAGAAGTCGTAAAAGTTAGCAGTATCTCTGCTGATCACACCTTTCCTCACCCTCCAATCTTCTGTTCAGTTTCCAGGGGAGCTAAGTTACAAAACAGACAACCTCTTAGAAACCCAGAACTCTTTCATTTTAATTCAGCACGATAGATACAGACCTCCACGTCTGTGGTGTGGAGATCAGAGAAGCAGAAAGCAAAAAACTGTTGAGTTTCTGGAGCATGCTCTTTATTTATTTATACATACAACTCTTTACCCAAAAGAATTTAAAGGGGGGATGCAAGGATGCATACAAAACAGACCAATACATTAAAAACAGCAAAGACAAGGGACCTGAGAAAAAGAAGCAGGAAGACAGTCAATCTGGATGCTCTCTGCATGGCCCTAGCATCCTTCACATCTTCTTTCCTGTCTCGAGTCTATCACACCCTGAGGCTTACAGCATGGTTGTACTTTGCTTTTGTTCTATTTATTAGGAGTGTACAATTTACAACAAAAAATATGAATTGTTTGCCTTAAAAGAAGTCAGCAAACACCATTTAGAACACTTACACTGGGGAGGTAATTTGAGGTATCAACTGGTCAACTACGCCTAGCTGAGCTTCTTTCAAGTGTCTTGGGTTTTTTGTTGTTGTTGTTGTTGTTTTGTTTGTCTTCATGATGTACTTCATCAGTTCTCATGTTTGCATCTGAGCAACACACTTGTGGATACTCCCCCTGTTGCTTCAGCCTTGGGAGCATCACCTCCCTGGGGAGACAGTCTGACACTGTGGTCCAAGGAATTGCTCTCAGTCCATGGAAGCAATGCTCTCCATGTAACTTGCATTGCTTTTCTTAAAATACTTATGTTTGAGATGAAGCTTGTCTACATACAAATGATAACTTGGTAAATAAAGCTCTTTAAGAGGGAACAAAGAGAGGAAACAAATAGTTACCTTTGTCTCTCTTAGTACCTGTTACCTAGGGAATTCTGGTCCCTAAGAGTTCTCTTATCATGCAGATGTTTCCACTCCCATGACCTTCTGTGAGAATCTTTTCTTTGTCTCTTCACTCACCCAGCCTAAATCTGTTGCATTGACTAGAGTTCCTCTTTCTCTCTGAGGCTTTTGCCTCCACCTCTACTCTGGACCTACCTACCTACCTTCCACTTCTTCTGCCTTTTGTCCATTATCATCTAAGAAGCCTACCTGAATGCAACACTGAATATTAAAACATGAGCATTCAGACTTTACCTCATCTTTTCTTAAGAGCTATTGTTCTCAGAGGGTGATCTAGGAAAGTCTATCATTGTGTTGGGTAGGAATTCATTATAATGACACCAGAGGGCCCAAAAAATCAGAAGCAGATAAATTACAAAAGCAACATTCCACCGAGAAAGGCAGAGTTAACCCCTTTTTTTCTAGAAACCAGAGAAACAAGAACTTATTCAGACTGCTTACAGAGCATTTGAGGTGTTTGCCTAAAACAATAAGAGCCATTTTGAATGGAGCAGAGGATGGACATGTCAAATACTGAGAAAAATGCAGGGAGAAAAATCATTACAAATCACATTGGTATATATTATATAAAGAGAGGGAGACTTTTTTTGGTTTTCAAAATAAATATTCATTTGCTTCCCAGTGATATCTCATATTGCTCCTTCGGGCTGCTATTTAGGTATTCTAGCTAGTTGTAATACAGAGGCAGGCCATGAGCTGAAAGCAAGAAGGATGCGCTTGATTTGGGTTTGGTTCAGATTTTCTCATTCTTGAAAAATCAAAGAAAGTCTTTCCAAGAACTGATGCCATGTGCTTCTGACTTTCCCAGGTTCTGTAAAGGTCTCTTTGCTCACTATTCCTACTCTCTCATATTCCATCAGCATTTCCCCCTCTGCCTTCAATCTCTCCCTCCCATCTGGCTAGTCTTCTTGAGAATACCAATCCTCTCAGCTCATTATAGTAGATGTGTCTGGATCTTTGGGTTTTAGGAGTGGTGATTCATTTGGAAGCTGTATGGGCAAGATCTTCAGACATGTTTCAGCATGGCTCATCCACAGGACCTCTGACTATAGCTCAGAGAATGTGCACTTGCCTCTAACACTCCTCCCTCAATTTCAGAACATTCTACTCACTGTCAGCACTACAACCTTTATAAGGTCACTGCCAGAGTTTGACTTAATTCCATTGAGTCATTGAGGCCAATATGTAGCCTCTTGTGTGGTTTCTTCATCACGGAGCTCTCTGTTCGTTCTTCATTCTCCTGGTAGAACTGTAAACTCAATGGTTTTCACTGTTATCCAAAACCCATCTCTAGGTTTTTCTCTGTTACAGTCCCAGTGGGCAGCTCAGTGCATGACATTCAAGGGAAACTAAATAAAACATCTGTTAAGTAGCAAAACCCTTATGAAGATGAATGGGCAATGACTAGCACACGCTGTCATCTTAAACTAAACCACTGAAAAACTGTTCTGAGTCTCTGAACCTCAGATCCCTAAAGCACCCAATCAAGAAAGAGCATTACAGAGCTGCCTGGAGGGTTAGATAAAATAATGTATTCAAGTAGTTGGTCACGCAACAGGTTCCGTGATGGTAGATTAGCTTTCCTTATCTCTATACAATACTTATATACCATACCCTAGATCTAAATGGTAAAACATAATTGCAAATGGATGTGCTAGAGAAATGCTCAGAGATTTATTGACTGTTTTTACAAAGTACCTGGGCTTGGCTCCCAGCACCCACTTAGGGTGGCTCAAGTTCTCTTGTAACTCTAGCTGCAAGGGATCCAGTGCTCTTTTGTAGCCTCTGTAGACACTGTATGTGCTGCTCATACATACATACATACTGTATGTGCAGGCACACATACATAAAAATACATATTTTTTTCAAAATGAATTACCAGTAACTAAAGATGCTGATGGTATTTTGGGGGTACAGATGGCCTCTGTTAACAATGTCCCTTAAGGAAAATTTATTTTTCCAGGATTCCCTTCTCCTTGACAGGTGCTATAGACCCTAGCCATCTCTTCTTGTGTTTTCATTTCTGAGAGTGGAAGAGTTATCAGAGCAGTGAAAGAAAAAAGGTAAAGACATGTTAAAGAAACAGAAACTGCTTCCAAGAGTGGCAAGCAGATTATTCAAATGCATCTTGATTTACACATGACAGATGTGTTCCTGAAAAATATATGTAAACCGAATCATACTTTGAGTCACAAGGGAACCTTGGCATTTAAAGGAATTCTCTATTGAAACCTTTCAGAACAAGAGCAGCCAATAGGATGGAGCGCCCTCACCTAGTTTTTGTGGTATGGGCTTATGTAAGCTCTTCTCTCTCCAGACTGAAGTAAATTTATGTATGGTTTATGTAAATGAAGATAATTGTAAATGTTAATTTCTGGTGTAAAACCATCCACTGGAAGACCAGATCAGAGGAAATACAGGGAGGACAGAGCTCACATCCTAATACCTGTGGATAGAGGTTATGGGACATTGCCCTACCTGATTTTGGAGAACTTGAGTCAAACATTCTTCACTGTCCACCAGGACTGAGTAAGCTAAGGGACCTGCTCAAAACCTCCAACTACCTGCCATCCTAAGGGGGATGGTTGAAAATCTGGGATTGGGAAGAGCAGGCTAACAGCTCAATTAGCTTCAGTGAGTGGGATGTGCACTGAGGCGTATTGAGCAGAGCGAGCATCATGCCATTAGTGTTATTTTTGTGACTCAGCTACTCAGCTTTTTGCTGTGTACTTTGCTGGGAACTTAGGGACAATGATCAGAGAACCAAGGAAAGTTTTGACATTGGACAAGAGAAAGAAAGGAAGAAGTTAGAAAGAGAGATAATAGACATTTTATTGAGCTGCAGAAATAAGACTGGCATGTTCCAAGGCTGATCAGAGAAAGAAGATATTCAAGTCACAAGTTCAAGTCTCTAGACTTTCCTGTCTGAGTTTCCAATTACAACAACTCTAGTTACATGCACCATGTCCAGCACAGATGGACACTGGTTCAAAATGAGTTATGAACACTTCATATGAAAAAACTTAAAGAGGGGAAATAGGGATAAACTGGTCATTTAAGGCAAGCCCATGACTACTACCCTGCCCAAGATTAAAACAATGAAGGCATGCAACAGCAAGGAAGGGACATCTTTGGAAACATCCCTAGTCAATCTTTCTACTCATTGATAGCCTACCCCTTTACTATATACCTTCAGAGGGGTGATTTTGTGTGTATGTGTGTGTGTGTGTGTGTGTGTGTGTGTGTGTGTGTGTGTGTTCACCAGTAATGGTTGAAAAAAAATAGTGCTAAACTGCAGTTCAAACATCTGTATTTGCTAGAGTGGTTGTCTGGCTTCTAGAAAACATATTATCTTCGAGCAATGTAAGGTCAACATGTAATCCTAGGTGACTACACCAGGCCAGGCGAGTCTTGGAAGTTTTGCCTTGGGCTAACAAATGCAGATTGTTATGTGTGAGTGAGAAGAGGAGAAAGGTTAGGCAAGGGGTGTGGTCATACCATTGTGAGCTCAGCAGTTACCTATCAGCTCAAGGGAGAACACGTTTCCTTTATGTGCCCATTAATACAGCCCACCCACTCAATAAAGAGCAGCGGATTCTATCGAATCCAGTGACAGATGCCACAAGCTGCCCAGCACTCACCCACGCCCAGCTTCCCTACCCCAGCAAACTGCAAAAATAAAAATAAAAAAAATCTAAGTAACAGCAGCAAGCCTCTCAATGATTCCTCCATCCCGATTGATTCTTTAGATGAAATGTCATCTTGACAGATCTATTTTGATCGAATTGTCTAATTGAATAGAGTCCCCGATGCTCTTGAATTTGTGACCTCAGACCGCTGTGAAATAAATGCAATTTGGAGAATTATTTCCAAACAACAACTGCTGCTCCTCTGGGAACTTACTAGTTTTTTGAAATTGTTGGTGAACCACCTACTGACTAAGCTATTAAGAGTAGGTGCTTTGTTTGTATCCCAGCCTAATGGTTCATAAATTTGAAGGCAGCAAGTGCTGCAAAAGCAAATGACAGAACGCTTGCACTTCGGAGAAAGAGATACCCAGAAGGCTGCTGGCCAGGTTCCCTGGATCCTGACCTAGTTAGCTGTCTGCTCCCATGGGCAAACTGCATGCTGGTAATTAGAGCTATGTGTGGACATCTTGCCTAATGAACCCCTTCAGAAGTGGCAAACTTGTTTGGAGTAGGGTTTCTCGCTGGACCTAAAATTTCATTTGAGCTTCTCCAACTGTTCAACAAGACAAAGGCTTTGGGTCTCCCTAAGTGCCATGTGCAACCGGAAATGCTGGATTCATTTTCTGTGTAGTTCAGCTCCCTCATGCAAATGGCTACCAGCTCTCCTGTTGGTGTTTCCAGGGCTTTGGAGGACCCTAGAGGACCTGAACATCCCTGCTATGGAAATGATGATAAATCAGCCCCAAAGCATTAGCAAGGCTCAAAGACATCACAAAGTTTAGCCATTGTCTCAAGATGAGGGCAGAACTGGGATTAACAAGGTTAAATCACCATCCATATACATAAGCACCCAAGTTGGAAGGCTGATGAATAGGACTTAACGTCAAGATAGAAACTCAAAGACTGGTTTCAAGTAAGCCTTGGCAGAAGCATCATCATCCAGCTGACAAATGTTTTTAAGCTTCTTCTTTTTTTTTAAATTACATCTGTATAATGGGAAAATTGCCAATACAGTTATTTTGAGAATTAAGCAAGCTAATAAACATAAAAACACAAAACACTGCCTCATGTGTGGACAACTCCCAGTAAGCAAGAACCACAATTTAATTAATGGTTGTGTCTCACCACTCACAATCTTCCAAGATCTCTCAACTGCACAGATCTTCTAAATTACAAAGAATATTTTACAATATGACCAAGCTGTCTCTGTTTTGGGAGATTTTTTTTTTTAAGACTGCATCCTAAAGCATGACTTTCTACACCCATGTTATCTTCTCTGTGCTGTCTTTCTATGTTCTGCCCCCCATGCCCCTAACACAACAGGGGCACCTTTCATCCCTGTGTTAATCCATAGCTCAAATAGGACTCGTGGTATGAATGCAAGAGAAAATTCTGTCTGTGTAGTCGTTAAGGGCCCGTGGGGGTAGATTCTCATTAGAATGCTTTACAATAATATCAATCAGTATTAAAAATGTATGTTCTACTCAATTTTTAAAACATCTTAAATAAATCTTTAAATAAAGCTATTTTGTTTTATCTTCGGGGCTCTGTGAACAGTCAGCCCTAAGGGGCCCTTGTTCCCCCAAGTATAACTCCTACAGGGCTCTGTAACAAAGTCAGCTTTTCTGGGGGGTATATGCTGTGGGGGAGGCAAGTCTTATAGAGGTGCTGATTGTGTGGGGCCACGCATTACTAAGGAATGAAATATCCTTCCGTTAGGCTCATTTACCATTCAGAATCGCTCACAGGAAGCAGCTGGTTAATGCATACATAGCCTTGAGGAGCAGGCAGTGCTCTGATGCCATTGAAAAGGTCAGTGAGCCTACAGGAGAGGAAAGGAGGCCAGTGCCCTTGTTATAGGGCTGATGAAACTTGGGAGAAGGCTAAAAACAGAACTAGATCTTTCCAGAACATAGCACACTGCCCCTTTTATAAATAATGCCTTTGAGCTGATGTCTTTCTTCTATACCTTCCTTGTAAGCCCTTGGTTGAAGCCCAAATGCCTACAGGGGTGAAAGGGAGAATGGCTGAGTGTAAAACAACAGGGAGGAGAGGAGGATTGAAGCAAAATACACAAGGCAGTCACATTTACTGAGGCTGCAGCAATTCCAGCAACTCAGTAAATGACGAATCAAGAAAGTCGGCTAAAACCAGTCTAGAGTTTTGCAATGGCCTCAATATGGGCAGATTTTTCTGCTTATAGCTTTTACCCTTCTAATACTTACTATAAAGTGTTGTTCATTTCTATTTTAGAGACTGTTAACTACTTCCTTTTATTAAAAGCTCCCAACAGGAGCACACGTAGTTCTTTTTGTAGCATTACCTCTACATATTTTTTTTCAGTCAATCTCACCCCTTAAACCAATATAAGTTATGCCATATCTTCTCACTTTTTGTAGGTTTTTATGCTTGTAGGAAGCTTTGTATGCTGTTATGTTACTGTCAAATGTTTTTTCTCTCCTTGGTGCTTTGTCTGCCTTAAGACATTTAACTTCTTGAGGAGAGATGGTCCAGCAGTTGATATTAGTGGCTGCTCTTGCTGAGGACACTTCTAGGTACTCTACACAAATCTGCTTTCATTGCTTAGTTGCTGATCTTTAGAAGGCTGAGGATACCTCAGAGACAGATGTTTCTGTAGGACAGCTGATGAATGCATGTGGCAACACTACAGGGGAGACGTCAGACAATCCCTTGGGACAGTTTCTCAATCCGAACAGTCACATTTAGGGCATCCTATGCTGAGGTCCATGACTGTCCATACTTCACATATCTCTACTTTGTTTATGTGAGTGTAGGTTGACCATCTGTTAGTTATTTCAGAAAAAGCCTTATCTCCGACACACATACATGGAGACACAACACTTTCATATTTTCTGTGTGTCCAAGACCAGAAACATTTGAGTTCAGTAACAACCACACAAAGATGACTCACATCATGTCTTATAAAAACATTGTCAGGCCAGAAGTGCCAGTGCAGCCTAATGGTAAGGGGGCAGGATGGTGACCACACACCTACAACCCCACTGAAGGAGACCCAGTAGCATAAAGGTGAAGCTAGCTCTTCCCAATTGACCAGGAAATCAGCTTTCACTTTACCATGGGCAAAGTGCCAGGGTGACAACACCAGAGGAAATGCTTCTCTGAGCATTGTATTCAACTGTCAGCTGTCATATCAGTGCTGGACAATGTCACTCCAAACAGGAAAGCTGCAGAGTCCAAGAAATGCCAAGAAAATGGCACCGGGTGGGCAAGGCAAGCGCCAGCCTCCCCTGCTAATGAATGCAGCAGATGTGGCATTTCTGACAATATTGCTTCTGCCTCACTTGCCATTTAATGTTAAGAGGCTTCTAGAGTCTACTGCATTTAAAGAGTAATGACTGTTTTCAGGGTAAATGCTCTGTTAAATAACCCTGGATTATTGTGTCGTGTTATTACATTTATAAAATGGCATTTCAAAAAATAATAATTGTTTTAGAGTTAATTGATGTTTTTAACCATCACTGTGTGGAGAATTTTTATTCAGCAGACAGGGAGTGAGCAAGGGAGGAAGAGATTTCCATTGGGAAAGTCACACTGAAAATAGAAAGCATGCCTGCCCCTGAAATACTGGTACCTAAACCCCTCCTCCTCTGGCTGCCTTCAATGAGCTCCTTTCACTGCAATTAAAGCAACCAAGACAAAGGTAAGTCTCAACCTTCTCAGATGGAATCCACAAGCTATGGGACTGGCAGTCATTATAAGGGGTCAGTGTTAGTCTTGGCACAGCTTCCCTGGTCATTATTGCCCCATGTGAACAGGCGTGGCCCCTCAGCAGCCCAAAGCAATGGCAGGACCCACTGCTCTAAAAAGCAGTGACTTTTCAGATGTGAAGTTAATTACACGGCCGAGAGTCTCAGAATCTACGCTGCCAGCAGTAGAGCTGAAATGCAGGGCTATTAAAAAATAGAACTCAGAAATTCCAAATCTGCATATCGGGGTGGGTGGAAAGGGCTCATGTCTGCACTGGAACCACTTCTCTAGTGTGGTAGCGATGACATCACTTCCTTCTTCTCAATCAGACTCCTTGTCATTCCCCTGCTGCATAGCCTCAAGGGAGTACCTCCCATTGAGGAAGACATTATTTCTGATCACATGGCTTCCTGTTGACAGCCTTTCTGTGAAGTAAGGACCAGGTGTTATTTTGGTGATAGGTTTAAATAGAAACATGCAAACACCAAACAGGCAAAGCTCATTTTCATTGTGGTGGCACTCACTAGAACCCAGGTGTTACCTTTACAGCTCACTTGCTCCATGTAGTCTGTCTTCTAGAATTGCCACAATCCCCGTCCCCCCAGGACTAATCCAGCTTCAAGACACAAACTACCAAACAGTGGTAAGTGGACAAAGACCAGAGCCAAATGGGAATGGGGGGAAGCTTGATCTTTAATAGCAGAAAAGGTGATGGAGATTGCCTACAGGGTAAAGCTAGAAATAGGTGACTTAGAACTAATTCTCTGATATTAAAGTTATTACATGCTGCAGTTATTCAACACTTTTCCCTCTTACTCGTCTACTGACCCTTATTGAACTGTCTATCTACTAATAGAACATTTCCATTCCTGTACACCACTCTCTGCTCAATCACCACCATGGCCCGTTGGAAAATTACAGGAGCATTCTGACTTCCTGCACACCTGAAAATCCATCATTTCAGCAACAAATATGCATCCCAGTTTTTTAGTGAGTCACCAATTCTGTCAAACAGAGTGTGACCTTGCAAATGACCATTGAGAGATGCAGATAGAGCAAGGCAAAGCACATTGGAAACCTGGCAGAATGCCTTGCCCCTTCACACATTCCTCAAGAGGCCCCCAAGGAGAGTTTTCTTGGCTGATTTTGTCACTCTCCTTAGAGGGAAGTGGATTAATATGCTGGGCAAAAATGTCAAACACAAAAACCAAAGGACACACTTGGTGGAGAAAACAGGTATCCAAGTTACACTACTCACAAAATGTGTAATGAGTCTCAGCACCACTTGCAGAAGAGTATGCTGGGTTTCTTGCCTTGGTTTTCACATGGTGGCCTATTTAGCCATAAGAATACTATGTATCATACTGATAATGGTATAATATGGCCAAACGACTGATTGGAGAAAGCCTCAATTATTTCTGAATATCTAAACATGGCCAAGTATGTAATTTAACTCCATCTAATTAAAATACTTAAAAATATATAGACTTCTTGAGCAAGGAACTCCCAAGAGTGGGGATGCCTAACTCTTATCCAGGATCACACAGCATGATATAGAAATGAAAGCATCTGGAGATTATACCTTTGTTCTTCTTTGGGACACAGTGAATAGAGGGATGGGGCTTAATCACTTTAAAAAACTGTTAACAAGTTGAGACACATCAGTTAGATCCTGGGTCATCTAGACACATGGAATCACCAGGAAGCTGTTCAGAGCCAAGGATAACACTGGGTTTATTTCATATATAAGAAATAAAGGTCTTCAAAAATCCAATAAGGAAACAACAAGAAGACAAATAAACAGCTAAGACTGCAGGGCTCTCAGATGTCATATTAAAATTCTGACCTTATCTTTCATGAAACTAGAAATCATGATGGTAAAATATCATAAGAAAAATATTTATATAGCATATTATGCTATAAACTCAGTAGGTGACCAAGATAGTTTTAGATGAAAATGAAAACTTTCTATTTGAGCAAGTGTAAATAACTCATTAGAATTTAGTGAGATCCTTCCTGCATTTTGGTTTTAAGCACAAAGCACCATAATCTGCAATTAACTTCAACATAATCATCATGGTTATCAAAACTTCTATTTCCTTGAAAATATTGTTAAAATAACTTGAATAATTTTGGTTATTTTGGAAACTTGTACTGTATATGCTTTTTTAAAAAGGGTTTATTACATGTATTTATTTTGTGCAGGATAAATGTGTCATGGTGTGTATATGGAGTTCAATTCCTGGGACTTCCAGCATGTGAGTCTCACAAATTAAACTGAGTTCATTAGTGCTGGGAGCAACTAACCACTTAGCCATCTTATTGGCCCCTTTATGCACTCATGAAGAAACTGATTAAACTGAACTAGAAAAACACCATTTCCAAGACAATGGGTTGGCTGGTTTAATATCTTCTGCCAAAGCAGGATATGCATTCTTTGTAACCCTTTGAATTTAAACGTCATGTCTGGATCCCTCCAAAACCAGCAAAGGCATTAATTTCTCATCATTACCCACTTCTCTCTTTGTTCTCCTCTGCTCTCTCTCCTCTCCTCTCTTGTCTCTTATTAAGATAACTTTCATTGGGATCCGTTTCCAAAAGAGAGGACCTGATTGAATATTCCTATAGATAGGTGTCCAGTGTTACCTTGTACATCAGCAACTGATCAGAAGGAGAAACCCCCACATGCAACACTATTCAGGCATGGTAGAGCCAGCCCTCTGACAGCTTCAGAACTTTTCCTCATCCATTGCCATATTTTTCAAGCTTTACCCAAAGCTTGAATCTGCTATTTGGAAGAGCATCCTATCTGGGGCCGTTGGCTATCTTATTTCTGATTCTCAGCTCGGTCAGTTCACATCATTGTATCTTGCACAGAGTGCTAGCCACCAATGATGATCTGTTGATACATCATGCTTTTGCTTAGAACTTTTCAGTGGCTGCCCACAGGCCACAAATCCAGGCCACATCTTCCACAGGGCCTCCTGAAACAAAAGCACATTAGCGGATGGATTTCACCTGATACCAAATATATGGCAGAGTCAATTTGGAGGAAATTTTATAATCTTAAATGACACTTAAACGAATCTTTTAAAAGAGGTCCTGACACAGAGTTTCCTGAAGATAAATTTTAGGACAGTAATCTGCAACTTACCCATTACCATAGGCTCCTTCCCCCTCCGCTTGCTTTTCTTTTATTATTTAAAAGTAAAACATAAACAAATCACAGATTGTCATAATGGCATTGACTGAAATTGACACATGGCAGCATTAGGAGATCTTAAGTATTTGCATTAGCAAAAGTAACTTAAAATCAATGATTTGGAGACAAATTATTCAGGAAATCTTAATGACTTATTATAGTAAAACACTTATGAGAACGTACCCATTAATGGGGGACAATTACTGGAAAGCTAAATTTATTACTCAGGAAATCAATTAACTAGTATTTAATTACTCAAAATTATGATCCTTTCATAAATATTGGTACACTTTGCTTACAAATATCACTTCTGATTAGAATTCCTCAGATGGGAAGTGACTATATTTACTTCATAGTCCTCCTGTGTTCTTTATTAATTATATATTTAATATATATACTATAAAATACTTTTTTAGGTTTGAAGATTTGCATATAAGATATTAGTTGTCATTACAGAATTTTCAAACAAATTGTGTCTTATTACAGTCTCCTTCTAGATCAGATCCTCCGCATGCCCCATTGTCCTGATCCCCCTGTCAGCTCTTCTCTAATGAATTCTTATTGTATAAAGAGGGGCCATTAGGGCACAGCATATGAAGTGGTCTAGCCTTGTCTGGTCTTCCTTTACCAAGAGAACTGTCAGTTTCAGTATAGGATTCTGGACCACCCAAGGCTGTACAGCTCAGAATCACCCTCAGACTATGATAAAGAAGTTCCTAGCTTCTATGGCAACCTTTTTCTGTCCATGTTTATTCTTGAGAAAAGCTACAACTTAACAGAAGGGAGCAAACAGCATGGGCCCATTTGCTTTTTCCTTCCTCCTCTCTCTGAGTTAGTAAATACCAGTGGCTCCCTTAGAAAGGCACAAGGCCAATGTCATTTGCTCCGCTTGGGAGAGAAGGTGAGGCACCTTGTGTTGACTCCTCCCCTTCGCCTCTGCTATAGTTCACTGGGCATCCTTTTGACTCATTTTCCGGTGCTTTCCACGTTGGTATTGGCATAACATCTTATCAGTGGAGTTAATTACATCCACTTGGAGTGTGAAGGACAACTTGATTGTCTCAAAGAGCCAGAGGCCACATAATCCATCTCATTGCATTCTCAAAACAAGTTCCCAATTTTCTGCTGCAGGAGGTGAGAGGGATGGCCCTAGGGAATGTGGAGGAGCTTGCCCTCTGCCACAGAGAGGAGAGTCAAAAACAAGTGTCGTTTCTCCTCCTTGGACAGAGACCAGCCTTACAGCTATGCGCTCTAATCCACCAAGGATCTCAACATCTCTATGATGGCCAGTACCCTCTCTTTTTAAAAGTTGATGTCTCTTCATCTCTTTTGAGCATGACTAGCATGTCGCTAGATGTAGCTAAGTTTGCATATCTGGTAATACATCTGATCACTCTGCCACTCCTCTCAAAAGAAATAGGTAGAACAGATTTTCATCTTAGTGTGTAATATGACCAATCCCCGGTGACCACGTATTTAGAATCCCTGCGTAAGGATGATGTAGGTGTGGAGGTTTGTCAAACAATGTCCAATTTGCTGTTTTTCTCTGGGGATGAAAAGTGAAGAAATTGAAACCAGTAGCAATTATGACCGAGATGATTTTCTCTCTTTAGTTTTAATCTTGGAATTTGAGAATAGGATGAGAACCCAGTTTCTCAGATGGGCTGCATGTTTGAACTCAGTGGTGTGGCGATGTTCTACATGACTTTACCTTACTAAAGACCCTAGAGCATGGCATCGTATCAAACTGCTAGTGGTTTGGCTGTACTCCTGTCCAAACCTATGGCAACACTTGAGTGGGTGCAGGAAATGGGTGTTATGTAGGAAAAGACATTGTGATAGCCGAACCACAATGAGTTAGTTGAAACTGTGTACAATAAGGTCTTGTTTAGACTCTCCATTTTGCAGTAGCCTTAGTGTGAGGACCTGGGGCTTGTCATCCACAAAACCACATTTATGAGAGGGGTACTATAGGTACAACACCAATCAACTTGCCCCTTGGGTTCTGATAGCCATGGAATCTGTGGGGAGACTATATTCTCTTGGTGTTACTATCTCTTTGTCCTTATTATTTAAAAAACTAAACATTTTAAAACCTATATCAATATAATACATGTTGAATTCAATAATGAAAGTGTAGAGAACATACAGTTGCCACCTTCTGCTTACACCTCCTCCTCGTTGATGCCTTTGGGGATCCTGATCTTTGCTTTCAGGGAGCATCTAGCATCCTCCCATGCATTGTTAGATGACTTGTATGAGAATGTATGTACTTATGCGTGTTTTAAACATGTGATAAATATGGCGACACAAATTGCTTTCACCTTCCTGTGAAAGACTGTCACCATGCCCCTCAACGCCTCATTATTTGCAATAGCTTCCGGCTTGTCATAGAAAGATGGTCTAGGGTCCATTGTTGAAACATTTAAATTGTTTTTACAGTTTTGTTGACCACCAACTCCCCATAGACGATATCAATATCAATAGATTATTTGCAACACTTGTCTAGCTTTTTCTTTCTGAATTCTCCTTGAATTTAGAAATACAGAGTCACTGTTGTTACTCTTCTCTCTGCTAATTATTCTCTATGGAATAAAGATGAGGGCTCATATCATGCCTGTAGGTTCTTGGTTAACGCCAGGTTGGGTAGAATAAGGCACTGTTAGCCAGCCACACTGTATGGCTGGGCTTGTGTGTTAATCAAAAAATGGAAATCTTTATCTTTTTCGAGATATAGGTACTTGCCCTTTTCAATGCATTCACACCTTAATAGTCTCACCAGCAGTGTTCAAGAATTAACCCTTTCCTTGAATCCTCCCTGATGCTGCTATTTCTTTATGAGTTTTCTAGAGTAATTTGTATTTCTTATTTTAATTTGTATCTCCCCGATAGCTCAGGAGGCTCAGCATCTTTCCAGGTACTTATTTGCAATTTTATTTCAGTGAGTTGCTGATTCATACAGTTCATCTGCTTTCTGTTGGGTGATTTATCTTTTGGTGGTGATTTGTAGCTATTCTTTATATAATCTAGTTATTAATGCTATAAATACTGTTAATCATTTCCCTGCAGTCTGCTGGTTGCTTTTTAAAATAGTTACAGATTCCTCTTCTGTTTAGAAATGCCATATTTAATAAGACCCATCTATCCACACATCAGTCTTTCCCAATATGGCTTTTTGAATTTTCTTCTTAATTATATACTGTTTGGTTACTCCCAAGATTATATGACTAGGTATTTGTTAAATTCATTTATAAATTTATTTATTTATTTATATTTGTTAAATTTATTTGATCTGATGCTGTCAGAAGTCATCTATTTATACTGATATCCTGGTCTATACTTCTTAGGTTGGAGGAAAGGGTTTCCTGGAGATCTAATCTGACCCTAAAACCAGTGTCACTCATTTCCTTTACTAGTAATTCTATAATTGCATATACTATGGTTTTAGTATATCCTCCTTCTCTTCCCAACTCTTCCTAGACTCACCCCTTTTTCTTCCCATTCAACTCTGAGTACTTACTTTTTATTGCCATGTAGTGTATAGTTATGAATTACTTATTGGCAGCAATACAGGATATACAACTGGGACATTATCTATAAGAAATCAAAAATTTTCATTCCAGTGTCATCATTACCCAGAGTGATGGCCTCTTATCAGATGTTTGTGTCAACAGACCCATAGTGCTCCTTTTCTCTATTACATATAGTAGTTAACTCTGGTCAAGTCACAACCCCATGAGCCCTGCAAATCTGAGTCCTGTATACTGTCTTTGCACGCATTTGCAGCTAAAAAAGCACGGAAGAGAATCACATCACCAGTTTTATGAGGAACTGTGAAGACAAAGGTCAGTACGACTCACAGTGTCTAAACTTGAATGCAAAATCTAAGCAGCTAAGACAATGCCTCAGAGAAGGCAGAATAAAAGATGCTCATAAGAGTTTGAAAATGTCAGCATACAAGTATGCAATATACCATTAAATGAGAGAGATGAAACAAAGTATAAAGGACAGAAGAGAAGGGAAAAGGTAGAAAGAATCTCCCAGAAGACTTCTGAGGAATTCTTAGGGACATTTGGGGAGGGAAATGAGAAGATGAATCTTCTCTTACCTGAATAGTTACATCACAATAGGTCTGAGACCCTCACCATGGCAGTACACAACAGTTAGCAAGACAGACTGGAGACTAAAGAGTGGGGCACAAAACCTTAACAAAGGCAGTATTATTCGCATTCTGAATTTATTGTTAATTGTGACAGCATTGTCCCATCAGGCTTCAGTGGTTGCTTTGTTAGCACTGGACCCTGGGGATGAGCCCCTCAGAGCAGAGAATGGACTGCTCTCCATCATCAGGTCCAAGCTACCATAACTAATCCATCATCTGCAGCCTGCAAGGCAGGCTCCTGAGTGTCGATGTGGAGTTAATTAGACAAATATTGTATGCTCAAATCCAATTGATTATTAAAACACCATAACGAGGATTTAACACCACAACGTGTATTGGAAACGCTGTATTATACCTTGGCACGTGCCTGTTCACCCCTAAGCTGATATCCGCTGACAATTAGCATTCTAGGGCTGCTATGGCTTGTTTTTTGTTTTGTTTTTTTATCATCACTGAGTTAATAAGATATTTATTGTTCTCTGCTAATTAATATATATGGATTAAACTTGGGGCTGGCAAGGTCAAGGCAGTCCTGGTAAACACTAGGGTAGATCGTATGGTATCTTTTTATTCTGACTTGCTGAAGGTCCTGGCCCCAGACAGACCAGCTGTATCTTCCTTGAACTGGGGAAAAGAAACAAATCACACTTAAGTGCTTTTGGGTACCTGGCCTCTTTTAAAGACATTCTCAGTTCAGTTGCTATAGTACCTGAGGCTACATTAGGCATGTAATAACCTTTCCCTGACATCTGAATAAAGATACTATCAGTGTGACTCTCCAAACTCTTGGATCTATATTTTGAAATTAAACAAGTGGGACGTTGTCTATAAGAAAAGATGTTAATCTGTTGTATGATTTCTGAGAGATGCACTTCCATCCGCATGCCTCTGCCTACTTGTGGTAACCAGACGTTTTTCTATATTGGTTTTATATGTTTTTCTGTTTTGTAACTAGGGTTAGTTTTATGTCACTGGCCTTGAAAATTAGGTAAAAGTACAATAAGGGTAAAAGTACAATAAGGTTAAAAGTACAGCGTGATCTTCAATTTACTAATTTAATTAAATAGATAAAGTCTGCTTTTACCTTTCTTGTAACACTATTTTTAACAGTCACTTTTTAAACTCTTTTGGGTATTTTTAGTGTTCTAATTACTGCAGAATATTATTCATTAAGTAAAGTGAGCACAAAGGATATTGATCTTAAGAGTACAGTGCAATGCTTTTTCACTCGGTATATAAACATACATTCAAGAGCACACAGACCAAGTGACAGAATATTTGCATCATATCTCCTCTCAGTAATTCCCCTCCAGCCCCTCCTGACCAATGGCTGTGATGACTATCTTGGCATCTATCACCCTCAGGTTTTTTGTTTGTTTGTTTGTTTGTTTGTTTGTTTGAATTTGAGCTTCCTAAAACTAGAATCATAAAGAGTGCAACATCACTGCGGGACAAGCATTTGTTTATGGAAGTAAAAATAAGAACATCCAAACTGAGGGTAGATTAGATTGTATTTGTTTGGTTTTTGAATTTGTCAACCTCAGTTTATAATCTCATCAGTAATCCTATCTTTTTTTTTTTTCTGGCGCTTGTAGTTAAAATCTTTGTACTCCACTAAATTCTGAAGAATTTAGTAGATTCAGATGCAGATATTTGAGTTGCAAAGGCCACAGAAGCATACGGTTCGTGCCTGCCCTTCACGGTTTGGCTTTGCCAGGAAAGTTGGCAAATTATAGGCTAGAGGAAAATCAATGTGTCATCTTTGCCATTATAGTTTCATTCTGAAATAGGATCCAAGGAAGAGGGAGGATGACGATGATATGGTGACATGACCACCGTATTATCTGTGACTATCCTTACAGAGGAAGCTACTAACCATAGGAGAAATGTCCAGCTAGGTCAAGCCTGGCAGCTGCGGATCTTGGCAACATGCACAGTGAACAGAACTCATTGTGCACTCAATATGACGAGGCTCAGTACATTGGAGAAGAGACTATCAAACCTGGAAGCAGGCAATGTTCTGTTATGTTAGCAGCCATAACTTTGAGCCTGGATTCAGCCACAGGGTTACAGGTCCTTGAGAAAGGCCTAGTAAGACAAAACAGGCTCCCTAGTTTGGATGGTTCCCATTATTTGGCAAGCCCAGGATGAAGGTCAACAATGAGAAGAGATATTCTAAGACAGTTATTCTCAAAGTATAGCTCTCAGAACAAGCATCATCACCATTGCCGGGAAATTTGTCATAACTACAAATTCTTCAACTTGTCTCCAATCCCCCCAAATCACAGATTTCAGGATGAGTCCCAGTATCTATATTAGACTCCTCTACACAGTCCCAGTACGGGTGAACCACTAGAATGGGCTGGTGATTAAGGTCAGGTCTCAAGAATTACAAACCAATGCTAGAGCTGGGCTTACACATAAGAAGTGGGGCTTAATTCTGGGTGACAGGCTACAACCCAAGTTCCCACAGTGTAAATCTGTCCCTTAGCATATAGACACTGCTGTATAGACTCATTATTTCTGGAAGAGCCTAACCTTATAAACACACATTTACAGGGGACAGGAACACTTTGAAGAATATGTTTAACTGATTTAAAAATCTCCCACCTCAAAACTGAGTTGTTTAAAGGTAGGAATTATGCCTGCGAATCTCCATGCACAGTATCTGAAAAAAAAAAATGCTCAAATCATAGTAAGTTCTCAAAACATGGTTAAGGAAAGAAGGAGAAAGACAGTGTGTGTGAAAGAAGAAACAAATAACAAATTAAAGGTAGAGAATGAATAGAGTCCACACAGACTCAGTGTCCAGCATGGGCACCTTCATTAAGAGCTTGTCAGAGGGTAGGTGAATGGGTAATGTGGGTGCCTTTCACTGGGATATGGGGTTCCTTGTGCAGTAGGGGTGAAAATGTCCTGGAATTACCTAGTAGGTTTATATACTAAAAGCCACTAAATTGTACACTTTGAAAGGGTGGATTTTATGGTATGTGAATTATATCTCAATAAAAATAATTACATTGTTGAAAGAAGCAGAATGTGTGGAAAATCAAAGAAAGCATTTTGAGAGAGACATCTCGAAAGTCACAGGTTATGCAGGGAAGAGATCAGGAGTATGAGGCAATCGAAGTGACGGTAACAATGCAAGTGTGAATGGAGAGGGCAACTATCAGGTAGCTCATGTGAGCACACAAGCAGCATAGCCATGGTAACCAGAGTCAAGTTTTCTGTGGAAGCTGCAACAGAGGCTCTGCAGTGGCCTAGTAAATAGTTCTACAAATGGGTATCCCCTGAGCAGCTCAGGAAAGGCACAAATGGGGTCTTCTACAACTTGCTACGTTCCTCCGATCCTTAGCTAGAAAGTAAAGACACGAAGCCTGGTTAAAGTCCTCAAGCAGAGTGATGCTGAGATGCTAGATTGACTAACACAGGACATGAGGTGAGATGAAGCTGAGGATGACACTGGATGTGTACAATGAAGAGCATACCCAAGAAAGGGTGAGGCCCGGTGTGCTAGCCCATGCTGATAATCCCAGCACTCCACACGTGGAGGCAGAAGAATTAGACTGAGAATCAGCCCAGGATACATAAGACTGTGTTTCCAAAACCAAGGGCTGGGTGTATTTTCAGTGGTAGAGAGCACTTGACTATCATGCTCAAGCTCTCAAGCTCCTGTTTTTTTTTTTTTTGTTTTTTGTTTTTTTAGGGGGGTGTTGTTTGTATTTTTTTTTTTTTTGGCATTACAAAGCTAAATAAGAACAGACCAGATGACCAGATGACGGGAGAAGCTATATGCTATGAAGCAATCCAAGGAGCTCCCCTATCTGGACCCAACCCCCACCAAACCTGAAGGGAATGGATGTTCTCTGACCAGGATAGTAGCAGCTGGCCAAACTGCAGCCTGCTCTCTGGCTTTTTACAGCCGCCCTGTTATTACCACCTATTTCTTTTTATGCTACTGCCAAAATACCACCATTAATCTTTCGCGCTCCCTGAAGGCAAAACACGGGTAATTGGATTTATCTAGTTTTAGAATTTGTTAGGTTCCGTTACAATATAAATAAATAACTGACCTCCAGAGCTTGAGGAGCTTTGCTAGCGCTCCTGGAGCAGCTGGGCCTGGCTGGCAGAAGTGCCCAGCCAGCTCATTCATCTCTGCTATCTCCTCACAGCACCTTCCTGCCTGTTCTGAGCCCTGCTTCTGCTTTGCTTGGCTCAGGAAGTTTTATTACCTTATCTTATCCCCTTTTCCTAGAGCCCAATATCTCCCTCCAGCCCTTCCCCACTGTGTGTGTCTCAATTTTCTAGATCCTCCCAGCATAGTCTTCATTATACTGTTGGTGAACCTTTGTCATCTTCAAATTCCTTTTGCTCTAGACTTCATTTTTGCTAAAGATCCTTGAGTCAGCATTTTGGGAGGCTCACAGGAAAAGACATAGCTTATGTGTTTTCAATTCCATCAGAGGAGCCATCCAGGAGAGTCAATCCCTCCACCCTACATGACCATACACTGATGTCACCTCCCACTGGGGATGTGCAAGCTCCGAGCTATCCTGTTGAACACAAGGCTTTAGAACCACATGGGCTGAAAGTACTTCTTCCAGGAAAAGCCCAGGTTTGGAAAACCAGCTCATCGGCACAGTACTTACATAGAATGTATCAGGTTTGAGTTCAAACTCTAATGTGGATGACTGTGAAAAGGCACCAGGAGAAGGGACCTGTGTGTACCAGCTAGGGCCTTCCCTTACTCATCCCACCCAGTGGGTCCACAAGGAACTCTTCTGAGAGGGAGAAATCCTGGAGAATAGTTTCCAAAGAGCAAATGAGATTTCCTCAAGTTCTTACTGACTACTTCAGATCTTGTAGTATGATGATGTGATGCCTGGAACTGCTGGAGCCATCTTGTAGCCATAAAAATCAATGATCTCAGCAGTTTAGTGGACGGAAACCAACTATAAGAATGCCCTCTCTAGCATCCTTATTAAGTGAGGCTATAAATATCACTGTTATTGACATCATCATTAATGTCATGCTTTATACTGTGGTGCTAAATCCCATCTGAAATGTAATGTTTTCTTCCCCCAAGATAGCTTAATTGGACCAGGAGTGGGCATAACCTCAACCTGGAACAGTCATGTCAGCTCTCCTGGGAATCTGGAAATGTGAAAGAGACACCCAGACAACCTTAGAACATATGGACTCAGGGATGCGTAGTCCTCCTCTGTTCTGTGTACAGAGATAAGGGGAAAATAAAACACATGACAGGAAATAGGAGTAGGAATCGATGGGACGATGTAGGGACACACGCAGGGACAGAGTGACTGCCTGTGTTCTTAAAAGCACTTATGTCTAACTTCCTCTCCTTCCAGAAGTCAATGGGTCCCGCGCCTCTTGACTTCCACAGTCTTGATAATAAAACCCACTTCTTCATTAGAATAGATGGGTAAGTTTTTATAAGTCTTAAGAAGTATAACAGGAAAACTGCACGGTACACATAAGTACAGATGTATGGGTGGATGAACCAACATCCTGCTTTCCACACACAGGAACATGCCTGAGACTATTGGGCACCTAGAACTATTACAAGGAAATGTTGCTGGTTTGAAAAGATAAGCAGCTTGTTGCCTTGATGAACTGTGGTGGATAGAAGAAGGCCATGTACAGTATAACAAAACAAACAAACAAACAAACAAACACCCACAAACATCAGAATGGTGTTTGGTTGTATGAGAACCCAGTTCATACGTCAGTGCCTCAGCATCCTTGATCCGGCATGTCAGAGGAAGCTCAGTACAGAAATTTGTCTTCTACAAAAATCTCCCTGAGTCGTTATAATACCCAGTCATACTCAGTGAACTGGAAGCAATGAAGATAAAGGTGACTGAGGACAATGTAGGAAGATTGACAGAAGAGTCAGCATTAAAGACAAGCAAGACCCACATATGCAGAAAGAAACTGGGCAGTCAGTAGTAGGAAAAGAAAAAAATTTCAGATCACTATGGAAATTGTGTACATTCTTTACTTACTGCTTCCATCCTTGCAGTGGTTTCACATGTATAAATGCCTCGTTGTACCTACTTATGCAGTCGGGCGGTTAAGGACAGCAGGTGTGGTGGATTTGCCATTTCCTGAGCACACATTTCTAACATGCAGGGCATCAGAGGAGCTCTTGAGACAGCTAAGTTAGAATCCTATTTTTCCCCCAGGAAACTACATCCAACTGAAGAAAAGGAAGTGCGCATGTGGTGTGTGTGTGTGTGTGTGTGTGTGTGTGTGTGTGTGTGTGTGTGTGTGTG
>JANHMN010000006.1:67964034-67988183 GCA_030674055.1 Rhabdomys pumilio
GTGTGTGTGTGTGTGTGTGTGTGTGTGTGTGTGTGTGTGTGTGTGTGAAAGAGAGAGGGTGGGAAAGAAGAGGGAGAGAGAAAGAGACAGGAAGAAATATTAGGGGTAGAAGTGTAATTCATAAACAATGGAAATGAAAAAGCATCTTGAACCTTGATGGTGGTAGAGAGCGAGCTAAGCATGTGACTGTAGTTAAGATGGAGCAAGGTCATGTGGTCATAACTGGCCTGAGCTAACCAAAGCTGCCTGTGAGACCTGATCCATGGCCCTGCTCTCTGCAGAGCATCTTTTCAGTGTCCAAGCAAGCCAAGTCTATTGAACACAAATCTCTTTATTTCTTTCTAAGAAACTCTTTGTCTAGGTTGGTGTTTCCTTGTAACACATTAAACATTTCACCCTACTCTCACTTTGTTTGTATAGTTTCTAAAGAAATGTCCAACAGAATTCTTATCCTAGCTCTTCTATAGCAAGGTAATTTTCCTACCTAGCTTTTTTTCTTAAAAGTGTTCTTCTTGATAAGAAACTTGAATATTTTCAGTTTGATTGTAATACACTTAGACACAGTCATTTAATTTTAAAAATTATCCTGCTTAGGGTTCTTAAACCTTCCTGGATCTGTGGTTTGGTGTTTGATATTAATTGTGAAATTTTTTTTCAGTCACTGTTATTAGAAGGACATTTTCTATTCCTTTTCCTTTTACTTTTTTTTTCTGGTATTTTCATCATGTATGTATCGTCTGCACCTGCCTCACAACTTTTGGATTTTCTGGATATTGTCTTTTTGTTTCTCTTGGACTTTTAGTTTGAGAAATTTCTATCAGTTTATTTTCAACCTTCCCAATCCTTTTCTTAACTATGTTTAGTCCCAAAATGAGTCCATAAAAGATAGTTGTCATTTCTATTACATTTTTTTTTTTTACTTTTAGAATTTTCCTTTATTCCTGTTAGAATTTCAGTCACTCCACTTATGTTCACCATCTGTCCTTACATGTGGTCCATGAGTTTAGCATATTAATCATGGTTATTTTAAATCTTCGGTTTGATAATTCTAATAATATCTCTGTCATATCTTAGTTTTGTCTGATATTTGCCCTGTTATAAGATCTCTGCTTTTTTGTCTTTTAAGCTAAGGGTCTGAAATTGAATATTTTCATTTCCTTCTTGTGTTAGGTTCTAGTAAAATTTATTTTCTTTGAGGGAAGGCATTTCTTAAGAAAATTGAAATCCACTGAGTATATTTCAAAGTGGCCACTTTTTACTTTTTGACTGTCCTAGATCTACTCTAAGAACATTTGGAGAATCCTAAAGATAAAATTCAAAGACTCGCAGAGGCTCCCCAAACCCAGCCTCTGAAGTTTCTACGTCAAATAGTCTTTAGTCTATGGCTTTCTAGAATACCAGAAGAACCAGACATCAGCAATAATCATTAGGTCATCATGAACCATGATTCTGTGTATTTCCTCCTCTTCAAGCTCATGGCTTGTCCTGTTGCTTCAATTTTCTAATATGTTCCCCTGGAATTCTTACTTTTAGAATGTGGAGATTTCTTTCCAATGTTCAATTAAAAAAAATAAAAATACTAGGAAGCATGGTATTTTCAATTGCTCTTGCTCCACCTCTGTTGCTATAACACAGTAGAATTTGGTAACAAACAAAAAAGAAGCTAACAAGGTACACAAAGAAACAGGAAAACATGGTCAAATTGAAGAACCACCAAGATCTCCATGAATGACAGGTAGACATAATTTGTAAACATATTTGAATTACCTGCTAAATACCTGCCTTAACCATTCCTAAGGAAACATAGAAAGATGAATGTAGATAACTAAATGTGGGGTCGGGGAGAGAAGAGAAGGTTCAATGGGTAAAGCAAACGAGAGGTGAGCCTGAGGACCTGAGTTTGGATCATCGGAACCCACATCAAAGCTGGACAGTGGAACTACTCATGACTATCTTCTAGTGTACCCTGACAGGGGTTGAAAGATGAAGACAAGAGAATTGTTTTCTTCAAAAGCCTGTGGGCCATGTCGTCTGCCATACCCAACAGAAAACAGTAAGAGAGACCTTGTCCTGAAAGGTGAGGACAAACAACTGAGGTTGACTTCTGACTCCACCAAGTGCACACAGCATGGGTTGTACCCCACTCACACATGTGGGGACATGCACACAGAGACACAGGCATGGATAACTAAGGGTAATTATGAAAGCAAGTAAACAAAATTACAGCTTCAACCAAGATGTAAAGAAATCTTAAAATAGCATTGAAGACAGATTTTTGGATTCGAAACAAAGGTAATAACAATAAAAACTCACTAGAGATATTACACAGCAGTCTTCAGGGGAAATGAGCAGTTTGTAACATGGTCATTGGAAACTAGTATGAGGAACAAGCGAAAGGGAGAAAGTGCAGTAAAACAGTGGGAAAGAGGAAGCTTCGGAAGAGAGAGATGATCTAATTGAAAGAATTTGGAAAGCATCACTAAGCTACCCAACATACTCAAATTGAGAGTTCCAGAACAAAAAGACATTTTACAAAAAGGAGTTTATTTGAAGATATAGCCATCAAATGTCCCAAATTTGAAAGAAGAAATGCATACATAAATATAAGAAGCTTACTGAACCCTACTTGGGGTGAACCCAAATATAACTACACGGAGATCCGTTATGATTCATCTGTCAACACTGAAGATGAAGTGAGAATCCCGAAAGTGATAAAAGACAAACTCACGAGGCGTAAGGGAACCTAAGTAAGATCCCCTGCATGTTTTATTGTAGGAGAATCACAACCCAGCAGCCCTGCAGTTTGTATTTAAAGTGCTGAAAGCAAGTAGCGAAAACAAACTGTCAATCAAAAGTTCCGTATCCCATGAAAATATCCTTCAAGAGCGAGAAAGAAATTAAACCACTTTCACATAAGTAAAGCTGTGGAGACATCATCACTAAAACTTCCCTCCGAGAAATGCTAAAGGAAGCTGCTCAAATCAAAACATGAAGAAGCTGGAGAGCAAACTAAGAAATTCAAAATTATCTGGCAAATGAACCGATGAAAAGAAAACTATTTCTATAATTTTGCTGCATTACTTCCTTTTCAATTTTTTATAGGATTTCATAAACCTAATTAGTAAAAAAAATGCAAATTAAAAAAATCACACATCAAAATTAGCCAGACTCAAAGCCTATACAATTACAGAACTCAATGACCTTCTTCTATACAGTTAGAGTAGCCATTAAGATAGGAAGCTGTGGAGCTTCACATGGCATTTTAAACTTTCATTATTACATATATTTGTATGTATTTATCCACCACCAAACCCAAAAAGTTCATATCAGTGTTAGAACTAGAAAAAGAATTATCTTTATAATCTGTTTTGTAACTCGTTACCTGAATTCAATTCTTACTAGAACTTGAAACGCAAAATTAAGGTTTGGCATGGTAGTCGATGCCTGTAATGTAAGCAAAGGGGCGCCAGAGGCAGGAGGAGCCAGAGTTTAAGGCATTCTGGGATACAGAGGGTGACTTTCTCTCAAAATAAAGACAATACTATGCAAAAGGAATATTATTCCATGTAATGAGTATATAATATGTACTAACTTGTAATTTATATCAACACTATAAATAGGGATCTAATGTTTGTTTTGTATGTAAATGATGATGCTATTTATTTAAAATAAATAGTTACAAGTTCAAGAGTCATCATTTAAACTATGAAGACATACCACAAAAGAAATACCTATGGATCATTTATAAGCAGAAATGAGAGAAAAGCAAACTATGTACTTCAGGCAAAAACAACTAATTGCAAAGAAAAGCAGTAAATGAGGAAATTAGCCTGGGGTTGTTATAAATAATAACAAAACTATATTATAAGCCCTCTATATCATTAGTTTGTTTACTTGTAAATAGAAAAAAAAACTGTCCAGTCAAAGGACACAGAGAGTGGCAGAATGGATCTAACCATAACAACAACAAGACCTAATTATGTGCTATATATAAGAATTATGCCTGAGGTTTAAATTCATGCACTTTGAAAGGAAAAGAGTGGAGCCAGTTTAATGTAACTTAAACTAGAGATCAAAGATATCTACGCTAATATCATACAATGTAGACACTCACAAATAAAGGACATTACATAATGACAACAGGATTAATTTCCCAAAAAGATACAACAATTTTGAGCATACATGTAACAAACAACCTAGCATCTAATCAAATAAAACAGCTTTGATAGAACAAGAGCAAGACAGTGACAAGAATAATATTAGACACACTATTAATCCACTTTCAATATGAAAAAATAGGCCAAAAAAGAAAATAAAAGTGTAAATATCATTTTAGATAAATTATATCAAACACATAGAAAACACTCTACACACTGTATATGAATTATATAGAACACAGCACACATAAAGTTATATTATACATTTTTCTAAAGGACATATGGGATATTTGCCATGATCCACCATATATGCAGCCTCAATATAAGTCTTGACCAATTTATACAATGTGAAATGACACAAAGTGCTTTCTAATCAGAATGGAGTGGGACTATACATCTATAATAGAAGACAGAAAGCTGGAAATGCACAGTTGTGCAGAAATTAAACACATAAGTACAAAGCAGTGGAGGAACAGAAGTTCTTTAAAAGAAGTATCTGAAAAAAATCAACACAAAAGTTCAACACGCCCAAGCATATGGGTTGCATCAAAAACAATGTGAAGTCTGAGAGCTATAGTTCTAAACACATATAAAAAAAGAGGTCTTCTTTTTAAACAAGCTAACTTTAAACATGTAAGGGTCTAGAAAGAAAAACTAAACATAGCACTAGAAGAAGGTCAGAAACATAAACATTCGAATAAAGGTAAACAAGACAGATGATAGAGAGAAATAAAACTACAACTATATCCTTGACCGAACCAAAGTTTATTGTTTGAAAAATTAACCCAACTGGCAAATCTTTAGCAAGAGTGACGGAGAGAAAAAAGAAGACGATTCAAATAAGAAACATCATAAAAGGAAAAGAGGACATGGCAGCATTACAAATAATTTTATGGAAACCAAAAGAATTACTCAGAGTAGTGTGAACAAATGGATGCCTGTAAATAGATAACCTTGGTTAAGTGGGAAATTCTTAGAAGTAATTCTGCCTTTCCAGAATAGATAGTAAGGAAATAGCATATCTGAACTGTTTTGTACCTAGTTAGAGACTGAATCACGAATCAGCAATCACCCAACATAGCCTAGGCTCAGACATTAATAAATTTTCCCCAGTATTAATTGACAACAAACAGCCTACTTCAAACTCTTCCAGAAGTAATGAAGAAGAGCAAACACCTTCAACCTCATTCTGTGAACCAGTCATACCCTAATAACAAGATGAAGAGAAACTAAAACTATAGACAAAAACTCTTATGAATATTGACATAAATATCTTCGGCAAAAAATGGACCTTAAGGATATCCTGAGGAGATTTTACATAATGCCCAAATAATATTAACTTATGTAATGCAAGGATAGCTAACATATAAAAATTGAGTTTTGAAATAAACTACAATAACAAATTGAAAATGACAACCAAAACAAAAGAAAGAAATCACATACTATCAAATCAACTGATGCAAAATAAATAAATAAATGCCTAAACCTTAAGTATATACCCAACACAGAACACATGCACACGCACATAATGTGTGTATATGTATGTATATATATGTGTGTGTGTGTCTGTGTGTGTGTATACTTGGCATGCATGTATATATATATATATATATATATATATATATACATACATATATATATACATGCATGCCAAGTTGAAAAGCATACTCAATGATGAAAACTTTGTGCTTTTTTTCTAATAATATGAGTTGAAAGTCTAGAAGGAGAAATAAGGCAAGAAAATGATGATAAAAATATCCACACCAGAAAGGCAGAAGAAAGAAATCTGTATAAATGACATAATCTTACATGCCAAAAAATTTAAGATTTTTACCAAAAAGTAGAATAAAAAACACAGTAAAGTTTTAGAATACAAAATTACCACACAAAAATCAATTGTGCTTCTATATAGGAATAACAAGTGATCTGAAAAGAAATTATGAAAAGGATTCTAATTTTTGCAAAAGGAATAAACATTCTGGGTATGTGGCTCAGTGGCAAAGTGCTTGCCTGTTATTTGTACCACCCTGGGTTCTATTCCTACTGTATTCTATCCCTACTACAAAAGCTAAAAGAACCAAACTGGTGTGACTAAGAAGGTGAAAGGCTTATACAAGTAAAAATGTTCAGGAAGATTTGAAATGGGTTAAAAAAGTCGAAACAAAATGGAAGCACATCTCGTCTGTGTGACTAGGCAACCTTGATAGAGTAAAGATGTCAATGCTTTTTGAAAGTGAGCTCAACTCACTGCAATCTCACTCTAAAGCCCAGTGATTTTTATTTTTGCAAAAATAGAAAAATCCATTGTAAGGATCACATGAAATTTCAAGAGACCACAGACAGCAAAAAATATTGTTCAAAAAGAACAATGTTGGAAATCTC
This sequence comes from Rhabdomys pumilio, assembly GCA_030674055.1. Taxonomy (NCBI): domain Eukaryota; kingdom Metazoa; phylum Chordata; class Mammalia; order Rodentia; family Muridae; genus Rhabdomys; species Rhabdomys pumilio. The sequence continues at coordinate 67,970,574 of JANHMN010000006.1, forward strand.
ATATTCCCTGCTTTAAAACATGAATGCAAAGTTACAGTAATAGAAATAATGTAGCCCAGGCATAAAAGCTTATAGACTCATGAACAAAGAATAAATCTAAGAAAGGTTAGAATGTTTTGGCAAAATAGCAAGAGCATTAAATAAAAAAAAATATTTTCAACAAACAGATTTAGAAAAACTGTATATCCATATGTAAAAAAATATACAGTTGAAACCCTTGTCTTATACCACACACACACACACAAAAAAAAAATCAGCTCAAATATAAGAGCTGTAAATACAAAACTACTAAGCGAGAACAGGAGGGAAGCTAGTTGTGCTGGGTATGGTAGTAATTTCTTAGACACAATGCAATACTCAAAAGACATAAGAAAATAAACATAAACTAGACATCAGAAAAACTGTAAAACGTATTTGATGTTGGGATCAACCCAGGTCCTTGTTCAGGCTAATATGCTAGGCGAGAGCTCTGCTCTTTAGTGGAAACCCTGGCCCCAAACTTGAAACTTTGATATATCAAAGAGCACTATGAAAGTATGACCAAGTGAAAAGCAACACATCAACTAGAAGGAAATAGCTGCACATGGTACATCAGGTAAAGGCTTTACTTTCTAGAATGCGGAAAATGACAACCTAACAACAAAGAAGAGAACTGTTAACAAGATGAGCAATGCCCTTGGGTACATATTTCTCCAAATGGTCAGAAAACACCCCAACACCACTCATCGTTGGTGAAATGTAAATCAGAACCACAATAAAATACCAATGGATGCTCATTAAATTTAGTATTACAAAGATGTTAAGTAAAAGCAGAAACCAGTAGATGTTAGGGGATGCACTAAAAAATTAAAATCCTTCCACCTGATAGTGGGCAAATAAAATACCACAACCATTGTGGAGATAGTATGTTAGTTTTTGTCAAATAATTAAACAGAAAACTACATGAGATGCAGTATTTGAGGGTATAAAAAAAAAAAACAAAAAGGACTCAAAAGTATTTGCACATCTGTATTCATGCCACAATTAGTCCTATGAATAGTACCCAAATGTACATCAAAGGGTGAATAGATAATCAAATGCATCATAGGAAATACATGAATGAGTATTACAAAGGAAATCTGGTTTGATAAATGTAACAGGAGTGGACTTTGAAGACATGGCACTAAACCAGTAAACCAGTTACAAAATGACACGTAATACTTACTATATGATACCATTGTTCTGTGTACAAAGGATAGTCAAAATCATATTGACAAGAAATGAGACAGTAGTTTCCAGAGACTCAGGGAAAAAGAATGGTGGGCTCTGACTCACAGACTAGAAAATGGACAGACACTCTGCAAACAGATGGTGGTGATGGCACACAGCCATGTGAATAGACCAAATGTCACTGAAGCAAACATGTAAAACTAGAAGGAACATAAATGTCCTCCATATTTTGTCACACACAAAAAAAGAGGCATGCACATGTAAAGAGATAGCTTGCAGTTAAAAGCAATTGTTCTTGCAGAGGACCTGGGTTCCATTCCCAGCAAGCACATGGCAGCTTACAACTATCTGTAACGCCAGTTCCAAGAAATCCAATGCCCTTGGATCTGGGCAGGGCATGCATAAGGTGCACATACCTACATGCAAAACACCCACACACATAAAATAAAAATTTAAAAATCTAAAAAAAAAAAGAAAAAAAAAAAGTAAGGATCTCTAGGGGTATTTGTATGGCAGTGGGGGTGGGGAGGGGTAATAAAATTTTCTTGTAAACCAGAGTAGCATAAAGTGAAGATATTCTGAAAATATGTTGTATCTCTCAGTTTGGCCCTCAAACTGTTGAAACAATGGGCCCCCCATTAAATGGGAATTCTGCCAGGAATCGTATTCTTTGAAGAGGAGAAAGAAGCTTCGGCCAGAGGAGAGCTTGTCTATTGGGAAGAATTCACCAAGTTCTAACAACTTCTCATACCACCTTAAAGAATGAGCCCAAAGCCCAGAAATGATGAGATAATGTTGGGTGGGACCACACCTTGCCAGGGCTGTTAAAGGTAAAATTTCGTAGCCCTATATTCAAACTTTTATCTCACTTCAGGACACCAGCATGGACTTGAGTGATTTTCTGCAACTTTGTTCTTCTAAACAAGACCACATTGAATAAATCACATTGTTCTGCTTTATCTTATTACTTTGGCTGTTTATGTTAACTTGTTGGGGATGGGTAGCCAAACCAAACTTAGGGCATAGGTTGTGATCCCAAGTTTGGTAACACCACGGTTGTATATGTTTGCTCCAATTTGTTGATGTGAACACTTAATATGGGAATTTTTCACTTAAATCAAACATTTCTTCTCTTCACCCCTCTTCCATTCTCTTCTATTTTCCTGATCTATAAACTCTGTATTCTACCAATTTATTCATTGTTTATGAATATTTATGGAAGAGAGCCTACAATTAATTCAGCTCTTAAATGTCTATTCTGTCTACAATGGTGCTTGGCATGTAATGGACACCAAATAAATGCTATTGTTTAAGTCGAATACAATGCGACCAGCTTTCAATATCTTCAGTTCTGTATCCTAAATTCACACAATCACAGATCACACATATTTGAAAAGTGATTGTAGATGCAATGGCATTACCTGTACCTTTTATTTCTTGGCATCATTCCCTAAACAATATAGCATAGAAACTATTTGCTGTGCGTGAGAAATTCTTCGTAATTTAAAGATCATTTAAAGTACACAGGGAGATATGCATAGGTTATATGCAAATACTACATCATTTTATGGAATCCACAAGTTTTCAAGTTTGCATAGGTCCTGGAACCAATCTTTCTGAATACCGAAGGATGTTGTTTAAATGTTTAAAGCTGTTGTTTATTGTGAGCATGCTACAATTCCAAAGTTAAGCTCTTTAAAAATTCAAGGCCATCTCCTCCCTCTCAATAACACAGTGAAGTGGATATATAGTCCCTGGTTTGTTTGTTTTTTTTTTTTTTTTCTTTTTCTAATCAGGAAATTGAGGTTTAGAGAAATTGAGTCACTTGTCCAACCACAGACAGCCATTACTGAACTAGCTGAGTTGGGATTTGAATGAGTCTTTCGACTGCAGAGCTGATGTTCTTAACCTCTTGATAGAGGTTATCCTTTATCTTACATTTCACTAAGCACCCATTGACTTGCCAATTGTAAGACAGAGCATATAATCAAGAGCATTCTGTACAGTGTTTCCACTATGCAGGTGCAGAGCACACAGGCTGCTGAGACAGCCAGGCATGTCACCATGGGGCTTGTTACAGAGGCAGCTGCATTCAGATGACCAAGGGAATGTGTACAAAATCTTTCATCCCAGATGCTCTCAGAGACTATTCTCTTTGGCCTTTCCATCCCCCAAAGTGTACAGACAGACCACTAGAACATGCTAGGCTTTATTCAGGAAACTTTGTTAACAGGGAAACAGCAGGCACACCTTCCTCTCAGCTGCTCAAAATCTCCTGCCAGTGGCTTTAAGAATTGTGAAATTCACAGATACTGCAATTGTAACAAGCAGGAGGAGACAGGACAAGTTAAATACCAGCTATGTAGGGAGAGATCATTATCTCAAGGAGAATTCAAATGCCAGAAACTGTGGTTGTAACTTCAATGACTTCCCAATTCAAAATAGGTGAGAATATCTCCATTAGAAAGAGAAGGTTCTTGGACTGTCAGGATGTCTGTGTGCTGCATGTGTGCTTGGGTGCCTGTGTGAAGGGCAACGGACTGACAAAAAGTATTCAGTATTAAAACAATCTCAGGCACCTACCATGCATTAGGAATTTATTAGGAACTGAGCACTCAAGGAGAAATAGATTGGTAATAATGCATTTAACAGAGGGTATAGGGGAGGCGCCTCCAAAGAGGAATACCTGATTATTTTGTTTTAAATTTTTATTTTGAGAAAGGGTCCCAGGTATTCCAGATGGGCCTCGAACTCACTATGTAAGCTGAGGATCTTGAACTCCAGATGTGTTTGCCTCTCTCTCCCTAGTTCTGGAATTACAGGCAACACTATGCCTGATGTATACGGTGCTGGAGAACAAATCAGAGCTTTGAGCATGGCAAGCAAGCACCCTACTAACTGACCAGCATCACTAACTCAAGAAAAGTATCTTTAGAGACAGCATAATTTCTTTGAGAACTATAATCCCTTGCACTTACAGAGGGTATCTTATAGCCAATATCTCAGTGGAAGCGTAGCCAGTCTAATATAACACCTGATGGGCTCAATTTCCTGTATATGCAGATAATAATTCCATTTAGCCCACCTGGGAAGTTCCAAATAGCCACAGAGTGAGCAAGAAGGTGGATGTCAGGATGGCATCCCTGGGTCATCAGTGTAGAGAAGTGACATGAAAGCCATGTTGGGTTGATAGGGGATGGGGGCAGGGCAAATAGAAGCTAGTAGGCCATCTGTCCCCCACAAAGTGGTCTGCACAATAAACTCTTGGATGAACATTCTAAAGGACAGCTTTGTAAAATGTCTGAACTCTGTGATGGGGATAGTAGGGTCAAGAGCAATGGTCCCTCAGAGAAGAGATTCTGGCAGGACAAGCCAGGGGTCAGACCACATAGAGTCTGAGCAGGAGCCAACCTAGATTAGTTAGACTTTGCCCTTGCACTCATGGCAAAATAAGGGCTTACAGTTGCCTTGGGGTAGCAGGGGCAAAGTGAGGTTCACCAAGGGGTAGAGCCTGAGGGGACCAAGAAATGCTCTGCTGGTGGCTACACAAGCTGGATGCTGGCATATGTGTATCCCCATGAACCAAAGTGTCAGGCAGCCACTGATTATTATCTGGTAACTTCCTTTCCTATCTTTGGCTGCCCCATAAGCCCATCATCCCTTCTCTCCTCCTTACACCTGCATTCTTTCTTGGCTCCTTTTTTTTTCTCTTCCTTCACATCTTAGCTAATTCCAACTAAGAAAACATCTTTTGCTCTCTTCTTTTATATGTCTCTCCACTCCTTTTTATTTTTTAAATGTTTTGCTTTGCTTTTAATCCTATTTGTGTTATGGAAGAGTTTGTGTGCATGAGAGTGCAGGTACCCAAAGAGTCCACAAGAAGGCGTCAAATACTCTGGAGTTTCTAATGGTCATGAGCTGCCCCAAGTGAGCGGCTGGCACTAGAGTCTGCTCCTCTACTAGACCTGTTCGCTGCTGACCTGAGATTCCAGCTTCTCAATTACGTTTTCTGCCTTCCTTTCTTTGTTAATATTTATCAAATACCCCTAACCACAAAACAGATGCTTCATGACAAATGCACACACGGAACAACAGACCGAGTACTATTTTAGCACTATATCTTAACATTATATTTGGGATCAGGAAAACTACAATTCAAACTTCCCAAAGTTTTGAAAGTATTCAGCAATGTCTTTGAAAATATGTTTCCATGTTATTTTTTTTTTTAATTGCACCCACTTTTCTCCCATATTAGCACTTAAAAAAATAAAATTATTATTTGGGTTTTTTTATTTGTGGAATAATTACTTCTACAAAAGAACCTACATTATTTTGTACTATTCTTTACCACTAGCATACAGCATTTTGGGTAATTATGAGTTAAAATATCTTCAGGAATCTAGGTGGAAAACTTAACAACCTCTTCCAACATTCTTTGTTCCTATAATGGATTGGAAGTTTGGTTAATCGAGATACCATAAATCTTCAGATCCACTGAAAATGTTTAATATGCAAAACCAGTTTTTTTTTTAAAACTTTATTGATCAGTACTTTTATGGGAAGCCAGGTCAAGTCCTTCTGCATCTCTTTAATTTAAGGAAAATGTATCATTTCCAGGGAAGAGGCGGGTAAAATGGGTCACAAATTTTCTCTAGGGTATATGAATCAGTGGCAAGGTGAACAGAGGCCCCATGGCTGTCTTCACAGTCTTAATGGTTTAAACTAAAATGTGAACATAAAAATGGAAAGGAGAATATGGAATGGCATGTACTCTAGGGCTTAAAGAAATTACCTCGCTTGAGTCTGCATTTGGGGATCAGTCAATTCCTGCCAGGTCTCACTGGGGAGTTCTTGCCAAGAAATGACCTGCTTACTCTGTTTTAGCCTTCAAGCCTTTTGAGGTACTTAATACTCTGCTGCACAACAGGAGCGCCCGATCCACAGCATTCTTGAGCTAAGAGCTCTCATTGGCAGTATGGTGGACCTGCTAATGGTTACTATTCTGTTCTATGTTTGAACTTGGAACAGTTTTCAGCTACAAAAGAGAGAAGGATATCTGTGTGAATGTAGATGAAAGATTTAAGTATCAGGAAGTACAGGATACTCTCCAGATCAGACAGAAGATAGAAGATGAAGATCTCCTGGCCTTCAGCCCAATGTGTCAAAATGACCAAAGGAGGTGATTTCACTTTTCTATGTTTTCCACACAAAGAAACCTACTCAAGTCTCTGAGTAAGTGAGGAAGATATGCTGTACATTTGAGAAGCAACAAAAAAGCCTTACAGCAGCAAACTGAGCTCTGTCCTATAAAGAACTATAAATCTAGGTCCTGAGATAGCTCAGTGGATAAGGGCTGTGGCTGGCAAACCTGGAAACCTGAGTTCAATCTCAGAGACTCATATGGGTAAAGGAAAAAACTAACTCTTCTGCTTTGCCCTCTGACTTCACACTTGCACCATGGGGCATGTACACCCATGTACATACATATCCTACCTATGTAACCAAATAAAAGCCAGACAAAGAGATAAACAAACTAATAAATAAATGCTTAGAAAATAAAAACATTTGACCAAAGGCAAGTGCCCTAACTTTCCTAAATTTACATTTCCCAGGTCATTAATTGGAACTGTAATATCCTGAACACTGTGAAATCACAAGTAATTGATGTGACAACTGACACAGTAAATCACAAATAATCGGGATGAAGTGGTACTGTTCAAAGCGTATTCCTTTCCTAAGGCCTTGCGGGTTTATTAAAGGGTCTGCAGGGGAAGTAACAGAGCCATAAGCTCTTCCTTTGGCTAAACTTCTCCACCAAGAAAATGAGGCTAAGCTCCTAGCAGAACAAGTGCTGAGCAGACGAAAGATTAAGGAAGAGGGCATAGTAGAGCATGGGAGATAATGGAGGAGGGAAGGAGAAATGATGGAGAAGAAAGTTTAGATATGGAGAGAGATAAGGAGAGAGCAGGGGAGAGTGTGTAGAAATATTTTAAGAAAACACCAAAAAGTATAAAAAGGGCATATGAAAACATGATTTTATGATTTTATATATATATATATATATATATATATATGTGTGTGTGTGTGTGTGTGTGTGTGTGTGTGTGTGTATGCGTTTCTGTGTGTATGTATATGTGTGTATGTATGTATGTATGTATGTATGTATGTATTACTGTACACATGGGGCAGTGCTCCTTCCAGAAGCCATAGTTGCCAAACAAAAGCCAGTGCTAAGTATAGGAGACCTCTTCTTGAATTATTGGTCAGAAGTATTCCAAGGGCCCCCCAAAACAATACAGGCTCCTGCCTGATCTTAGTTATATACCACAAGGTGATCCAAAACCCTATTTCTGAAGACACCACACACTTTGGTCACAAGATATGGAGAAATCAAGTTGGTATTGACCAGAAAGCTTTCCCTCTGACAGCTAGCTTTAATAGTCCTGAGGGTTGCTAGGAAGGCAGTGGGGATGGATAAAAATCATCAACATCTTTTCCCAGTCATTAACCCCATGACCTATGATAATGACCTGTGTGGGTACTGTAGTGATACAGATGTTTGAGTGTAGCCAACTGCTTTCTGATGGAATTGACTTCAGAGCTGCTTCATGGGAAATAACATATGCCTGCTACTGTAAACCTAGTCAACAACTCAGAGAGGGAAACTTCACAGGCCTCATGGGTGAAATATCTATTATTACTTTGCTAAAGAGACATAGTGTCAAACTGCTGTCTTAAATTCATACATCTATAAACATAAGCATTTCTCCCAATCCTACCTATATATTGAAAAGTAGTTAACACAGAATCTCACAACTGGCAAAAGTTGAGAATAAGTGTTCCTGGAGTTCTCAGGCACAAGTGAGGCACCTATATCCTATCCCCCAAGGCCTAGGGACCATCACTAAAGAGGGCAGAAAGACTGTGACAGCCAGCATTAGAGAAGGCTGAGGTGAAATAGTGTCTCTGGCATGACAGAACTGCTGTACTCATGAACTCATAGCAGCCTTGTGTACTCACCAGACCCACACAAGATCAATCCAGTGAATGGGAAGAAGGTTGTGAATCTGCTTCTCTAACTGAGGAGCTACTTTCAATTGATGGCTTCTGGGAAAAAGAGAGTTCATTTTTCTTAAGGGTATATCCCCTGACCTATCAGTGGATGTCTCCACATCCATGAGTATATGGACACCACAAATTTGATTTAGTGGGTTGTTACAAAAACGAAAAGGGGACATGAAGTTGGGAGATGGTGGGGAGGTGGGGAAATGAGATGAGGCAGATACAGGAACAAAGAGTGAGGCTGAATAGATTTAATATTAACTGTATAGAATTCTCAAAGAATTAATACAAATATTATGTTGTCAAAAATAGGGTATAATAGAGTATAATGTGTAATAGGGTATAAACAGATGTAATTAGAAGATTAGATAGGATTCCAAATGGCCAATGCAAAGAACATAGGATCTGCTTTAACAGACTCTGCTCAAACATTAATTTCACTATAAACAATACTAGCAAAGGCATCTTCCTGCCTGGTAAATAACAGACAATAAACATGAATTATTTTCATATATATATGTATATATATATATATATATATGCTTCATATATATATTCATACACATATGATCCAGATTTTATATATATATATACATATATATATGTATATATATATGTATATATATATATATATATATATTCATATGTATATATGAAGCACCAGGGTACATACACCACATGTATATATATGAAACATCAAAATGCTTGAGGATATATATATATATATATATATATATATATATGAGAGAAAAGATGATAATCTTGAGATATAGATATATAGATATATATCAAGAATATATCTTGAGCATATATATGTTATCTATCTATCTATATATATATATATATATGTCAAGATAACACATTCTTGCTTACTTAATAAGTAATACAGATTTCAATGGATATCAGAGTAATTCCCTTCTCTCATCTCATGACTAATAGGAAGTCAGCTTCCTATTAATAAGAAGTAATTTTAAAAGTTGTTACTGTAAAGGTCAAATCAAACTGATTCCCTTCAGCTGTGTCTCACTGCCAGCTCTCATGAGATCCACAGCACAGCACATCTCCTTTGCTGCTACCCACGCAGTGAACACATAAGAAGGCTGAAGGCAGAGTCCTTTACTTGAAACTGAAAGAAAAAAGAAATATAGACAGAGCTAAACTGGATTCTACAGCCAAATTTACTAAAAGAGGCCAGGTAAGCAGCCAATAAGCTTGGATGACAGTTGCTAAGTTTTCAAGAATTTCCAGAAAGCCATGAGTTTGCACATTTAGTGCTTTCCAACACCTTGCTCCCTCCCTAAAACACTTGGCTTTATTGTATGTTGTATGTTGGAGGGAGGTTCCTTCATTGTCATGGGACGTCAGACCATACACAGTCCTGTGTTGTTCTTCCAGCTCTGGGCAACCTTGTAACTAGGACCCAATCCTAAGCGTACCTGTTTTTTCAACAGGAGCACTAAAATCCTTGTTCTGATTATCTCCTTGTGAATCTCTGTAGAGACCTGACAGCCTTCCTTCCAGATATATTCTACAACAGGTAGAAAAGTCTTCTAAACTCCTCTGCCTACTTGTTGCCTTGCCCTCAGGGATAGTAAAGACTTCTGTGAGGTTTCAGATCTTAATGTTACACTGGTGGATACAACTGTCTCCTCTGCAAGTGATTTGAGTGGAATTCAAAATCCCTCAGGTCCCCAAGATCTCTGAGTGCTGCCCTTGAGTGTCCGACAGCCACATTGTTCAGACGTGAGCACTTATTGCTGTAGATGTAAGAGTACTTTAAAGAGATATGATCCACTAAGCTGGCTTATATCAATGAACTATACTTGTTTCTTTGGTGACCAGCATGATATCTGCATATAGCAAATACAATAGGAGTGTCACCATACCACAGTCTGTCAAAAGCCACACCAGAAGATATCATACATCCACATAGCCTGTCTGTTAGAGCAAAGGTCTGCAGCAAGTATTACTGGTATTCAGTTGAGGGCAATTCTTGACCACATGCAGAAGGCAGGAAGCTGAGCAGAAGTAAAAAGAGACTAATGAGTTTGAAAGCTGTGTGTATGTGTGTGGGTGGAGGAGGAGGTGGTAGACAAGATAAAACAGGAATAAGCTGAGAATATCAATTGTTACCAAGGAGTTCCACTTTAGTCTCAGTAGCAACTAGCCCGTGTAATCAGCTTTCTATAACTGTGAGTTCTACATCCATAGATCCAGCAGCCATAGATAAAATTATACTAAAATAAATCAACTGTGTCTATACTAAACATGTTCTTGTCATTATTTGCTATGCAACACAAGGTAACAACAATTTACACAGCATTTATGTTTTATTAGGTAAGTAATCTGGAGATGATTTGAGCATGTAGGAATATTGTACAAATGATACACATTGCTGTAGTGTTAACAGAATAACACTGTATGCCCTTTCTCACCAGGTATTGTAGATGGGGCAGAAATTGTTCACTTATGTACATGGTATACAGAATTGTTCATGACCAGAGAGTCAGTGGGAGACAACATAAGAATTAGCTTGAGGTACATGGGCCCTATGCCCTGGCTCCTGCCTTCCTGAAGCATTGGTATAGCTATGAGACATGCATGTCATGGGGGAGATACTTCAATGCAAGGGAAAGATCCTGGAAAATAGCCTTGATCAGAAATTATATGACAGAAGCCCTTATAGAGTAATGGTTCCCAGTTCTAGCTTACATGAAAAATGCTAAAAGAGATTTTTAAATGTCTACATTCAGGGCCATCCCCAGAGATGTCCATTCCTGTAGTCTCTGGAATTAACATTTACATTTTATTTTCTAACTCATCCTGGGGGTGAAACTCAGGGTCTTCCTTATGCTTGGTACGAACACTATCCATCCCCAGCTTCAAGTGGATATTTTAAATAGTTTCTCAAGTACCTTCATAACAAGAAGCCCAGGTTATTACCATGAAGGGGGTTCCTTCAGGGAACATACTTACTCACAGGTCTTTTCCTGTCCTCATTTTCCTTGAAAATGCACTGCCTCACACTGACATAGCCCCTGATTCTGACACCTTCAACATTAACATACATGGGTTTGCTACCTGCTTTGAAAGATCTGATAGCTGTCTTAATTCACATTTGCTAATTCACTTGAAAGGGCAAGTTGTTGATAGTGGGTGCACAATACAGAAAACAGCCAGGTCAACACCAGAACCTTGTCCTTGGGAGTTCCACTGCCCCAGCTGCTTTGGTGGAATTCCATTGCTCAGGTTATTCTCTGGCAGTAGTTAAACCTCATATACCTTTCCTGAATGGATTACCTCAGAACTCCAAATGAAAATGCAGGGTAGTTTAGAAAAGAATCATTCAGTATAATCCTAGATCAGCAAGCATAGACCAACAACAGATTACTCTACTATGGAAAGGCAAGCAAACAAACAATAACAACAACAAAACAAGCCACTGTATTAGGTTTACCCACTGCCTGAAACAAATTACCCCAAGTACAGCCACTCATCTAGGACACTCCTCAAAGCATTCATGTGAATACGGAAACAAAGCACACAGAGGAGCAAAAGTAAGTCAACAGGTGCCCGTGGCCAGTGAAGAAAGTATGGCTGCTGGTGGCAGTTAAAATGGCTTTGTAGATGCCAGCTGACTATGCCCAGACCCTGGGCTCCCATCTGAATATGATCATTGATTCAGACAGAGGACTCCTAGATACTTGTCATATCTAATCTAACAGAAAGGCGCAGAACATTTTTAACCCAACAGCTCATAATTGTAATGAAACGATTCCGGCCAAGAGGGCCCATTTATAATAATGAATCCAAATCAGATTCATAGAAGGTGTAATTCAACTATAAAGAATAGCACCTTCATTTTCCCTATCATCTCTTTTCCAAAAAGGCAAAATAACTCAATATTAAAATAATTATTTTTACTTTTCTAGCAGCCCTGTGAAATAGTTACAGGAATAATAATATGGCCTTGTGTATATAAAACGGGTTTTTATGTATACTGAAAACGTTAGTCTTCTGTAGCATGCCACTTCTGAAGGTTCCTCAGCACAATCAAGGGCCTGCGACAACAAAACTGATCTCCCACAGAAAGCAATTGTATTCTCTGAGCTGGGGAAAATTTCACAGGAAAACATGAGTGTGTAACCAAGTTTCTAGATATCTTGGCTTTACCTCCTGGTCTCTGCTCCTTCTCTGATTTAGTTCAAAATTTAGGAAATGAAGGTCATGTAAACCGGGACAGGTGCCTTCAAGAGTGTTTTCTAATTCTGATAGGCATGAGTATCATTTAATGTATCATTGATGCATTCTGAACACTTACTTCCCCAGAAATAAACCACCAAGAAACTCTTTCAAAGATACTTAAAACTTACTTTACATAGAGCTATAAGGTTATAGAGAAATCTATAAGGCTATAGCACAACTCTTTCCTAGCGTATATAAGGCCCTGGGTTTGATCCCCAGTATTACAAAAATTGGAGAGAAAAAAAATCGATTGTAAGTTTTAAAAAGCAAAATACTACCAAATAACATGTGGTAGATTTCTCTGAGGCCAACCAAGTATGTGGGTTTCCACTTACCGAGAACATGGCCTCTAGGTGAAACGACTGAGTACCGTGTTTTAATGATAAGAAAGGAGCATAGCTCATAGAACAGATTAGAAGGCCAGGAAAAAGAGAGAGGCTGAAAGCCGAGCTGCCCAACTCTACATGAGGTGTTTATGTTCTTTAAAGAAATACTGAGATAGTAGCAAAGAAATTAAGCTGCTTTACATAGAGAATGGTAAGAGTTAATGATGGCAGGAAGAAATGAAGGGGACCAAAAGTAACAAGAAAAGAGGAATGGGAGAGATTACATGAGGTAAAAACTGTAGAGGAGAGTAATATGTGGGCACAGAGATAGGTTTGTCTACAGCAGGGGAAAGGTGCAGAAGAGAGAAGCAGGCAAAATCGACACAGCTTGTACTGGCTTTTAAAAGTCAGCTACCACAACAGTCAGGTAAGCAGCAGCAGTCAGAGTTGAACATGTACGTTGTTGTTTTCCACAGAGCATGAAAAGCAACTATTCAGCTTTTCCTTTTTTTATTCCCTTTCCCATTACCAAGCCCAGCTGTTAAACATTAGAATTGAAGATCATGAAAACAGGCCAGCAGCTAATAAAAAAAAAAAAAAAAAAAAAAAAAAAAAAAAAAAAAAAAAAAAAAGGTAGATGGAAGCTGGCCCTCTGCTGGTAGAACTATCTTACTGCATCCCCAAAAGCAAAAGCTCAAGTTTCTAAGTTTCTGATTTAATTCTCAGGGGCAGGAGGAGGACAGCAGAATCTGTAAATTTACCAGTGATATCCCCTTGTTTATGAAACAAGTCTTTGCCTCTAATGAAAGACTGGAAGAAAAAGAGGCATACGGCAGTGTTCAAACTCTTGCCACTACCAAGAGCCCACATTTCCCGGGCTCACATACACTGGAGTTAGATGCTTTTGGCACCTTTGAACCACCAGTCCCCTGCAAAAGTGCATTCCAACAAGTCATGCCTCAAAGAGCAGACCTGGAGCCTTCCTTGAAGCAGCAAAATAAAGATAATGCACTCTCATCTCCTACAAGCTAAGGGTGCTAAAAGGACAAGAAGCACTTGCAACTCAAGCTGTCTATAAGGAACATCTCTATTTTCCTTTTTAAGACCATGCAGGTCCAGAAGACAGGACTCTTGGACCTTTCACTAGCTGAAAAGATGATTTACCTATGAACCTCCCAAGGTAGAAGAGATGTAAAATTTAACCCTAGGGTTCACGCAAAGAACAATGATGTTTCAGAAGCCCTGGTTTATTCCTCGGGGAGAGGCTCCACAAGGAAAAGCACAGGGAACAGGAAAAAGGAAACCCCACCCTCAATATCTCCTTGTAGAAGTCAGGCATCCTGGTTGCAGAATCTGGGTCAGAATGTTTTATCTTTACCATAACCATCAAAGTCATAGGCAGGGCAAACGCATTCACCCTGTGTACACTGTGAGACGTAGTTAAGCTGGGATGTCCCTGAATCTGTCTCCTAGGACCAGAACTGCCTCATTAAAGGGATAAAAGATGATATCTGCTGAGCTGGTGGAAAGTGGTGGCTGCATTTTTATTAAAGTCTCTGCTGCAGCAGGCCCAGTCCCCAAAGGTTCATATTCCAAGCATCTCCACCCCTCTGCCTGGAGCATGGAAGTGATTCTCTGTAACTCATTAAGCTAAAACAAAAAGCTTCCCTATTGTGCTTCACACACAGGAATGATGTCGGTGCATAAAAGCTACATGCTTGGTCCCAGCGCACAAAAATACAAAGGCCTCATAATTTGCATCAGGGCCCAAGTGCACAGCACAGGTTTAGATTGAGGGGCTGTGTCTTTATGAGACTCATAAAAAGTCATGCCCTGGCACGGGAAATCTAGAGGCTTCAATTGTAAAAGTAGCTCCAACACCTACTTTCATCATAGATGATTATCTAAGGGCAATCCTGTGTCATCACACCCTCCTGGCCTGGAAAAAAAAATCCAAGGGCATTTAGTTAACCACGCAGTATCTCATCTGGGTGTGAAACTTGCCATCCCATAGCCCCATGGATACATGGTGTCCCAAGTGTAGACTTCAACATTGCCTACAAGATTGCAGACCAAAAGAGGACCAAATGACAAAGACGTCCAAGAAAACTGGTATCAGCAAGCACACGACGAAACTGGCCACTTACTTCTTGGGCCAGCAAAAAGCCTTTCACATGCTTAAATGCCCCTCTTTCTAGCTTCCTTTTCTCTCTTCCTCACCCCCTCCCCTTGAAGCCATGTTCAATGGGTTCTGTCCCCAGAAGAAGAAAGGCTCCCTACCTGAGGGTGGCGCTCTCCCCCTGCCGGACCGTCACGTTGTCCATAGCTTTGGGAAAGGTGGCATCTCCGCTGCGCACCGGCACTCCTGTGGGTACAAGGAACAGCAGCCTGAGAGACACGACCACGAGGCACTTCCAGGGCAGGAACAGGTACCCACAGACCCCCATTCTCGACAACCACAACTTCCCAGAACTCCTGCAGCTGCACGATCCTTGTCCCCTGCCCTCTCAGAACAGCCGGAAGTGTTGAGGGGCGAAAGCACACAGAAAGCAAAACAGGAGCTGGGAGCCGGAGAAGGCAAGGCTGAGTCCAGGCTCTCCGGAGCCTAATAATTCTTCCTCGGCTCCAGCCTCAGCTTTCCAGCCTAACAGAACCAGATGCCCCCTCCTGCATCCAAAAAAGAGCTTTCTCGACGCTCCCTGGGGCGGAGGGAGAGGAAAGGGGGGCACGAAAGAAGGAGCAGGGACGAAGGTCACAGATTGTGCGTTCTCTGCCTCTCTCGGTGAAGCTACTTTAAGATTCAGTTGGGCGCGTTCTGCAGAGGTCTGGCATCAAAAGTTTATAACCCAAAGAAGGCAAGTGTCTCTGACAGAAAGGAGATGTCATAAAAAAAAAAAAAAGCTTCTGATTTCAAGGAGAGGAGAAAATGTTTTATTAGATCACACACATGTTTGGATGGAGTTAGAAAACAGCCCCGAGTCTTGCATCTGGACCCCAAGGCGATAAAAAGTTCCACGCGGTGACCGCAGCAGGCGTAGCCAGGTTCTTCCGGCTCTGAGGTTGTCCTCCCGGTAGCCCAGTGGGCGAGTCCTGCCAGCCCGGCCCTTGCCAGCCCGCGGAGCACCGCGGCGTAGGCTCTGGGCACAGGGGAGCTGAGCGGACTGCGGCCCCCGCCTCTTCTGGGACGCTGCACGGGACGCGGGGACGCGCGGACGCCACGCTCAGTGGCCACCCCCGTCCTCCGCGCCTCCTTCCTCCGGGGAGAGGCCCCAACCAGCGCGGGCCCCGACCGCTGAGGTTGTCATGGCAGCAGCAGCATCCCTGACCGCCACTTTCTCCCGGTGTCGACTTAGAGCAAGCCGACTGGCTGGTGGCGCGAACTGCTGCTCATCCTGGCGGGTGCGGAGCTTGGGCGCCCACCTTAACCCCCGCAGCGCCGGGACAGAAGCATCCACCAAGGCCCGGATCCCCAAGGGAAGGTGCCTGGTGCCTCAAAGGGCTCTGCTCTCTCCATGTACCAGAGCGAGCTGAGGAGGTGCTGAGTCCCTCTCATTGCCTTCCCTGATATGGGTGGAGGATTGAGGGGAGGGCTGGAGAAGGAGTTCTGGGGAAAGCAGCAAATTGAAAACTGACACTGGCACCTTCCTTCTGCAATGCCATGCAGAAGTTGTCAGATCCCGCCCAGGAGAACTGAACTGCCTTTGCCACTCCAGGTAGCTGAGCCAGTATGGATGTCCACTCCTCTGCATCTGTCCATGCAGACTTTAGTCCTACGGCACAGCTTTCCTGGGCCTATGCAAAAAGCTGTAATACGCTCCCTGTTCTGATGGCCTACCTAAAAACACTTAATGCCCCTCCACTCCATATCTGCCTCCCTAGCTGACAATTGAATTTCTTCTTACAAGACAACATGCAAAACAATCCACCACTATCTGTGCATCTTATTGTGGTGAAAAGGAAGAGTCAGGAAAATCACGTGGAGATCTTAAAATGTAGTGGTGCTGATCTTCATGAAATACATCTTTGGTTTTCTGATTACAGGAGAGAGCATCATAACAGTGCCAAGAGGGAACTCCAGGATACAGTGTTCCTAGAGGCCAATCTCTGGGTTGCTTTGGGCTGAGATCCATCTCCTTCAGTCTAAACCCAAGAGCACAGCTTTCCTTGGGCCTGCCATTATTCTTGCTCCTGCTCTGCCTGGCAGAAGCCTCCCCTCTCTGCGTGGTACTCATGCCTGTATCCTAATTTAATGGTTGCTATGTGCGTCTGCTCCACTGTATTTTTTTTTCTCGAAGCCTTTTGTTAAATTAGGCAGGGCTCCGCACAATTGCCAAAATGAAATGTAATTCAAAAATAAGCATTAAGCTCTTCGTGTTTATTACTTTAGTTGCCGAAGGATACAAAGGCATCCTACCTGCTCTCATTTCCGAAGGACTGAGAAGGAAAAAAAAAAAAGTACTGCCCCGGTCCCACTTGTAAAAATGCTTAGCTCATATACACGTTTTAGGCTTAAAATTTTTGATTAGAACATCTTACCTTGGAAGGATAGAGTATTTATCACTAGTCATATCAGCTATAGTGAAAATTATATCGGGAGAACAGGTATTACTTAGATGGGAGTGGGAGACAAGACTCCTTCATGAAGTCTTGAGCTGTAAGGCTGAAAGAAAAAATGGTGTAGACAGGGATTGGGTGATGCTGAGAGCACTACCAGTATTTGGGGATCACTACCAGTATTTGGGGATCACTACCAGTATTTGGGGATCAC
>JANHMN010000006.1:67996036-68017518 GCA_030674055.1 Rhabdomys pumilio
AGAAAGAAAGAAAGAAAGAAAGAAAGAAAGAAAGAAAGAAAGAAAGAAAGAAAGGTGAATGAAGATGTACTAAGAGCTTGATTATACAATGACAGATGCTGAAGTCTGGGATACAGTTTTGCCTGAAAGATGATAACATGGGAATAACATGGTTGGGTCCATGTCTAAATGTCTTAGAACAAAGGTGATATGAGTTCTGTTCTGAAGTGAAGTCCTGGAAATCCAGACAGCCAACTTCTGTAAGTTGCAGAGTCCAAAGGCTAACATGGCCTTCCTCGTGTATTTTGATGTCTATAGAAAAGACAGGTATCAGTTTCAGAACACGGAGACAAATATGTTCCTCTCTTCTACTTTTGTGCCATATGTCCCAAGCCCATTGGATGGTACTTAACGCCACTGAAGGTGGGTCTCTGCAGAACTGAGACTCACATGCTCAGATCCTGAAACACCTTCATAGGCACATCAGGCTTTTTTTTTTTTTTTTTTTGTACCAGGTTTCTAGATATTCCTTAATCTACTCACATTGACCTAAAGTATATCATCACACTTGAGAAATCTGACAAAAGAGACCCAATGCTGTCCCCACTAATGGATTCTTCTGGTGTCACTCTCCTTCTTTCTTGCCTCCCAAACTCCTCAACAGAGAAAACCACAAGGCATCAACTGCATTAGAGAATCTCCTTCTAAAAAGACTAGAGATTTGCACAGCCTTATAGAAAAATCAGCCTTATTACTTTACAGTCACATCTCATATATTTCTATAAATCAAAGACCAAAAACATATTGAGACCTATAATGAACTATAGTTCACAAACCAGACTTTCCTGAGCCTAACTTTCCTTATTATTATATGGAAAAAAAATATGTTCTTCTATTATTTTCTGAACTGCAATAAAAGATGACATAAAATATCTTGCATAGAGCTTGGCACACAGGAAGTAGTCATGAAGCAGATGTCCTGGCCTAACTTCACCTGGGCTCTACTCTCTTCTTACTTAAAAAAAAAAAATCAGATCACTCTGGAACTTGTGTTTCTATTACAATAAATGTTAGTTATGCAAGGCTTATCTTTTACTCGTGCAATGGGCACTTTATAAGGCAATGGGCAGGCTCAATTAGAACTCTGTGAAGACCAGGCTAGCCATGAATCTTCAACCCCATGGCTTTAGCCTCCTGGGTTCTGAGAGCCAAGCACTTTTCTGATGGTGTTCCTCTGTTTTGTGTTTTGCTAACCATTTTTTCTTTTTTACTTTTTTTTTTAATTCACTTTACATCTCAATCTCTGCCCCCTCCTGTTTCCTCACTCCCATAACCCCCCCCCCATTCCCCTTCTCATCTGAGACAGTGGAGACTCCCCTTAGGTATCTCCCTACCCTGGCATATAAAGTCTCTGCACAGCTAGGGGTATCTTCTCCCACTGAGGCCAGACAAGGCAACCCAGTAAGGGAATATAGTCCACACAGATTTAGAGATAGCCCCTGCTCTAGTTGTTGGGGTACCCACTTGAAGATAGAGCTGCACATCTGATATGTATATGAGGGAGACATAGTTCCAGCCATGTATGCTGGAGAACCCCAGAGGGTCCAGGTTAATGGATTTTGTTGGTCTTTTGTGGAGTTCCTATCCCCTTTGGGACCCTTAGTTCTTGCATCAACTCTTCTATAAGAGTTCTCAAGCACCATCCAATGTTTGGCTGTGGGTCTCTACATCTGTTTCAGTCAGGTGCTGGGCAGATCCTCTCAGAGGACAGTTATTTTAGGGTCCTGTCTGCAAAAGCATAAGAGAGTATCACTAATAGGGTCAGGGATTGATGCTTGCCCATACGATGGGTCTCAAGTTGGGCTGGTTATTGGTTAGCCATTCCCTTAGTCTGCTTCATGCCCTGTCCCTGCATTTCTTATAGACAGGATAAATTTTGGATTGAAAGTTTTGTGTGTGTGATACTGTCCCTGTTGCACCAATAGGGTTCCTGCCTGGCTATAGGAGGTAGTCTATTCAGGTTCTATATTCCCAGTGCTGAGTCTCAGCTAAGGTCACCCTCATTGATTCCCGGGAAACCTCCCCCATCCCAGGCACTAGCTAGTATATTAACGTGTGTGTGTGTGTGTGTGTGTGTGTGTGTGTGTGTGTGTGTGTGTGTGTGTATGACAGGGCAGTTATGAGGACCAAGATTTACCAGGGCCCCTTAATGGGAATTAGGATACAATGATCATGACTTGTGACCTTCCAGTTGTTAATAGTTTCATAGAAGAAAATAAATCAATTCTTACGGTATGGTGTGAGAAGATTAAGATAGGCACAAGATGCTTTGGGGTTTAAAATATGGTCATCTAGATTAAGAGAGATTCCCTAGAAACCTTTCCAAGAAGAGTTTCCTTGGTTGTCCTGTAATGACCTGTTAAAATCATTCTTCCTGCCTCTAGGACTTCCCTGCCATGAAGGTCTGTATTCTCAAACTGCTATATAAAAACAAAATTATCCTGCCTTAAAATTCATTTTAAGGACATTTTGTCACAGCAACAAGAGAAGTAACTAATGCAGAAAACCCATACCAATAATGAGATTATGGTTGTGATAAATACCACCTTGTGGATCTCGGATATTTGGGGTCAATTTGCTAGATGAATATGAAAGTGTTTGAAGCTTTGAGGTGAGCAGAGCTTGAGGGACCACTCTATGGGAGTTTGGAAGACTAGAGTACAGAGAAAAAACAGACAGGGGAAGACCAGTTCATGAGGTTTCAAATGGGGACAAGGACACTACTGGCAACTGAGCAGGGTCATTCACATTATCGTCTATCAAAGGATCTGCTTATATTTGCCTGTATCCTGAAGGCCTGAGTAAAGCTTGATCCATAAACAAATAACTGACTTATTGGGTAAAGAAAATTTCGAGACAGGATAAAGCCACAAGCAGAACAATAAAAAAAAGAACATAAAAAATTTGGTCCTCTTGGACTGCTCATTCCACCAAGATTTATAAAGCTGCTACTCTACTATTCCTGTCCTGAGTATCCACGATGAGACCAGGTACAGTGCCACGTTTAAAGTGCAGAGAAGCCCACACACCAAAGCTCACAAAGATCCAGATGCACATCTTCTGATGCAATGAACCTTGGGGTGTGAGACAATGCTCTACATCCATTGCCCTGTGAGAGCTTGTTCTGTCAGACACGCACCCCACACTGAAGACACATCCCCTAAGGATGAAGGATCTGTCATGACAACCTATGTTTTGTCTGTCTTATAGGGGGAAAAGACAAGTTTTGTAAAATAAACTTAACAGTTACATTTTTACAAAAAAAAAAAGGCTCTTTGATGAGTCAAAAATGGAGTTTAAATAAAGTTGCAGACAGTTATATATACATATATACCTAGCCCTGCACTTTAACAATGGGAATGGTATCCCAAGACAGATTCCATACCCATTTAGGGATCTAATTTGGAATTATCTAAATTCACTTGAAAGACCAGAACCTAAGCTAAGAGTGCTGTTCAAGGTCTTATTTAGGATAAAAGTCTTGTCCAATGCACAAATGATGAAAAAAGAAAAACCTTGAGATTTTCATATTTGGTAAGTGAGCATAAGTCAAAATGTCTGTGAGACTCTTGGAAGTTATATGTGACATGTACACAGCGATCTTTATTATCACTTAAATACAGGTGTGGAAAGTCTACTGCAGACCAAGATCCATTCTGAGCAATAGAAATAGAGCAAAGAGCCATGAGGATCAAAAGAAAAGAATTAGTAATTTTTCCTCTATATATTTCCAGAAATGATAAGGAATATTCTTGCTTAGAAAACAACTGTTTTGGGAGTGTTTCAATCTTGAGCCACTCTTGGCCACATCTTAACCTGGCAGTAGAATTTGCCAGTTTCGTCCATGTTATATTACATCTATAAGCATGCTAGAGGTAAGAATGAGGGGGACAAACATTGTGTGGCAGGATTAGCTTCTTTGTTTTCTATAAGGAACCAGGAGAGGCCAATGTGCAAAGTTATGAAGGTGACGTTTAAATTGCAGAATTACAGTGTTGGGCTGCGAAGAGATGATTTGGTCTCCCCGGTAGAGCACTAGGTTTGAGATAGCTGGAGACCCAACAGGAGACCATGGCCTGTGAGAGACATCGTCTGTGGGGAATGGCATATATCTCCCCACGCCCCCAGATTCCAGACTCCTCCATGCTGTCCACATCTCTCATTAACCTGCGCCTTGCAGACACGTTTGGCTCAGTAGCTCCTTCCAGGGAGGTTTTGAGCCACCCTCTACAGGTACATGTAGAAGGCGTGGCTACAGGCCTCCGCCTCGAGATTTCCATATTCACGAGTTACCTAAAGGCCAGGAGGCATATCTAAATTAAGTTATTCCTTTCCAGTCTCTCCTTTTTCCCACTCCTTATTTAAGCCAGCTCTCTCCCTAGCTTTTACTGGGGAGAGCACACATCCAGACCCAACTACCACACCATGAACAATAAACTTTTAAACCCATGGACTCCACGTGTCTTCTTGTTGCCAGCCTTTGGAACCTTGGACCTTCTAGTGTATGTGGGACCCGCTGCCGGCGTGGAACACTCTGCCCTGGGGCTCTGCTGCTGCAGAGTTTGATCCCACAGTACAGACACAGGATATTTGAGAGGCAAGTTCTATGTGAAGTGTGCTAAAGAAAGTTGCAGGCATGGAGCAAAGAGAGGCTATACAGGCTGTAAGAAGTAGAGCTGGGTAGGTGGGGACTATCCAAGCCATTTAGATAAATACATCCTGAACCTCAGACCTTAAAGTTGGAGCTTAAGAATTTAGTGTTTGCATATTGGGTTTAGGTCTGGTCTTTCTTTGTTATGACTCTACATGTCCCTGTTGGGATGAGAATATTTATTTCATGCCATTATATATTTGAAGTATGTAACTTCAGTCTTATTTTATAAGGGTTCACAATTAAGACATTGCCGTTGAGACTTTAGAAGGGACTTGGACTTTAGACATTTTTATGTGAATTGTTAAAGGCTACAACTGAATTTGGATTGTGTATATTTTTTATTTTGAGATAGTCATGAGAATCTTGGAATGGAAGGCTTTAAAATTGTTTAGGTGTCAGGTTGACAAAGGATGAACATGTTAAAATTGCTGACTTATAGGATCTGGGCTCACCTAGGACACAGATCTTTAGAAATTCATAGAAGAAAGAATATTCCTTATTATTTCTTATTATGAAAGAAATCACTAATTCTTTTCTTTTCATCCTTATGGTTTATTGCTATATTGCTATTGCTATACTCAAAATGGGTCTTGGTCTGCAATAGACTTTCTATATGTGTATTCAAGTGATAATAAAGATAGTGTATGCTTCTAACACATAACTTCCAAGAGTCTGAGAGAAAATTTACTTTCAAGGTTCACATACCAAATAATAACATCACAAGGGTTTCCCCCCCCCCATCATTTGGGCATTGGGGAAGACTTTTTTTTCATAGCAGTAGAGCTGAGAATGACAGTACTTTTAGAGGCGGTCTGGTCTGCTGTCTATTACTATGTTGGAACACACTATTATTTATATTGTGAGAAGTTAATCATGGGGGAAAGCAGGTGGTGCTACCACATGGCTAACAAACAATGAAGATAGGCTTCAGCTATTTTGTCAATAAAACATAGCCAGACTTATCAGAAATAGAGTTTATGATTTATATAGCCATCATAACACACAGCAAATCAGAACGAACAGAAAGTCTTTATAAGTAGGGTTGTCTCAGATAGCTCACCTGTCATTCTGAGGTCTGTGCAGGTTCTCACCCTACCTGGGCACCAGGGTCCTGATCACACGTTTTGTAATTGCACTATAAACACTGTCACCATCACATGACTGGACATATTAGCAGGTGTGTCCAATCTGTGGCCCATGACATGTATATATCTCAGTACAACTATGCATGTGGTCCTACCCATTTGGAGATGACATCACATGGTAATGTCAAAGATGAAATGGCAGCAATGTCAAAGGCAAGCTAGCCATGGAAGGGCTTTGTCAGAACTGCTTCTGTCACACTGGTATTACCACTCTTTCTCATCATTTGTCCTCTTACATGTAATTCTCTAAGTTCTCTCAAATTGCCTTCCTGCCGTGCATCTGGATGGAAAGCATGTAAGGAAGACTGAGGAAACACAAAAACAGTTTCTGCAGATCCTGATTGGGAGGCTCTAATTTGTCCTTGGTGGTAGAAGATGGAGTCTGAAGGACTGGCGAAGGGGCAGTGAACACACTGTTGAGCCTCCCTTCACTCATGGGGCATCTGGAAGTACAAAGTCCTATGGAAAGGAAACGGAAAATGGAAAACAAAATAAAAGAAAGGAAAAGGGCAGAGACACTATAGGTAAGGAGCAGGGTGGAACTAAGCATCTAATATTACCCAAGGTTCACGAGAGGACCAAACCGAGAGCATTTTACAAGTGCAGACAGAGTCAGCAACATTTGCAGTAAAAATGCAGAACTGTACATACATACTGAGAAGCATTATATAATTTTCATATGTATATAATGTATATATAAAAGACACACACATACGTGCACGCACACACACACACACACAGAAAGAGAGAGAGAGAGAGAGAGAGAGAGAGAGAGAGAGAGAGAGAGAACAACTTATTTTAAGGAACTCACTACCATAATTATAGTGACTGAAATCCATGATCTGATGCATAAATTGGCAACATAGAAACCCAAGAACTGTTGAAGTTGAGGCTGGAGTTTGGGTGATGGGGTTAACTTTTGGAAAAACTCTCTTCTCTTTTGTCCTTGTTCTAGTTAGGCTCTCAACTGATTGGATGAGGCCCACCCACAGATGAACCATAATCTGCTTTTCAAAAGTCTATCGACTTAAATGTTGATATTGTATATGAAGTCCCAACCCAGAAACACCCTGAATGTTTGACTATGCCTCTGCACCATTGCCTATCCAGAATGACACATAAAACCAAGGATTACACATCTCCATGCAGCTTTGAAGCAGCTATCCTAAAAGGATTAAAGTGAGTGTTTCTTTAAGAAGGTCATACTATGAAGCAAAGGGAAGAAAAGTTCTTATCCTCTCATCCTAACATCCCCACCACAGGCAAGCTAATGCCTAACCTAATGCCTCAAAAGACAAAGCCACCTTTAGCATTTAAAGAATTCAAATTACAAAGTGCTTAGAAAGAGGAAGTAAGTTGGTGTGAATGGATTTTATCCAAAGTGCAATTTGTTTTCCCTTTCATAAGTGGGGAAGAGGTTCCAAAGAGGTACAGAGCAAGGGGTTAGATGCCGCAGAGAGTGAAAAAGAAAATGGACTACAGAGAGACCAAAAATAGCTCTTTAAGAGACATAATTATTCAGAGCTTCAATTTACCTACATCTACTTTAGAAAAAAAATCAGAATCTACACATGACCCTAATACATGGCCCAGATTTAAATGTGGCACCTTGAATCTGGGGGATAGGAAGGAAATTGGAAGGAGACTTTTTAAGGCACACTCTGGCAGTATTCGGGAGGAGGAGGGAAAGAGGAGAGGCTGGGCTGGGCTCTTCACACTCACAATAATTTCTATTGTTTTGTTGTTGTTCTTGTTATTGTTGCTGTTGTTGTTGTTTTGAAATGAAGTTGGGTGGTTGCCTGCATTTTGTCCCACAATGACAAATCATCCAACAGACTCATACCTATGAGGCAAAGCTCCAGCCACCAATTAAAAGACTGCAGTTGTGGAAACACACCTCCATTTTGTTGAAACTGCAGTAAGTATAGTGCTTGGATCTCCGTCTTGGTAATCAGGATTGAACACTGAGCTATATAACAGCACAGCCAGAATGTAGCCTCTGCTCCCATTACTGCCCCAGCCACTTTATTAGCATTTGGTCTTTGTAACAGAATACCTATGGCAAAGAAATCACAGGAGAAAACATCTACTCTTATGGTTCCAAGGTACCAGACAACATGGTCATGGCTCCATCCTTATGATCTGTGACAGCACATTTGATAGGGGTCCCAATTTCTTCTATCGAGGCAAACCCCGACTCTTCGATAGTAGATTTTGAGTGGCACAGAACCAAGTCTTTTACACATGGGACTTGGGGGATACTTTAGATCCAATCCATAGCATTTACTTTTCAACACTTTACTAAAGTTGTACACTATATCAAAGAGATGGAGTTAATACATCTTGAGTGCATAATTCCACATTTCCCAGAAATCCTAATTTTACAGGGAAGTCAGTGATGTGGACATAATCAGGGTGTCAGGAAAAGAGATGTACAGAGCCCCAAGCCTTCTAGATCAGCATAGGCATGCAAGAAGCTTGTCCTCTCTGTACAGAGATTGTTTCTTTCTGCACAAACCGGAAATCCCACGTGGGCGAAAAGCACAACTGTTGTAGTGGAAGTGAGAGTTTGAGGGAGTCCAGGAGTCTAATGGCAGAGGTCAGCGGGGAACAACAAGCTGAGACAAGACAAGATCTCTGCAAAAGCACAGGCTGCTTGGGCGGAGGGTGAAGCAAGACTGTGAAATAAAGCTGTGTCTATTTTCCACTTTCTCCCTCCCCCTCTCCATCTGCCTGTCTCTTCCCTTTTCTTTCTCCCTCTGCCTCTTCTCCCTTTGCATGCATTCAGCTGCTAATTTCCATCCAACACTTCTCTCTCCCTCTGTCAAGATATTCTACTTGCTAACCTCCCCCACCCCTTGGCAATGTGCACATTTTATTCCACAGACTGTTTGCCCGACAATTCCCAGACGTGGTGATTTGCTCTGACATCTTTGTGTATGCAATCAGCCCATGTCACAGAGGGCCTGCAGAGAATGCAAGGGACCAGCTCTGCAGCAGGACAGCTTTGTAACTCTTCAGTGAGGCTTAGACACAGGGGGCTTGAAGGAAGAAGAGACAGGGGGTACCATAAACTTCCCTTGCCACTGGCTACCAGCAGTCTCCATCTGACTGCTGCCTAGCTCCCCAGACACCTGAATAGGACATGAGTGACTCTTTTGCAAGTAGCAAGGGTCTGTCAAACACGAATCCCCATCATCCCCATCTTAATTAACACAAACTAATGGTGCTGGGTAGAAAGTACTAAAAATAGTTTTCTGGATAAACTGAGACAGAGATATAAACAACGCAGCAAGCTGCACCCCAGTGTCTGTTCAGCTCTGAAACACTTACACTTTTAGGCACATTTAAATGGCTGGAATATGAAATTGAATGCTTATTTCTCTTAAATCAGTAATGTGTGTGTGTGTGTGTGTGTGTGTGTGTGTGTGTGTGTATCTATCTGTGGTATTGAATGTGCATATGAATATGTGTATTGAGTGTGTGTATGAGTATGTGTATTGAGTGTGTATGAGTGTGTATATGTGTGCTTGTGTACTGAGTGTCTGTGTGACTCTGCATTGTGTGAGGGTGTGGGTATATAAGTATATGTGTATGTTGTACTGAGTGTATGTATATGAGAGGGAGAGAGTGTGTGTTTGTGTGTATGTCTGTGTATGTAATGTGTTAGGGTTATGGGATAACACAACAGGAAGGCAGACTGGAAATATCTGTCTTGTATTTGAAAATAGAAAAAATAAAATTATTCTAAAATAAAACATTAGATAAATAGTGAAAAGAGCGAGGGATCAGGAGTGTAGCTCAGCAGGAGGGCAGTTTTCCAGCCTGTACAAAGCCAGGGTTTGTTCTTTAGTAGCACAAACTCATAAAAGAAAATAAGATGAAGGAAGGAAGGAACAAAGGATGGGAGGGACAAATAAGGCCATTTTAAGAATGGCTAACATAAAAAACATGTCCTTCTAAAGTACAGACGATGTACACAGTGAGTAGGGTGCCTCCACAGTACCTCTGTCTTTATGAGTTTTAAGGACAGATTGGTGGGTAGATGCTGTGAAAGAGGAAAAGTCAAGAGAAACGCAGACTTGCAAAGAAAGGAGGAGCAGCTGACACTCTGCACAGGGACAGACAGAAGTACTCCTAATCCATAAAGAAATTCTCAGAATAGCACTATGGACACACACATCAAGGTAGTGAATCTCAACAGGTCAGTATTTCAGGCTTTCGAAGGTCACCTTGGCTCTCTTTTCTCCAGTTTCCTTACCGTCACAGAAATCATTATGGTTTTCAAATTCTATAGCCTATAGACCTATGGCTGTGGCTGGATCAAAAAAACCTTCCTAGAAAAGCATTCATGTGCTTGTATCTTTTGGCTGCAGCCCAAGCTACTTCTACCTGACATGCTCTCCATTTCCCATTGGTTTTGACACTTATCCTCATGGCCCAGTTCACATGCCTCCTCCCTGGGCAACATACCCACATCCTCAGCCAAAGTAGTGCCTGCTTTCAATGGACCTCCTCTGAATTGTCACTCTTTCCTAGAGTCACAAAACTACATAGTTGTCTTGGTTGGATGCAGGACACACACTCTCTGCTAATTCAGTAAAGTCTGTTGCTATACCAGTGCCAAGCCTGAGGGGGAGTGCTCAGTCTATGTTTGCTGGATGATGGAGTGTGATACTCCTCCATAGGAGGGCCCTTTCCATCTTGGCACTTACTCTTAGCTGGATGCTTGAAGTAGTGTTCAAGGGTTTTAGGAAATGCTATCGCTAAGTATTTCACAAGACAAAAAAGGCAGGGAAACTGACCTCACCTCACTCAGTGAAGACCTGGACTCTCTTGGCCTAAACACTGTCCCTGGTCAGAAAGAAGACAGCCATCCACAGGGCATGCCTGGGAATGTACATTCCTGTGTGATTAACAAGCTCCCACATGGTAAGAAGACTAAGTTTTCCCATTACATCAGCAGTTTACCTAATCAGTGATTTTCACTCTGAGCTGGAGCAAAGGATTTGATGTCTAGGCTATAGTGAGAGAATGAAAAACTGTGGTCCAAAAGGAAACCCAGCTATTAGTTTCAGATTTGTCATAGGGAGGGAGCACCAAATTAAAGACACACCATGCCATTTATGCTCCAGGGTGTTGGCCCCAGGCTGTCACGATATTCTTGTCCTTAGCCACCTCACATTAAGAACCCTAGAGAAATAATCATTGGTTCCAGGGATTGGGTTGGGAAATCTCTGTACCTTGGGATATTGGATTACTGGTGGCCTTAGGCATATTCCTCTAATGGAATGTTAGTCCCCAAACCCATTCTGTGTAATACCTTGCTCACAGTGCTGATGTTTTCTTTGCAAATTTGCATAACCTTGGAGACTAGGACACCACAGATTGTCCTGCAGTACAGGCTGTGTCTCTTTCCATTAGCATATTTGTTCTTTCTAATATGCTTCCTCCACCATTTGGAAATGTAAAAGCTTGAAGGAGCCAAGGTCCCATTGTCTCTTCTGAGCCTTATTTCAGCATCATGCCTACTGATGTTGTTGTGGTAGCATCTTTTTTTCTGTTGACTATTTTCATTTGATCACTGTCTCTGCCTTTATTTGGTCTGTCTCCTAGCTATATGCAAGGGTTAGAATCCCTAGAATCCAGAGCCACCAACTGTATCTTGAACCCATTCATCATGCACTTGGAATTGTGTTTAACTATTTCCTCTTCAACATCAGTTCAAGTTGGTGACTGCTTATTTCAGCATCAAGGCACTGACCATTCTGTAAGAGGTCATAGCTAGGGAGAGGCATTTGCAAGTCTAGCAGATAAAACATTCTAGGTTGATTCCAGGGAGTGGGACAAATGAGGACCCTCTCACAATGGAGTGCTGAGAAAAAAAGTAGTCCAGGAAACCCTTGAGGTTCAGAAGGGATGAGAAGGGAAGAACATGGGAATAGATCTTTCCTAATGGATCTTGTCAAACTCATGTCCACTCTAAACATACATGGAAACATTTAAACTAGCAGAGAGAATTTCCAAATCAGTTAAATGCTTACATGCCATCTCCTACAAAACCACTCTGAGCTATGGTCTTCTCTTCTGGAAAATGAGCTAAGAACATCAATCTACATGACTAAGGGATTCTGTGGGACAGCAGAAGAAAGGCAACAAACTTTTCCTAAGAGAGTCATCCTCCCTCAGTCTGCTCACCAAGGATTCCTCGTATACCCATTGTATTCTTCTTTTTTCTTAACTTTCCCAGCCTCGGCCCAGCTCAGCTCTTCTATGGCCTCATATGGCTCTGATGTCTTGGGATACCCTGGCAGGTGCATCTAGACAGACAATTTGGCATGTAGTCATAGGTAATA
Source organism: Rhabdomys pumilio (assembly GCA_030674055.1). NCBI lineage: Eukaryota > Metazoa > Chordata > Mammalia > Rodentia > Muridae > Rhabdomys > Rhabdomys pumilio. The sequence goes on from JANHMN010000006.1 coordinate 68,008,231, forward strand.
TTAGTGTGGATTCTGCTGGGGGTTTTGGTCGGCCACAGAGAAAGGTATTATTATGCCCAGTTTGAAGATAGAAAGATTGAGGCTGGGAAAGGTTATAGATCTTGCTGAAATACGCACAGCTAGAAAGTAGTGACTTCCAACCTCAGGCCAATCACTTCAAATCCTCAATTTTCTAATATTATAACATACAATGCATTACATTCTTATCTCTCAAAAATGTTACTTTTGTATCCTCATATAGATTTTTAGGTAATTAGCCATCCCCTATATTTTTCTGTATCTCCCACTACATGTATAACACAGTGTCAAAAATAATACGCAGCCAGAGTTCAGGCTGCAACACTATCATTATAGCTGAGTGCCCTAAAGCAATTGACTTAAGTGACTTAGATTCTTTTCAGGCATCATTTTTCTTACTGGAGGTGGTAGAGAAGGATGGACATTGAGAAAAACAATTCTGATAGACAGGACATCTTAAAGATTAGATCTGTGAATCATTGTTGAATGTCTAATGCATTCTTTTCTCACAATGGTTGTGGTCATAGCAGTGAGCTGCTTGTATTCTTCAGGGCGCTACTGTCAGAAGAGATGTAGGGATGTCCTCATTCTGAAGGAACGTTGTCCCAAAGCCCACAAGTTCCCAGTGACTAAGATGATGAGAAAAGGCCTAGGCACTTTCTTCCACCATGATGGAGCCCTGGTAAACAGCCTCCAGTTGGCCAAAGTTGCCATGGGACTGTAATACATCTTAACCTCTTGACTTCTCTCTCCTTCCATCTCTACATCATGATGTTCCAGTAGGTCCCTATTAAAGTTGCTCATCTAAAGATAAATCTCTAATGGCCATCTTGGACACTGTTCTCCAGCTTGGAGAGCTTAACTTGAGACAATCAAAACCCACAATGGCCATTATTACCTCCTCCTAGCCCTTTATACTGTGGTCAGAATTCAGTTTACTAATTTGTTGTGAGAATTAAATAAAACACCATGTTCATACCTGGCATAAGCCAAATAGAGAATCCCGTAGAGGGTTGACTTTCAGCCTGAGCATAGTACAGACATCTGCCAGGGAGCCATAGGCCTCCTAAGGAGTCAACTGACCTGCAATAGCTCAGAGATATCAGTAGCCTAGATGCCCAAGATCTACAGTTCACACAGCGACCAGGTTTTCTAGAAGGCAAAAAGGAAAGTCTCCTCCACCATTTGACAGCAGTCTGGCTGCTGCAACAGTAGCTCACAGACATTCATTACAGGATTTAAATTCTTCATGTACATGCTTGGATAGTTTCTGCTCCTATTATTTTTCTCATGTCTGAATTTTTTCTTTAACTATCATCATTATATATCCCCACCTAGAGCAATGCTTAGGCATTTCCTCATAATCTTTGTGAAATGATACTAAAGACATAAGTCAATAAACGTGAATATTTTCATCATAGTAGGGGCTCATACATCTTGTGGTTCTACCTAATTTTAGCACAGCCAGCACCTTTCATAGTACTGACAGAGAAGGCAATCATCACATCTGAAAAAGTCTATTTCCCAGTGCACACAGATACCCAAAAAATCACTTCAATTTACCTGATAGCATTTCACTATTTGCCTCAGTGTCCTTCCTCCTGAGGGTAGACATGTGGGATCTTTAAGATCAGCTCCTTCATTATGAAAGGTAAAGGAGGAAAGAAAAACCTCACCCTGACCTAGTAAGAAAGCCTGAAGCCACCCCTTGCTCTTCCTAATAAAAATGCACACCAAGCCGAGGCATCAGACTGAGCAACCTGGACCAAGTTCCATCAACCTTAGTCATATTGGTTAAACTATGATGGATCCTGATGGAAACAGAGAGAAGGGCAGGAGTCAAGTGACTAGTTACCATGTGGAGGGGACTATATTCACCAAGGATGGGAAAAAAAGGACACAAGCAAGCTCAGAGATGATGGCAAGTAAGCCCAAGGGCAGACCCAAGTAACCATAGAAATTGGTTCTGAGACCACTTCACATGGTTTCCGATATTGGAATTATAACTATCCTAGACAAGAGAGAAATAAGAGTAGTGGGTGGAATAAAGCTGGTTCTTAATGCAGGATGTATGTAACTAATATGAAATTACAGAGAGAAAGAGGGCAGAGACAGAACCTTGGAGACCATCAGTATCCATAGTGTATTGGAATGCCTGGGAGCTAGTGAGGGCAGAGAATGCTGTCTTTTGAGTCCCACAAAGGTTATAGAGAAATTAAGAAAAAGAAAATGTCAAAATTTTACAGAAAATTCTGCCCCATGAGGCTACAAAGCTAAAACTATAGGACAAACACACCTCACTAGTCTTGCAGGACATTAGAACGCTTTGGAGGAAAGACCAGATTACAGTGGATTAAAAAGTCAACTGGAGGTGAAGCATAGAAGATGGAGACTATCTCTCAAGAGGTTTACAGCACAGATTAAGAGTCAGGAAAATGAGAGCAACATGAAAATCCAGGGGTGCTGGGAGAATCAGCTGTCACCCTTGCTCTGGGTTTGCCTTTTAACATGTGTTGAAACTTACATGTGCTTGTGAAAAATGGAGGAAAGATAAGCCATAAAGAAACTGCAGAAGAGGAAGTAACAGTGAGGTAGGCCTGGAGGGAGACTTGGAGGGATCAGTTTGGACAAGAAAGGAAAGCCTTCATAGAACAAGCAGAGCCATTAGCCATTGGTCCTGTAGTGGGCCACAAAGTGACAGGGAGAGAATGTGGGGGGTCTAGGTCACTCACTTGAATGTTCTGTTGCACCCCTTTTCCTAATTTAGCAGTTCTATGAAGAGTATCTGTATTCCCAATACATGGTCCAAACACCAGGTAAAGGAAATCATGTGGTAATACCATCATGTGATTATCCCTCTTGTCACCTTAGAGCAGAGCTTCTATGATCCATGGACGACATCACTTCTGAACACAAAAGTGAATGTCAGCTCTCAGTCAAAGGCTGACCGGAAAGGATCTCCAGCCTTCATTGGAACTAAGTCATAAGTGCATTTCCAGTGTATCCTCCCACACCTCAGAGTGTTAAGGGTTTAATCTTCAGTTACAGTTACTTACTTGGTAAGCTGGATTAATGCCACTCTGCTGGATAACTCTTCTCTGTGTACCTCTCTGTAACCTCTGTTACCCTGTGGTTTTGGATATTCTCGACCTGTGTTTCATTTCCTGGCCATAATCCCCCCTCTCTCATATGTATGCATATGCATATACACAAGGTTTTATTAAAGTAGAACTCACACACCATATACCAGTCACCATTTAAAAGTGTACAATTTAGTGGCTATTAGTAGATTCTGAAAGTCAAATGTGGCAAATATCACAGGGTCAACTTTAAAATGTCGGAATCCCTTCAGAAAGAAGGGTCACAGCACTCTACCATCATAGCTAAGTAGCCTTGCATAAACATAGGCTACAGTGATACACTCCTATATATCCACATAATAGTCTTATATTCTTAACTATCACAAATAGGCCTAGGATCTATTTTAAGATAGTCTGTATATGATATGAGTAAGGGGAACATGCTCATGCTTTCAAATGTGGACATTTGGTTGCCACAGTAATGCTTTCAAAATTGTTTAAAAGGAAATCAGAGAGAGGGCGAGAGAGAGAAAAAGACAGTCAGACAGACAAACAGATACAAACACGGAGATACACAGAGAGAGACAGATATATAGACTGAGACACAAAGACACAGAGTCACATGGAAAGAGACAAAGAGACAAAGAGCATGTCCAATGGATACCTGAACCTCCTTGTCTTTATTACAACAGCATTGTAAGTTCTGAATGTGCAAAACGTGACTTCATAAATTTTGTCTTAGATACTCCTTAAATTTCAATATATGGGTTGCAGAGTCAGCTTATTAGCAACTACAAAGGATAAGCTAAGACTGTGTTGCAGACTGCAGGGAATCTGTACATCTCACAGTGGAATAACACCCACCAACATTAGTAAGTCTTCTTATTCATACATATAGGGTGCTTTGCCACTTATGCTGGTCATCATTACATTTTTCAAGATTTGTTTTTCTGAGAGCCTAAGTTTTATACTCCTATGCTTGATCTCAGCCTGAAGGTCAGGAAGAAGCAGTTCACTCCCTCTCTGCTAAGCTGAATCAGAGTACTTTCACTGTCAAGCTTTAGTAGTGCTGAATGTAAAAGTACAACATTTTTTGCTGCATGATAATCTTTTATCCCGCAACCTCATGGAACTTTATTAGTTCTATTCTCTCTCTCCCTACCACTCTGTGTGTGTGTGTGTGTGTGTGCAGGAGTGGGTGAGGGTTGAACCCAGAGGTCAGTGCAAAACACAAGGACTCTTCTTCTGTCACACTCCACCTTACTTTGGGATTCAGGGTCTTCTGTTGAAGATGGATCTTGATTATTGCCTAGGAGGGTTTGCCAGCCAGCTCCAGGGACTCTCCTGCATTGTGCTGGAGTTCTAAAGTTATGGACCTGTACCTTCTGTGCCTGAGTTTCTTTTCTATTAATGAGGGTGCTGGGAAAGAAACTCGGGTCCTCATAACTACACAACCATCTAAGGTCTCTCACCAGCCCCATCTATTCCTTTTTTTTAATGTTTCAAAGTTTTCTTATAGAGTTTTGATATCACCTTCCAGTTGAGAGAGATTTAAGTCTTTCCTTTTAATGTATATATCTTTCACTTACTTATTTCTGACTAGTACTCCTGGCAAGAATTTCTAGTTCAATGTTGAGTAAAAGTTTTGAGACCAGAAATTCTTTTCCTTGATCTTAGCAGAAAAAAAATCCATCCTTTACCATTAAATATAATATTAGCTCTGGGTTTCGATAATGTCCCTCAGAAAGCAGCAGAAGTTTATTGCTAATTTCTTGAATATTTTTATGAATAACATTCATTCATCTAAAAGCTCTTATTCCTCTACAAGAATAGTTCTAGGCTTTTATTTTCTGTTGATATGTGTTCTTTCTTTTCATTTACATTTATTTGTATTTTGTCTTTGGATGTATTAGCTGAATATATTCATCTCTACCACATACATGCCTGGTACCTGCAGAAGTCAGAAAACAGTATGAAATGCCCTGAAACTGGTGTCACAGATAGTTGTGAACCACCATGTGGGGGGCTGTGAACTGAACCCAGGTCCTCTGTAAGAGTAACAAGTGTTCTTAACTGCTGAGCCAACTGTCTAGCTTCTGATCTGCACATGTTAAACCAAGATTGCTTTGCCAGGACAAGTCACATTTGGTCATAGTTAAAACTTTCACATATTGTTTGAGTTTTAAAATATTTTTGCCTTGTACATATCAGAATAATATTGTCCTAGGAGAATGTGTAAACTCACTTATTTCTTATCCTCCACTTCTGGAAAGATCTTTTAATAAATAGGTAGTAGGATTTAAAATGTTTGGTAGATTAGCGTTCAAGTCAATGACCTTACAATTTAGTTTTTCTATATGCAAATTCATAAAAATACTAATTACATATCTCTATTTCCTGATTAGATTATTTTAGTACCTCTTGAGTCCATGATGATAGGTTGTGTTTTTCTTGAATTAAGGATACATCATTTAAGTTATTCAACTACTTGGTACCTAAGTATTAACAGTATTCTCATAATTACTTATTCTGCAAAGTCCTAAGCAATGTCGTTTTGACTTGAGCAATATTCATTGTTGACTTTATCAATCTTAGACTTCTGGAATTTTCTTATACAGTTCAGCTGAAGTTTGGTCAATTTTGTTGATATTTATTTGTCATATAGTTTTTATGTTTCTATAAAAGACTATGTTTTTCCCTTTGGCATCCATTTAAGTATGTAAGGGCACAATGTCTGTGCTTGGTGCCTGCAGAGGTCAGGAAAGAGTATCAGCTCCCCTGACATGGGAGTGACACATGGTGCATCATTGAAGCAACTTTCCCAATCCTTCATTTTCTTCACTATCAGTGTCTGTCTAATTCCTTCCCACTTACCTGGAGCCATCTTTATCACTTTCTTCTTCTGTTTTCTTTAGGGTTGATTTTCCTCCCTTTTTGTCCTACATCTTAACACGGAAGGTAAGATTATGTGTCACCGCCTTCCTTCTAGGTATGGCATTTAAAGTATAGCTTAGAAATGTTTGAACCTGAAGATGATCTTGAGAGCATGCTTTTTTTTCATTTTTAAAATTGTAAATACCTTTAATTTTATGTGCATTCCTGTTTTACCTGCATGTATGTCTGTATGAGAATGTCAGATTGTTGAAATCAGACAGCTATGAGCTGCTGTGTGGGTGCTGGGATTTGAACCCGGGTTTTCCAGAAGATCAGTCAGAGTTCTTAACCATTGAGCCATCTCCACAGGCCCATAAAAATGTTTTGGATGAGCCCACTGCATCCATCTCAGTCTTTCTCTGGTCACTCTCATGATTTGTTCTTTTATATGTGCTCATCTTCACGTAGCTTTTAATTTCCTATGTTTATTTCTGTTATTGATTTTGTTTTTAATTTTATTGTGATCAAACACCATGTGTTATATAATTTCAGCCATTTAAAATTTATTAAGGTTTGTTTTACAGCCCAGCATCTAATCCATTATAGAGAGTGGTCCATGCACATTTAAGACTAATGAATGTTCTGCTGTGGTTTGTTGGGTTGTTACATGATGACTTTGCTGTTCGTGATCCTCATTCCTTACATTGCGTTTCCAGTTTCACAGTATTATTGAAAGTGAAGCATCAAAACCTACAGCTATTCTTGTTAAATCGTCTCCCTTTGTTTATGTCAGTTTCTGCTTAGGTATCTAGGGGCTCTGTTTTATGTTAATATTTTTATAAACTACAATTTCCCTGTAGATTGATCCTTATTTTTATAAAATGTCTATTGAACTATAAAACATTTTTCTGCTTAAGGAATATTTTGCAGCTGGCTCCTCAGTTTCTTTATTTTCCTTTGTATGGGATACCTTTTCTCTACCATTTTATTTTTACCCTACTTGTATATAAAATAGATCTTTAATGTTTAGCACATATTTGGAACTCCTATTTTGTCTGCTTCAACAGTCTCTGCCACCGGATTGAATTGTTCAATCTAATCACATTTAATGATATTAGAATATTTGGATTTTTATTTTTGTATTGTGTTTGTCCACTGTATGTCTCATATATTTTTCTCTAGTCCTTTACTACGTTATTTACAAAATGAACATATTTACTGCTGTACCGTTTTAATTAATGTAGTGATCATTTTGTCTGTTTATTGTACTAGTTTACGAATGATTGATCTAAGATTTAGCACATATATCATAACACATAAGGCTTCAGATCTCTCTCTCCCTCTCTCTTTCTCTTTCCTTCTCTCCCTCACACACACACCTACACACACACACACACACACACTAACACACTATATTAGACAACTTTGCATTACTGCAATAGAGAACCGAAAGTACACTTTAACTTTATAAACTATAAGGTGTCTTCATCTAATAGTTTTGGAGGTGTGTTATAGCATCAGCTTTGTTTAGAGCCTCTTGGAGAATGACGATGGTGGTGGCAGGGATGTCTACAGAGAACGCAGTCACCTCTGAGCCTGGATGCATAAGGCAGGGAATAGTGAGACTTACTCATTTTATGATGATCCCATTAAGGAAGCTCCTGAGGTTGCACAAGAACTACCATAGAGTCATATGCAAACTACCTCATGCCTCAATGACTAATTTAACCTCAAAGAGCTGTCAAGAATATCCTATATACTCTACTCTTTCTTTGTACTCTTGTTCTGTTTTTCTTATGATTCAGTAAATACTAACATTTTAGAATATATTATTTTAATTGTGTGAGTTTTATGGAACTGAAAGAAGAAAGGAATGTGCGTCCATATTTATAGTTTGTTGTATTAATCATCTTATTTACCATTTCTTATTTTCTTTATTTATTCCTGTAAACTGAGTTACCATCTGGTGTCATTTCATTACTCCAATACAGCTTGGCTCCCACCCACCTCCTTTATTGCCCTTATTGTCAGATAGATTGCATTTCTGAATATTGTAACTGCAATAATACAATTGTATCCACATTGTACTCTACAATTGCTTTGTAAATTGGTTAAGAGAAGAAAGAGTAAGAATTGATGCCGCCTTTTATAATTGCATATTTACTTTTATCGGTAATATTTGCTTTCTCCTGTTGATTTGAATTATTCTCTCGGGTTATATCTTTTCACTCTGAATAATGCCCTTTAAAAAAAATTTTTTTTTTTTGGTAAGCTAGTATGCATGCAATAGCTTCTCAAAGTCTTTGTTTAGATAGAAATATGCTTATTCTAGCCTCACTTTTCAAAAATTAAACTGTGGATATGAAATCAATTTTCAAATCACAACAAAATGTAAAGGAAAATCGGTCAATATTCTTGATCACCCTCTTTCCTTAGGCATTCGAAATCTCCTCATCTTCACACCCCAGCACTGCGCATTTGTTTCAGTCAGTGGAACTGATTTGACAAACAGTAATCACCTAAAATTTGCATCAGCTTCACTCAGTGTTCTGTGTTGTATAGATCACTTGACAAATAGACAATGACATGTGTTCACAGATATAGAATTGGCACATTGCGCTCAAAATCCTTTGTGTTCCGTGCATTCTGTCTCTGTTGTTGCCCAACTTCTGACACCCCCTGCACTCTTTACCCATCTCTGTGTTCCTGCATTCTGTCTTTTCTAAAGGCCGTGTGACTGCAGTCTACAGGATGAAGCCTTGCAGCTTGTCTTCCCTTGCTTAGGAGAATGCAATTGTCTTTCTTCTACAGGTTTCTTGCTTCAATAGCTTATTTCTTTTTAATACTTGGTAATATTTTATTGTCTGGATGTAGCACAGTTTATTTATCCATCCATTTAACAAAGGACATCTCTTAGTTGCTTCTAAGTTGTAGTGATTATGCATGAAATTGCCATAAACATCCATGTGCAGGTTTCTCTGTGGACATAAGGTTTCATATTGTATAAATATTTAGCCATGTGGTTGCTAGGTTATATGTTTGGTTTTGTAATTAACTGCCAAAATGTCTTCTTAAGAATTGTAACATTTTTTCATTTCCTCCAGCAATGCTTGCAAGCTCTGTGATACCATGTTTTTGCCAGTATATGGTTGAGACCTTGCTTTAGATTTTGGTTACTCTAATAGGTATGTAGCAGAGTTGCATTACTGTTTTATCTTTCTTTGCTGGCATAGGAGATGGAGCATCTCTCTCTCTCTCTCTCTCTCTCTATATATATATATATATATATATATATATATATATATATATATATATA
>JANHMN010000006.1:68017918-68067646 GCA_030674055.1 Rhabdomys pumilio
TATGGATTCTTCCTTTCATGAAGCATTCCTTTGGGAGTATATCTAAGCTAACTCCAGGACTAAGCCAAGGCAATTTTCTCCTATGCTACTTTGAAGCAATTTACAGTTTTATGTTAGATCTCTGATTCATTTGGAAATAATCTCAATGAAGAATTAAGATCTGTATCAAGGTGGGTTTGTTTGTTTTAATGAGCAACTATTTGTTCCAATAGCACTTACTGCAAAGATTACCTTTTATGTTTTTACACTCTGGTAAAACTTAGGGAATAACATTAGTGAGGGTCTTTTTCTGGGCTTTTTAGGCTAGCCCACTATTCTGTCATTTCCATTTCCTTTTTAAAAATATTTATTTTAGTGTGTGTGTGCTGTGTGTGTGTGTGTGTGTGTGTGTGTGTGTGTGTATAACCAGAAGAGGGCATCAGATGCTCTGGAGCTATAGTTACAGATAACTGTCACGTATTGGCTATGTGTGCTGCTAAACAAGTGTTCAGTGCTCGTAATGGGTAAGAACTACTAATGCGCCAGTCCACTTTTTCCCTTTCCTATGTCTTAATTTCTGTGGCTTTATTTTAGGTCTCCAAGCTGAGTAGTGACACTTCCCAACTTTGTGAGATCTAGGCCACCCGCGGTCATGTAGAGGTGAGAAGATACTAGCAACATGCTCTTCAACCTTTAGAACTATGGGCTAAGAAACCTGCTTTCTTTCTAAAGTAACCAGCCTTGAACATTTTGTTATAGAAACACAAAAATGTGGTTCAACACATGAATTATACACATAAAATGACAAAGGACCATGAATTTTAAAATAAATAAACAGTGCTAACACTTCAATTTAAAAAATGAAGCTTGCTTTGTGGTGATGTGTGCCTGTACTACCAGATTCTCTGGAGGCTGGGGTACAAGAATCACTTCAACTGTGTGTGTGTGTGTATGGGGGGTGGTCATAAAATAAAGAGGCCAGCTATTAATACATCCCTGAAGAGTCTGGAATCATATATACTTAATTAAAGCAATACCAGGCTAATTTGCTTTGGCATGTCAGTATGCTCTGTGACTGTATTAAAAGTGTTTATCTTGGTTTTCATTCTTAGACTCTTTGAGTAATAATCCCACTTCTTTTTTTTTTCCAGCCAGAATGTTATTCTTTCAAACCTAATTTTTCCATGGGTGTGTGAAATCACTCACTAGGGTCAAACATCACACACAGTGTCCTTATGAGATTGCTTCTCTGGCTCTCATGATCCTTTTCTACCAGAGCCAGATCTGCCTTTCCTTCAGGACTTAGCTTTAGGCTAACCTTCTCCACAGAGACCTCTGTCAGCAGTTCCCACCTTAGCAATCTTTCATTTCTCTCATTCACCATGGAATATTTTCTGTGTGACTCCATATGGATCTTCCTTCCTGCGGCCGGAACTCCCTACCTAGCTAGAGTCCTTTGGTTTTCTAAGACTTTGACAATTAAACTATTTACTCACTCCATGCCTTTTGGAGCCCCAGAAAGCTATTGCCTCCAGGATATGGTTGCATGAGTCTTACTTTCTACTGCTCAGTGCTGGAAGACCTTTAACTTCTTACACTCTGTGACAAGCCATGATAAAGATATATTTTCTTCTGTATAGATAAAGGAAGCAAATGATGTATCCTTTATAGTCTTTATGGGTGATGGCTTCACCAGGAACATCAAGTGGCTGAATTCCTTGAAGATACAGGTAGAATGTTATTTTGCTCCTTATGATGACTTAATAGGTTATGGTAACACAATATGTTTGCAGAAAGTATGGAAAAAACTCTTTCTGATTTGCACATGGTTTTCTCTGCCATACATTTTGTTTAATTTTTTTTCTGTCCAGACAATTATGTGTGTGTATCTGATATACAAACAAAAATAATACATCTTGATGACTTTATCTGTATTGTGAGCAAGTTGTCTAGTTTCTGCAAATAGCCTTTGATTGCATATTTCACGTCTCCCATTATGTTTATCCCACCTCACTGCTGGTTTTCCACAGGCTGGAAATACTCTACACTCTAGTTTTTCTTAAACAGGCTCTTCTAACTCTGGACATAGAGTGGTGACATTGCTGATTAGGCTGTACTAGCTGAGTTTTTCTCTTCTTACAGGATGAAGTGACCAGGGTGTCAGTGAGGTGTGAAGAGAGCTCTTCACTCTCCGGGTCTGAATGAGGCTGCTTCCTCATTGCTCTCTTGCTCTTTCAACCTTTTCTCCCCTGCTTCAAACCACATGGAACCTTCATTACCTATCTACACACACACACATGCACACACACTTTTGCCTGTGTATGCGTGTGTGCGTGCGTGCGTGTGTGTGTGTGTGTGTGTGTGTGTGTGTGTGTGTGTGTGTGTGTGTGTGAAGTTATCTACAACCATTAACTGCTGCTGGTCCTAACTTAACTCAGATCTTGCATGAAGTTTCTTGCATTTTGTTTATTCCCATTGAGCACAGGGCTGCTGCCATTCTTGTGGCTGTTTCTGGGTTCTTGGTGACAGTTGTCATCACAGAGTCATTTGCTTTCTCAGGAGCAAGATCACCAGAAATGCAACATCTTTGTATCTGCTGTCCCTAGTGTCCAGAAGAAGCCAATGGGCATTGGTCACTTAGGTAGATGAGGAATGGCTTCCTACTCAAGGCAGCTACTCAAGAGTGAGTGTTCTATTGAGGTGGCTTCCAGATTGTAGTATCTCTGTTTGGGAGAGACAGAAACTTCTCGTTCATAAGACATGAGCTCTTAGATGATCTAGTTCTCTGATGCGATTTCCTGAAATTCCAACCTGCTTTGGCAGACTTCCCTAGAATTGGGCAAGTCATTTCATAACCCACGCAAAATCATCTCTGCTAAACAGATAAGCAGTTGCAATGCATTCTGCTTTCTGTGAATGAAACCTGACTGACAAATGAGCCAACCACCTACTAAGGGTTGTCTGAAAGCAACTGGCAACACAGCTACCAAGGTCCTATTCATTGCTGAGTGAATATGCTCCTCAACATGTCAGGATAGAAAGCTCCATTATTCATTTTCTGGCGCTGCATCTCCTTGTGTGCATTTTCATTAAAGCCATCGTTTGTCATGTTAAGCAGCTGTTGCAACATAAAGAGTAGCTGTCAAATAATATGGCATTTGGAAATAGTGACATTTTCCTTTTAATGTCTTTTTCCGCCATCTCTCTCTCTACTCTCTTTCAAACCATTGCTGCCGTGGTGATGCACAGGGACCGTCAGCCTGACAAGTGGCTCTGTTTGCTGCTGAACAAAAAAAGAACTGGGAACAGACCCTTCCTTGTTCTCAGTGAGTTCTGCGATCTTCATGAGAAACCATCGCCCTCTTGTGTCATGGATGGAGGTACTCAGTGACAGAGAAGGTCTTGGCTACCTTTGGCTCATATTTATATTGGTAGGAATAAAACATCTGTCATGAAACAGAGTCACCTGCCACCTGGAATCATGGGTTTGGAAGGATGGGTGTACGCAGGTCTACAAAGAGCCTCCCATTGCCCATTCCTGGCACATTCCCCCCCTCCCCCCGCAGTTATCACTCCACACCAAATTGTGCCAGCAAGTGTGACAGTTTTGTATTTGTTTCTTGTTTGTTTTTAATCAACTAGTGTAATGCTGCCAGAGCCTGCCTTGGCAACCCTTCTCTTCTCATTGATGAAGCCTCTTCATTCCCAATTGTAAGCTGCATCCTGGCCTAGATTTGCAGATAGATGTTGCCTACACTCGAAAGAATTTTATGGGGCTCATGTTGCTACTCTGGCTAGGAGAAAGCAGGCTTTGTCACAAAACACAATAATTTCCCCCTAATGATTAAAATCATTTCCATACCCCATGTTAATGGTCATCCCTCTGCCTCCAGTTTTGGTTTTATTTTGGTATGTGAGTGTGTGTGGGTGTGTGCGCATGTGTACACACACAATTGTTATTATCTCTTTGTATCTTTGTGAGCTGGAATTTCCTGATCACTAGCCCTATAACTCTTGCAATGTGCACTCAGTTCACTTTCCTTAGAAGCTAATGTGGACTTTGTGGCACGTTGCTGTCAACATCTCACAACCTTTGATTCCCTTGTTCATTGACCTTTTCCTCACAAACCTGTGCTCCAATTCCAACCTGGGGTAGAGGGAGCCTCCTCTGAGTCTGCAGCTAAATGAAAAGAACAGTGAAGGACACATAACAGCTGACTAGTTCCTGCTCAGGCTCATCACAGTCAGAGCCACGCACCCTTATCCTTCCTTTCGGTACCATTCGTTGGTCAACTCCTATTCCTACTCTCCATAATACCGTTCCCTAAACTTCTCCAAAATCATTTCAGTCAGATGAATACCTTCTCCTATCATCTAGTTTCTGTCACTCCTCATCTCTGTCCTCCTGTTCCCAGAAGACAATTGCTATCTTCTTTAAAGAGAAAGGGAAGCCTCTATAAGAGAAGGCTCTTACCTTCCTTTGACCAACCCTATCAAACTGCTTCTGTGTGAATCTGCTTATGTAAGGCCACACTCCTCACATATGACTGATAACCAGCTGTGCTTTGGATTTCAACTAATCCTGATGGCTCAGGAGGATTATTCTAATGTTGACTTCTTGTCCCTTCATAGATGGTATTTCACTGTATCAAGGGAACCTGTCCTGATGGTCTTATATGTGTGAACTTATATTTTTATTTAGACTTTCATCTTTCAGCCATCTTTTTACAACTTTTCTTCATTTTAGCCAAATGCCAGACAGGATTTTCAAAACTTTATTTTTTTTTTAATTATAGCACATACTAAATTATCAAAATATTAGGTTTCTCTCTGAAGTCTGGAGCACTCCACATATATAGTCAACTGTCGCATTAATATTAGTTACCTGACCTCATTCATTCATTCTACCAACTGTTATTGAGAATAAATCATGACCTAGTTACACTGTCGAGACCAGTAAAAGGACAGTGCATATAGAGACATTATCAAATGAAACATAGGATTGTAATAGTTGATGAATAAATGAAGGCTAAGCATAATGTAATGAAAGGGATAATAAGTGATCTGAAGTAAGATATAGCAGGATAAAAAAATAGCAAAAGATATATTGTTTTAATTGTTTGATTATTGGACACTATCTCTGATAAATTTGGGCATTTGTCTGAACATTGAAAGTCAATGCATTTACTGGGGCAGACAGAAACTTCAAGGAGGAGGGGCCAGGGAGATTGTAAGAGTCCAATAATCCAATGACCAGGATGTTTGTAATGAGAGACTGAAATTATATATAATATATATATCGTGTGAGTGTGTGTGTGTGTGTGTGTGTGTGTGTGTGTGTGTGTAAGTACACATCAGAGAAACTGCATCCAGGAAATCTCAATGATTAGTTATCTGAATGAAATCTGACAAGTGGGAACATTAGTTGACATGCCAATAAGGGTGGGGGAAGTCTCAAAACTTCCTACCCCTAGATAAAGAGCTCAGATAATAATGGCTGCTGAGAAAGGAAGAATCATCCTTCTTCAGGATCAAGCTCCCTGATAAGTTACTCAATCTCAAGTGCTCAGCAGCAAAGACATATATATATATATATATATATATATATATATATATATATATGTATATGTATATATGCAACACTAAAGGGACCCAATAGGTTTGTTTAATTTTAATTTTTTATAAAGTGTGTGTGTGTATGTGTGCATGTGTGTATGTATGTATGTGTGTATGTATGTATGTATGTATGTATGTATTTGTGTAGGTATGTATGTGTGTATGTGTGTAATGATGGTAGTTAAAAGTAAGAGACTTCGAATTTGAAGGGACTAAAAATGACAGGGGAATTTGGAAAGAGGACAGAAAAAGAGGATATGATGTAAATGTGGTACTCATGTAAAATTCTAATTTTTAAAAAAAATCTTGAAAATGTTATAATGGACCATGATGCATTTTAGAGGAAAATAACTACAAGCAAACAGAAAATGTAATAGAAGTCAATGGCTGGTGAGAATATGTAATGATATATAAACTTTAGCAGAAATTGGTAGCACAGTTCTATGATTTCAGCTGTTTAGAAGGCTAAGGTAGATTCATAACTTCATGATTAGCCTGGGTGATTTGCTGAGAGCTTATTTCAAAAGTTTTTATATAAATATACATAATAATTAAAATTTAAGATCCCTTAATTACCCAATTTATCTTATTTCAACATGAATTTTAAAGCAAAGTAACCTGAATTTTCCACATTCTGACCCATTTCTAATCCTCCTATAATTTATTTCTCTGGGAAATCCACTTTATTCTGTCTAGCTAGGCGTTTTCTGAACCTAGTAGCTGGTCTCTTTCTTCTCTGTCTCATGCACTAGGGTTAGTACCGCACAGCAGACAACATATCTTCTGCAGAAAACAGAGTTGTTTTACCAGGTCTGTCTATTACACGTTACTTTTTACATACCTGCCTATTCATATCTTGGATTATCAACTCAAGGTTCATTTTTAAAAATTACTGATGATTGCTTTGGACTCTTCCTAGTTACCTAACATAAGAGGTTAACAGATCTGATATGAGAGAATTAGTCCATGGACATATGTTGTGCTGGAAGGTCAGAAGAGTGTACAATGTCTGCCGTGCCTAGCAGATTTAACTGCAGTTGATAATTGTATCTTTTCTCCAATGGACAGACAGTTACTGGATGTGGGTTGAAAACAAGACAGATTGGAGCTGGAGGAAAGGCTCAGATGAAGAACACAAGATTTGACTATCTCGGAAACTATCCTCTAAATAAAGCAGCATTTGTTAAAAAAGCTATTCTTCCATTCATGGATGTTTCCTATAAAAAACAGACAGCCAGTTATTAGTCCTGAACCACTAATGTGACCAACATCATTTCACCTCTAACTTGTGTTTATTTCCCTTGTGGAGGTCAAGGATGAGGTCAGCATATAGAGAAGATAAGAGCTCCCAAACTCTTATAATCAGGTGTTCTAGCGATTTGTAGAAAAATGGGATGATGGTTTTGTAATAGCTAATAGAGTTTCTGATTTAATGCAGCTGTTAAAAATTAGCAAGGACTCCATTGAAAGCTTCCTAGTCACTTATAATAACAAGATAATAAATCACTCACAGCACTTTCTGACACTTAGGATTCTATTAGAAACATAAGACTTAGTTCAGTTACTCTTCACAGTTTGTTTTTTCTTTATTTATTAAATTACCTTTTAAAGTTCAAGAGGGTAAAGGTATCTGACTTTCATTTTGCTTCCAAACATCTTCATGGAATTCATTATTTCCAAGGGGAAGAGGGAGAGCATGGGGCAGATATTTGGACAAAGCCATAGGTGGCTTTCTGCAATTTCCATCAGTTGGAGGACAGGTGGCATGTTACAGAAAGCACTGGGTGAATGGGAAATCCATGATCTCCAATGCTAGCCTCTTTTCCTTGGCTAGGTGAGATGGATCACTTTCGTCACTGTTAAAGGCTTCCTTAGGTAATCATGACTTCCCAATATCTACTTACAAAGCTGTTGGTATGCCTAACAAAATAATATATGTAAGAGTGTTTTGTAAATTGCCAGGCTCCACAGATGCTAGTTATTTTTGTTTATGAAGGGCTTTGTTTTTTTTTCTGCTTGTTGGAAACACTTATTCAAAATAGGAAGCACTGATTGCTAAGCTATTTACAGCTGCTTTGTTCCCTCTGCCCTAGGCTCCTAAGGAAGATCTATCTCTCATACTCTTCTGGGTCTCTGAACCTAATTCTCTACTGTGTCAATAACAACTAAATAATACCCTAAAAGACTCAGAATCTGGAACTGGGCCAGTTTCCCTCTAGACTTAGCTCATGGGCATCTATCTATTCAAATTGCAATTTCTGATCACAAGAAATCACACATCACACTAACAGTACACCGCAGCTACACATTCACTTGGGAAGCCATGTTTTCTTTCATATTCTCATAAATACAGTTTGGCAGAACCTATGTCATCTGGTCCTTGAATTGTAAATATAAGAAAGAGATATTTAGGAGCAGTGGGAGCTGGTGTAGCCAACAACAGCTGGCAGATATAATTATATAGCGCACATATCAGAGTCTTTGGTGACCTACCTGATCTATGCACTTGCTAAAATGGGAAGCAGGTTCAATATATTTAATTCAGTTCAGAAAAGTATTTATTACAATGGTGCTGAGCAGCTTAGAGCTATGGTGAATAGAAAGATATGTAGTGAGAGCTCTCTCTCTCTCTCTCTCTCTCTCTCTCTCTCTCTCTTTCTCTCTCTCTCTCCTCCCCCATGATAGTTTGTAATCTCACCAGAAAGATGATATGCCCATAGAAAACTACTGAAAGACATATCATTGAATGAAAACTGAAATAGGCTAGAGTAAACATGGAATTCCTGATGGAAAATGTAAAACTGCTGGAAATGGTTTGTCTCAAAGAATAGAGAAGGAATAGGAAAATGGCACTGTCACCTTGGTAGAAGTAGAAATGAATACAGGACATAGGAGGGCTAAGGCAGATTAACAGTTGCTTGATAGTGGCAGTTCTTCTTTAGAGTAAAGTGGCCAGTACTTGATAACCAGTGAAGTATGAGATTTGGTATGAGATCAATGATGGGCAATAGTTTGGATCACTATCCTCACCCCTGTATCTGACCAATTCTTCTCTTTCAATTCTTCTCTTTCATAACGAACCAGGAACACTCCTGCCTCTGTCCTCATGAAATATCAGAGTACCTCATGAATATGGACATCTATTTTATGTTAATCAAAACGTAAAACAAAAAGTATAAAGAAATGGAAATGCTAATTACCCTGTTTGATCATTAGCCATTGTATACATGCATCAAATCAACACACCATACACTGCAAATACTGACAATGAAAGTAATAAAAATTTTTAAAAAGGAATGAAAGGAATTATAGCAATAAAATCTCTTCCTCTAAACATACATGACTGAGTCTAGATTATCTTAGACTGGCTATTTAGAACTGTCACACTCCCACACAGACCTGCCCCCTCCTACCTCAGTTGCAATCTTTTCTTTTTAGCATATGTCTATATCATCATTATGTTTTCAGTTATTTATTTGTTCGTTTATTGCCTTTGCTTCTAGAAGAAAATCTTAAGACTTCTGCAGTTAAGAAAAAATGTAATACTGAGAAAGTAGGCTTAAGGGCATTCAGAATACAGTTCTGGAAGCCATGGAGTATGTGTGCTTAAACAGCTGAAACTAGGAAAATCCAACATTTAATACAAGTAGCTGGGAAGGGGAGCCATGAGAGAAAGCCTGGGGATTAGGAAGATATGCAGAAAGCTAATTATTCAGACTGTAAAAGTGATGTGTTGTAAGACAAGCTTAAGGAGTCTATCAAATGTCATCAGGTAAAAATGACACAGGTGAATCAAGGAAGGTCATTCTGGAGTTTGGAGACACACAGGTGCCTTGAGGAACTGCCTTTAACACCATTAGAGAAAGCAATAGCCACAAGCTGGAACTTGCACTTTCCCCCTCCTGCCCCAGCCTTGTACTGCTAAGTAGAGGCGGGTCCCGAGCAGCCTGTCCAGAACTCCTCCAGCCTCCACCTAACCATGATTCATAAAGGGGAAGTGAAAGCCAGGGAGAGATCTTTGCTGCATAACAAAAAAAAAAAAAAAAAACAGGCATCAAGAAACTCCCCTTCATTTCTTAATTACCAGTTTATATTCAATTCCTGTAAGAGAGATTAAAGTTTGGCATTTTATGTTATTATTAAAATATCATATTAATAATAGCCCTGACATCTTTAATACTTCAGCTAGAAATCATTTATTTCTTCTTGAACCAAGAAGCGGGAGTGGGAAGAGAACTTGGTGTTTTTATTTGGTCCTAAGTATTTCTTGTTTTCTAAAACATGGGCCCTGTGGATTTATTACTGATAAGTACTTTGTAATGAAGTGTTAGCAAGGAAGGCACTTGAAGTGCCTTTAGCAAGTTTAATTTTTAAGTGCATTATATAGTCAGGGAATTGACATTAAATACAGGCATGTACCGTCCCCTCTCTGTTCTCCTTCAGTGGCTTCTGGGCCATCTCTGCTCAGCTCACAAGCAAGAGGTAATTTGTTAAATGCTCAGTCACAAATAGGCCCAAGGGTTTCCCTTCAATTTACTGTGTCACCGTGGACAAGAGCCAGGAAGTCTGCTCTGAATTTTGAAGGGAATGCTGGCTTGACTGCTTTCATAGCATGTACTGAGCACTTATCCTAGGCCGTGCACAGTACCAGGCATGAAGGAAGATAAAAGCATTGTATAAAAGGTACAGATTTTAAAGGAAGTTCAGTAGCATTGTACTAAGATGGAAATGACCTGGAACACTCAGGAAGCAGTTTGTAAGACCTGGCAGGATAACACTGTAACACAAGTGACCACACTATGAGCATGACAGATCTAAAAAGGACAGTGGTCAGCCAGCCCTCTGTGACAAAGTCAGAGTCCTGTTTGGATTAGCAACTGAAGGTGGAAGAAGGCTGTCTAGGCTAATGGAAACCCAAGTTACAGGCCATATATCCACAATTTGCATAACCAAGGAAAATGCTGAGAATGGTCTGGCCTGGAGAGGAAGCTGGGGAAAGCAAGGAGAACCAAGGTACATGCATGGCAAAGGGCCCTGATAGCCTGAGGGACAAGTGGTCTCATGAAATAGGTACAGACAGGGAAGTGGACACTTCTGAGCACGCATCTGTTGGCTACTGACCTCAAATGTATTTACAGAGCATTAACTCCAGAGCTTCACATACACATGGTTAGAGAAAAGGTTTTATAAGGAAAAACAGAAAGATAACAATGACTACCATCTTGGCTTATGAACTGAACTTGTGCCTAGCTAATTCTGGAAAAAGTATTGAAGCTGAAGAGTAAATGAACTCTCCAAACAAAAGTACACAGATGAGCAGAAGCATTAAGTCAGCCTAAGCTTCACATACAACACACGGAGAGTAAATGAATCTCCAGATGAAAGGAGACAGAAGAGCAGAAGAGTTAAGTCAGCCCAAGCTTCAAATACAACACAAGAAAGGAAAACTAATTTTTATCTCATTTCTATTTGTGAGGAACTATGTTAGTCTGCCCACATTTTTACATTTTATCTTGTAAGGAAGAAAATCAAGATTTAGAGTTGTAAATTATTCCAATGAGAGCACATATCACCATTTGCCTAGCTGAAATTCACATGCAGGCTTCAGGCTCTGCTTTTAACTCTCTATGCTAAGGACTTGGCATGGGCGTCACCTCTTCCCAGGATGCATTTGAGCTTGTTGTATCTTCTCTACATTCTTCATAACCCAGGCCTATCCAACTATTGCTGTTTCTCTTGCAAGCATCAATTTTTTTCTACCTGTGATGTGATGCATAGTTCCTTGGGGCCCCTATTTTTCATGTCTATCCCTCGTATCTGTGAAGACCTGAGGATTCTTCACATATATTAGGCATACCAAGGAGCAGTTCAAATTTCTTCTCTCTTTTAAGTGCCCATCCTCTACCTGTCAACTCTAGCTGTACTGTGGTTGTTTCTGTGTTTACATCATCCACAATGTTAGATAACAGCTCCAAGAGAGTTGCATGACTTTTGCGGCCCAGCAGTCTTCATAGTTCCATGGTAAGGGGAGAGTTTTAGGGGTGAAAGGTTAAATACAATAAAAGGTCTTGGGAAAAAGAAATTCTTTGTAGATACATACATTTATGAAATAGGGGCTCTCATTGTAGAGTGACCTTTAACTGGGAGGCAAGAAAGTTGGCTTCTTCAATAAAAGTCAAATTCATGCCCAGGACTTCAGTTGTTCCTTACAACTATAATGATTTTTCACAACTGAAAGACTCTAAATATTCGTCTTCAATATTCTGTCACTAATTTTTCCAGGCACAAAATAATACCCAAGCTTTTTATTAGCTTGATAAATCAAAATACAGTTTTTAAAGAGTCAGTCCAGCATGAAAGCTTGTGACCCTAGCACTTGCGAGCTGGAGGTGGAACAATCATAGCTTTGAAAGCAGGTTTAGTACAGTGTGGCCCTATCTTAAAATAAAACTAGAAAGAACTGAAGATGTAGCTCAGTGGTATGACTCTTACCTAATATATATATATATATATATATATATATATATATATATATATATATAGCCCTGAGTTCCATTCTCCTGTTGCACAATAACAAACTAATATCATTTTCTCCAACAGTCAACTTTAATAAGAGAGCTCAGCTGTTCCCTCTGGTGAGTGGGCACACCACTTTTCTTGAGCCCCTGGGCTCCTTGTAAATCACAGAGCTGAAATTCTCATTCTCTGCCTGGGTAATGTTCTGTGGTTCATTTGCATAACAATTACATGCATTAGGAAGGCTACTGATTGGAGCCTTCCTTGCCAAATTATGATAGCTCTTTGGATGCTGCTGCTTTTGTGCCTCTGAACAGCTGCTAGTAGTGTTAGGGTTTTCACTCACCAGGAGATGGGGCCTCCCCCCTCCAGCCTCAGAGGTGTGGTCCCAGCATCTCCCCTTATCAAGCTCTTTGCTAAAGACCTTGCCAAGGGTCTTTAAGCAAGGCAAGATAGACTATCTCAGCACTAGAGTTCTAGACAGAAAAAAAGACATGGACAGCACACAGGAACACTTCTTCTGCGGTTGGTCCAGGCTTGGTGTAACTTGACCACTTTTAACAAAAGTCAATTTGTTGCTTGAGAAATATGTAGTTGCTGCTCTGTGCTAGCATTGTACATGGAAAAGACTTCACATTGTTCTCTGATGCAAATGTCCATTACCCTGCCACATGCTCTGTGCAAACTCCTGGTCAACTGAGATCTGGCTGTGTGTTTACATCACCTCATCCCTAAATAGCCTCCCAATGGAGTGAGACTGGTGTCTAATATTTATTCTTTCTCATGTCTCACTGCACCAACAAATTATTCACATATATAAAGTATCCCACTACATATTTTAAAATGAAAATGACAACTCTACTTGTGGTTATATGTATTTATGAAACTAGGCCAATTATGCTGATTGTCTATCACTGTGCAAGTGGTAAACTTAATGAAAGGAATGCATTAGTCAGTATTCTGTCACTGTGACAAAATTCCTGAGGCAATTGACTTAATAAGGGAAAAGGGTTTTTTTGTTTTTGTTTTTTGTGGTATTTGTTTTTCGAGACAGGGTTTCTCTGTGTAGCTCTGGCTGTCCTGGAAAAGGTTTACTCAGGCTGAGAGTTAGAGAAGATTGAACTCATGGTTGATTGTTTCACTGTTTTGGGGCTTTTGGTAGAAGTATACAGGTGAGAAGGAAGAGAGAGAGAGAGAGAGAGAGAGAGAGAGAGAGAGAGAGAGAGAGAGAGAGAGAGAGAGAGAGATCTTTAAGGGTATACTCCCACCTAGCAGCTCACTTCTTCCTACTGGTTACCACCTCTGAAGATCCCACTGATTCTACTTAGGTCCCAGATTGGGAACCATGCTTCAGCATATGAGCCTTGGGGGCTGTTTATGATCCAGACCACATTAAGGAAAGCATTCAGCAATCACTGTTTTAGTAGGGCACCTGTGTATGAGCCACCTTTCTCACCTCCACTTTGTTGAACTCAGAACTGTCTAAATTCCCAACTGGGTTGACCTTACACTGAGATTGGGGTCTACTAATTCTAAACATAAAACTAGGGTTGTTGTGTAGAGTTCCTTAACTTTAAAAAGCACCTGTTCTGGAGCTGGCCTAGCTTCATCCCACCCCCAGCCCCCTGCATGATCTATAACAAGTCCAGAAAGTTGAGTGCCTGTTGCAGCTACCCAGATTCTGGTAGGACATGCCACCATCTGCCCCTGAAGCATCTATCTGTGCAAACACAAAACAGCTTACAATTACAGCTGCATTTAGTTGAGCACTTAATATCATGAAGAATTCCTCTCCTAGAATCCCTGTAGCTACTGTTATTATTCATTCAATATGAATTTCACAAACAATTACTAGAGCTTTTGATGTAATCTCAATAAATATGTTATATAGCTAGCCCTCAGCATTACAATCTTGGGGAATAAAACAAATAAAGCTCACTACATAACACCCTGGAGGAGATCATTGCATTACAAACCATGGGAATATGTTATAATCTTATTCTAATCCTTACAAAATATATCTGTAGATACTATGAACAATTGTCCCACACCCACCACCGTAATTAACAGATAAGACAATTACATTTGAAATGTTAAGTAACTTCCACAGAGCAAAGGAACTAATGCAAAGAACTAGAATTGGCCCTCTGGTTGTCTAAGAACACCGGCCAGTGCTTTCTGTGACTACATACACTTTCCACTCTCTCACTAGTAACAAGGAGCGTGCAAAGTTCCATCACAGGCCACCAGTTGATGATTTGACTCTAAACAACAACCATCAAGCAGTCTCAGAAACTTTTTGTCACTTCTGCTGTCACGTGTTTATACTGAGAATACATAGAAATGTTTATACTGAGAATCCTTGTTTTGTATTTTTGTATTCATTTATTCTATGCCAATTTGATGTATGTATATATGCTGGTTAAACACACCCTCCAACCCTCTCTCCTTCTTCTCACATCCTCACCAACACCCTTTCTTTTTGTTTCTGTTTTGTAACCCACTAGAGTTAATCAGGGTCACCTAAGTGAGCGTGAGTGTGGGGTTGTCCACTGGACCATGAGTAATTCAATGGATGGCTGTATCACCAAGGACAATCACTCCCTCTCCCCTAGCAGCCTGAGGCAGCCAATAGCTCCCCTGCACTGGGCTGGGTCCCTTGAGCCCTTCTCCTCTGTTCAGTTTATATGTTCAATCATCTGCAGATTCTATGCAGGCAACTGGAGCTGGTATGAATTCATGAGTACCTAATATATGTCATGCTCATAAGAGAATATTTCACAGCATTCCATCCCATTGGCCGGCTGCTCTATTCTTTCTGCCATTTATGTGATGTTATTGGTCTCAGAGGGGCTGATATGGGTATCCACCTATGTGTGGCTGAACTCAAGATCCTTTAGAGTGCTAGGATGGTAGACATGTACCATCACACCTGGTGATAGTGAAAAGTTTTGAGAGCCCAATTAATTTTATCAAGTATTTGTCATCTTGTGTTATTGTTTAGCCTGAAAGCTTCTTGAATTATTTGTAATTTATGATATTTTCTATCTCACTGGATCTGCAGACACCGTCTACATTTCCTTCCATTTTCTTCTCCCATCATGTATGATATGCCAGTAGTCTCTGCTAATGACAAAAATATTCTTCCACTGTCTGCCTTTCCATTGATTTTCCTGTGAGATACCTAATTCTTCTATCAAGTAAAAGCTGATAGAATTGTTTTTATTCCTTCTTTACCTATTGTAAGTTCATCAACTTCCATTTAGCAAACACTATCAGGGTTTAGTCCACAAATGTCTCTGTAACTTCCCTAGTCTGGACATCCACACCCTCCTAATATTAATGAATGACCACAAAGGTATTGACTTGAAACAACCTCAAACCATCTAATTGGAGATTCTGTGAATAAAAACTCAATTAGGTAATCTATTTAGGGTTTTATAACAATGCAATTAAGACAGGGGTGGACTAGGCCAGGTTCTGTTCTGAATGTGAGTTTCTTCAAGCTTAATGCTGGTTGGTAGACTTCAAATCTTTGCATGAGCAAAACTAAGGTTTCCATTCTTTTTAAAAACAAACAAACAAACTTTTATTTTTACGGGCATGAGTGCTTTGCCTACCTGTATGACTGTCATGTGCATTCAGTGCCCACAAGACTGGAAAAGGATTGTAGATCCCGGGATACTAAAGATACAGACAGTTGTAAGCCACCATGTAGGTGATGTTAACTGAACCCAGGTCTTGTAGAAAAGCAGTCCAGGCTCTTACCCACTTTCAAGTCACTAAAATCCCCATTCTTCTGCTAGCTGAAAGCAACCCACTACTTTAGCGACTGTAACCACCCAAAGACACTCACCACAATCTAAATGCTCCACTGGCAACTCACAGCATACCTATTGGCTTATCTGAGCTTGCCAAGACAAATCCCTCTCATTATAAATTAGTCTCTTCCCAAAGTCTGAAATAGGTGAGGATAGTATAAGTAGAATGCTCTGTTTGTAATTAACTCAAAGCCAATTGATTAAGGAACCAATGAAGGTTAATTTTGATTGCCAAGTTGAACTGAGGCAGAGGAGCCTACAAACTTAGAGCATACTTCCATGTGTGTCTATTAAGGAGATTTCTAGAGGCTATTGGAATTTGTACCAGAGAACTGACTAGGGAAGCTCCACTTTGAATGTGAACAGCACCATCCAATTTTCTAAGGATGCCAGTAGGACAAAAAGCAGAAGGGGCCAAGTTCATATGTGCATGTGCTTGCTCCAGTCTTCTTGAGCTGAGGTGCAGCCATTACTGTAGACAACAGATGCACTCACTGGTCTCCAAACTAGGAATTTCAACTGGAATTATCCAAGTAGGGGTGGGGAAGGCTTCCAGGCCTTTTGTCTCAGACTAGGGCTGTACCTCTCATTCTGAGGCTTTCAGTTTTTGAGATGAATAGTTATTTGTTTCTCCAGTTTTCCAGTCTACTGGTAACAACTATGGAAAGATTTAGTAACTGATTATGATAATCAATTTAATAAACCTTTTATAATCATATCTTTATATTATAACCAGATACAACATGAACATCATCTTATAGGAATATATTGTTTTATATTGGTTGTATTCATCTAGTAAGGTAATAAGTACATATTGCAAACTCCCTCCCTTTCTCACTTAACTGTGGATGTGAAATTTTTATATTCACTAATCGACTCATAAGCTATGGAAAGGGGTTGTATGGGTCATCTGCATAGATTCATCTTAGAATTCTACTGATCAAAACTTCATCCTTAAAACTGGACTTCTCTCTCATCATCTGCTCTTCTGTTTTCTTCATAATTAGTCATTTTCTTTTGTAGATTAAATACACTATCTATTGGTTTGAGACTTCTGTCTTTGGATTTTCTTTCCTATCTTCTTTATGAGTTAATGAAAGTTTTGCTTTTTTTATTCTGAGTTACTCGGCCCAAAGGATCATTTGGTATTATCTTTCTCTCTCTTGAAACATACTTTATTTTTTACCTCCATCTGGAGAATATTTCTAAGGCTCCTTTTTTTTCCTCTAGCCAATTTCAATTCATCTTTAGAAATCACACCAGCATCAGTTGCATCTGGAGACTCATCTAACATCCGTTCCTCAAGCTAACAGTAGTATCCAGCACCTCCAGAGGTCCCAACCACTGCCTACACTTAGATTTATTATTTATTCTATTAGTACAAACACTGACTTGCTCTTTTAGACTCTTATTTGGAAACCACAGAACAATGTTCCATTTTAAAAATACAAGCTACTTCAGGAATCACTCAAAAATGCTTCTCAAAGTGAATAAAAATCTGGAAATCATTTATACATGAAGAAACTGAGGATTAAAATGAACAACTTGTTCAATGAACTGGAAGTAGTTGGGAATACTGTGGGAACAAAGGAGCAAGCCTTCAGTGGGCTTCAGGACTCCCTAGCTCTTCAGAATTGGAATTGCCAAGGCACAACATCCTAACTACTTAATCCAATCTAATAATTAGAATACAGTACCAAGCCTTTTGCTGAATCAAGATAGGTGACCTACTCAATAAATATTTTTATAATAAAATCAAGGCCTATCCAAGAAAACAATTGACAAAAATTGGAAATGGAGCAAGGGATCTGGATAATTGAGGGCAAGTTCTTTTCTACTAAGAAGAAATTATATCTCAGCTTAGCATTGTAATTGCCAAAAAGAGAAAGGATAATAGAGAGTTAAATATGATGGGGAAGAAAGAAAAGCCCAGTAAACTAAAATAGGAGGTTGCGTATAGATCTTCACGATCCTCTAGTGGCAAATTAAGCAAATCTCCTGAAGATGTAGAAAGAATTCCAATAATGAGTCCTGTAAAATTTGAACCTCTTTAAGTACTTTCTAATGACTAACCTTCTGGGTTATCCAAACCAGGACACAAGAGCCAAATGTGAGCCAAGGAGACACATGACCACTGGGAAAAGCACAAGGCTTCAGTCTGGCTTTCTAATTTTCTTTTCTAAGGGACTATGAGACACATTCACATTCTATCTCATCGACTCATCATAATCTATCTCATAGATTCATCATTCTATCTCATCATAAGCCATGTTCTTCACAACTTGTTATATCAGGGCAGTAGAGAACACTGCTTCGATGGTGGTCAAGAATTGATGCCAGTTCTCTAGAAGCTGTCTTGAGAAAAATACTGGTTATTAAATCAGAAATTATAATCAACAGATGGGGCTCTTGGAAGAAAGATACAGCAACTTTTGAACAGAATTTTTGTGGGGGAGCAGAATAAACCAAACCATGTGAGAAATAGTGACTTATTGGTAGGTGTTCAGAGACAATGAAAATCTACTATATGAGAAGATGGTTAATACACTTAGGAAAGAAGGTTTTCAGGTAGAGAAAAGAGCCTGGAGTCCTGTCTCTGGAGCAACAGTTGGTTCAATGTATCTGACTTCTGCAGGAAGAGGACTGTGAACTTAGCCACAGAGGACAATATAACGTATTCTATGTCAATTGTGAATGAGCCTCACATGCTAGGGAGTATGTGTCAATGCTAAATATCATATTAAGCCTAGAGGTGGAATAACAATAACACAGGGGATTTATTCATTGATCACTCTAGACATATCTTGCAAAATGAATGTCATGAGAACAAGAATAGAGACCAGGATGGTGCTAGAGAAAAGATAACAGACATAGGAATGGGTATGGAGAGGGATGAGTGGTGAGACCAGTGTGCATGCTAGTAACATACTAGTAACTTAACAAATGGGAAAGCTGGAGCATTCCACCTTGCGTGCTAGCTCTGAGAGTTGATTTGAAGTCGCTACGTGGGTAAGAGTGAGCTGCTCATTGACATTAACAAGGTCAGATACAGAGAATTTTCTTTTAAACAAACTAAATAATGAGATGATGGGAGCTCACTTGTACCTTTAAAATATCCCCCATCTCTCCTGTAATTAGTAATATTTTGATAGCAAGAAAAATAGTAAGTTTCTCCAGGATAAACAACTGTAGTCTGGGTTCCAGGTGGGTTGGATGCTGACTTGTTGGTCAGAACATGTTCTCTTTCTCTTTTGTTTTAACCTCAAGGTAAAATGGCAGTTTTATTAATATTAATACACTTGCATAAAGTGCTAATTTACTCCATCATTTTCCTAATTAGCTCTATTGAATTGTGAGACCCATCTGCATTAATAATGAATCTCTATATGCTTTTCCAATGTCTGCAAAGGGAAGGACAGGGAAAAAGAAGGACTCCTCTGTAATTCTCTGATTATTTTGGACAATGGTAATCTACTATATGAGAAGATGGTTAAAGCTTGAAGAAGGCACATTAATTAAAGCTGGACAGAAAGCAGAAGAGTTGTTCCACCCTTCTTTCCAAAGAAACAAAATGAAGACTTCGCTTACAGTCTTGCAAGCTCTGTCATTTCCTCTCGGGATACACTAATGAATGTAGTCATCTCTCTAGTTCTGACACTGCACTGTTCCATCTGCTAGTGTTACAGGACATAAGATTAAAGGCGATAAGGTAAGGTCAAGATGAGTGGGTGTATTTGATCAAAGGATAAAAGAAATCCGTGCTTGCTTTTTTTTTCCTCTGGACTAATTATCCCAATTAGATTGAAAATGGAGCTATTCATAAAACTGACAAAAATCAATGTCAAGAATATTTAAAGAACTTCTAGCAAAAAGTCAATGATAAGAGCATAGCCACCTATTAGAAAGAAGGACAAAATAAGTGAAAAACTACCGTGGAGAAGATGCCTTATACAAGAGACACTCCACAGATACCAAGCTTATAGTACCATCCTGTGTACATATAACGAGCACATGAAAATGTCTGGATTGGGCTGGCAAAGTGGGTCAGTGGGAAAAGGTGCTACTACCAAGCCTAATGATCAGAGTTCTGTCCCCAAGACTCACATGGTAGAAAGATAGATATGACTCCTAAAAGTGGTTCTCTGGCCTCCACACATGGATCTCCCTACACGTGGCATGCACATGTTTCACATGCACACACACTAAATAAGTAAAATATTTTATATCAATAAATACTTGAGACACTGTGGATCCTTATCAGTTTTATATTTTGCTAGTATGAATATAAGCTTGTACCTTGGTAAGCAGTTTGACAATATCTTCTATTTTTGAACATTACTAAATTCTAGGCTAGAAATTCTACTTCTCAGTACACATGTTCATAGCAACCTTTAATTTTTTCTTAGATTAATTTATTTTAGATGTGTGGGTGTTTCTGTGCATGTAGATACTGTACCATGTATGTGCCTGCTATCTGTGGAGGAAATAAAAGGTATCAGATCCTTTAGTACTAATGTTATAGTTGGTTATGAGCCAGGATTTTGGCACTGGGAACTGAAGCCAGTCTTCTACAAGAGCAGCATGCACTCTTAACTGCTGAGCTGTCTCTCCAGCTCCCCTTATAGGAGCTTTTTCATCATAGAAAACAGTTAGGAGTCTAACCTAAATACCCATCAGAATAAGCAGGCAAATCATATGAGGTATATTCTCAAGTTAGAAATACATAAATCAGCCAAAACTAATGAACTATAGTAAAACACAAATATGGATAACCCAAACAACTGAAGCAAGAAAACAGAAGGCATATGAAAACCCATTGGTCTACAAGCTAAGAATACATTTAACTGGGGAGTGGAGAGATGTTGTACAGGTTAAGATTGCTCTTGTAGAAGACCCAAATTTGATGCCTAGCAGTCATGTCTAGCATTTCACAAGCACCAATATAACTTCAGTTCCAAAGGATCCCACTCCCTTTTCTGGCCTCCTAATAAGCAACTGAATTCATATGCACATACCCATATATAGGCATACATACAATTAAAAATATATTTAAAAATATGTTATAATTTTTAAAAAGGCTTGGATGGAAGTACCCTGTATGGTTGGATCAGGCCAATGCTGGAAGCCACAGATGGTCAAACTAAAATGCCACTATTAGGTGAGATATCTCATGAGTTGTTGGTCAGAGGCCTCCAAAACAACACAAGTTGTGGCTGTTGCTCTTAGCAGCCTGCAAGAACTAGATGGAAGATCACTGCTAAAGATGTAAACCTTGGTTTTAGTATATAGAGGAAACAAGCTGGGACGTGTACACAGTATAGGAAGATGTCATCAATAATCTGTGAATACTAAGAGATACAGTGCCAACCTTCCAGGAAAGATGTTCTCATTGGTCAAACAGTGGCATGACTATTATGTCACTAATCAGCCAATCTCTAATTGGATTTTAGAGTACCTTACATTGGGGAAATGTGTGTCTAGTATTATAAAATTGGTAAAAACTCATGGCTGTTGAGTTCATAGGTCTTAGAGATAAATTTACTACCATTGTTTTGCTAACCTGACATGATATTAATCTGACTTCTAAGTATTTATGCTTATAGATAAATATTACTCTCATATTTAGTCAATAGTCAATTATTTAATTGACAATAAATAATCACTCTGTAGGGAGTGGGGCAGACCTTGAATAGGTAACCAATAAGGGCTCACTCCTAAACAAGGACTCTATACCACCCTTTCTAAGGCTTGGGGACCATCAAGGAAGAGAGAGATAGAAAGAATTTAAGATCTAGATTGCATAGATAACTATAAGAAGCTATCTTCTGGGCATAGCAAACCCAGAAGTGCATTCTTACCCCAAAGCAGCTGTGATTTGTCAGCATTGGCCCTGCACAAGATTGGATCTGTCATCCGCTGATCATGCCTGCAGTAGAGGCTCATTTTGCTCTCCCCCTCACTAGAAAAGTATGGGTAGATTCTGGAAGAGCTTAGGTCACTTTTTCAGATGCCCAGACACTAGTGAGATCACCAGGCTTCAATGAATAGAACAAAAGCCATGGTCACTGCACCTTAGAGGGTCACAGTATACCATCATCATCATCATCATCATCATCATCAACAACAACAACAACAACAACAATAACATAAAAGTAGCTTGATCAATCATTGATAAGAACATAGATAGATAAGAGAGGATGAGTAATGAGAGTAAGCAGAATACATTATATACATGTATGAAATTGCTGAAGAACAAATATACTAAACGAAAAAGGTTTAAAGTACAAGTGTAAGATTTCTCTCAATCACATATATCTTAATGTGTATTCTCTTGTGAAGATGAAAAGCAACAGAATAAAACATTAATATTATAGATTTAAATATATAGTGAATTGCACAAAAATGAAACCAAGACAAACACAATCTTTAATCATAGTTGCCTTGAGGTGGGTGACAGCTTGTACAAGGAACTCTGGAGGAATTGTATGGTAGAAATGGAAGTTATTGTCAAGTCTGAAGCTTATTTCTTTGTCCTAGCTTAAGATTTAGATTCCTGCCTGAAATTACTTCTTGGTTCTAGCCTAGGATTTAGATTCCTGCCTGAAATTATTTCTTTGTTCCAGCCTAATGTGAGATTTCTGCCTGAAGCCCACTTCCTTGTCCTTGGCCAATGGCATATTTTTGCCAAGTAGCCCATTTTCTTGTCCTTGGTCCATGTCAGATTCTTGCCAAGCAGCCCCAAAAGCTCTCCGCCTTTCTCCCTTTTTTATTTCATAAACAAGACTGAGCCTGTCTTAGGTCATTCTGACAAGAATGCTTTCCTTAACATCAGCTAGGACAGGGAAGTTGGCTCAGATATTTTGGTTATCCTGACAAGCCCTTAGAAACAGTGATTACAGGAATGTTCATGGAATCTTTATTGCCTTGCTTGTTCTTTGACTATTTGTGTTTATTGTCTTGCTTGTTCCTTGACTATATGCATCTATTATATTGCTAGTTCTTCAACCTAGAACTGACCCTAATACATGCATGTAATTAAAATGGTATAAAAGCAAAAAGGAAGGCGGGGTGGCATCTGAAAAGGATAGGGAAAAGGGATGGCATCTGAAATGTAAATAAATAAAATATCGAAGAAAAAAATTATACTTGTGTGTGTGTGTGTATGTGTGTGTGTGTGTGTGTGTGTGTGTGTGTGTGTGATGGAGGGCTTGGGGGTCTATTTTCATATTTTAAGACATATTTATTTTTATTTTATGTGTATGAGTGTCTTGCTATATGTCTACATCCACTGTCTACAAAGGCCATAAGAGAGCATCAGATCTCGTGGAACTGGGGTTAAGGATTGTTCTCAACTACTTGTGGGTGCTGGTCCCAGCAGTGCTCTTAATCACACAGCCATCTCTCTGGCCCTTTGTTATATTATTTTTCTAATAAAGATGATTTCAATCATAGGATACTGAGAAAACAAAGCTACTTATAATCATTGGCTGGAGGCCATTGGCTAAAATACTCCAATTTCATGTGCCTGCAGTTCTCTTAAATTTTTCATATCTTTTATTTTCATGATTTTCTTAAAAAATAAATTCTTCAGTTCTGTCATTAATTTAAGCTCCTAACTAAAGCAATTATTTTATGACCAGTTAAAGATATCTTTGGGCTGCCAAAATAAGTGCAAAGAAACAAGAGACAGAAGAAACTGTAGTGTGAATGAATTGATGGACTCAAATGATCAAGGTTAGGTGACTCCTGGAAGTTGAAAGGACATGACACACTTGAGAGAGATTATAAAGTTGGCACAAAGGAAAACTGAGGGCAGATGAGTCCCCATGTGAGCTATCTGAACTTAACAGCAGTGGGCAGTAGTAAGGAGGCTGGATCATTACAAAAATATGTTCAAAGAAACAGAATTTCCAGCACTGCTTGTAGGAGTAGACAGGTAGCCGTGATGCACCCACTTCTTATATATCGGCTGCCCATAAAATAGATGTGCATGACTCAGAGAGCATCTGTACTTACCTCCAGTTGAACTCTGCAAAGAAATGGTCTTAAAGCCTTCATCTCCGCCATCTAAACTCCCAATACTGCTGTTAGTGTGACTTGGCATTGAAGCAAGGAAATGACTGTGTGTACTCACAACAGCAACAGTAATACAGTTTACAGATCTGTTACCCTCTCCTATGATCGTCAAAGTGTTTCTCTCAACCACCCCAGGAGAAATTGAAGGCCCTCTGGTTTTCTGTTTGTTATATGACATAGTTGTGATCTGCATGACTTCACATTGACCACCTAGAAATGAAAATTCTGATGCCTGAATGTGTTTGTTTTAAGATCACACCAGAAAGTAAAGGGTCAGCGAAGGTGGGAAGCTCAGGCTAACATTTGTTGTTCTTTCTGCTAAAACCATCTTGCCCCACAGGGGGGATTGGGATAGATAATATGACAACATTAGAAGACTACCTGTAGTGGTTTGAAAAAGAACTCTGAGTTTGAGGTTAGCCTGATCTATAGTCCAAGTTTCGGGACAGCCAAGCTTACACAATGAAGGAAACCAGCAAAAACAGAAAGCTGGTGATGATGTGATTGAACGAGGGAGTCTTGTTTCAGTTCCAGCAAGAAGCAAACTTGGCAGCTTCAGCTACATGGTTCTGGATTTAGAGTCCAGAAAAGAAAAGCGGGTTATGGAATCTCTGTCAACTGAGGAAAGCCACTGAGACCAGGCATATGTCAGTGGTGTCCCTGCATGGATGCCTAGAGAAGCCATTGTGTGAAGCTGTAAAGGTAAAGGTGGATTGTCCTGGACACCTCAAAATGCTGGAGATGCCATAGCCATGGGATACCTGCCTAGGAAAGTTCCTAACATGCAGTGGAACCAGCCCAAGAGAAAAGAGGGTTTTTCAGTCAACAAAGCTGGAAGGAGTTAGAGATCTGAAAAACATTTTGACATCAGACATGGAGATACAAAGTTTGACATTTGCCTAGCTGGGTTTTTGGTGTTGCTTTGGTCCAGTATTCCATCACTATGGTTCCTCCCCTACCATTTGGAGGGGGTATATATATATCCTGTACCATTTTATATTGGAAGTATGGCATCTGCTTTTTGATTCTGATTTTATAAGGGATTACAATTAAAAGACTACATGAAACTCAGAAAAGACTTTAGAGTCTTTAACAAGTGTGAGGCTGTTACAGATGATGGGGACTTTTGAGGTTTGGATGAATGTATTTCTGCATTATGATATGGCTATAAGCCTATGGGGACCATGGATTGGAATGTAGTGGTTTGAAAAAAAATGTGTTCCCCATAAGCTCACAGGGAGTCACACTTTTGGGATGAGTGGCTTTGTTGCAGTAGGTGCAGCTTTGTTAGAGGAAGTACATTTCATTCTCTTCCTGCTGCCTGTGGACTCAGATATAGAATTCTCAGCTCCTTCTCTAGCACCATGTCTGCCTGCATGCCACCATGCTTCCTGCCATGATGACAACAGAATAAACCTCTGAACTGTATGTTATCCACAATTAAATGTTTTCCTTTATAAGATTTGCCGTGGTCATGATGTCTCTTCATAGCAATAGAAGCCCCTAAACTAATACATCACCAAAGCAAACCATAACCACCATCCAGTTCTCGGAAGTACACTGCTCAATGGACTATTGTGAGAAAAAAGACTAACACTAATTCTCACCAGGTACCCTTCTTCCTACCCATGGGAGCTGCACACAAAGAATCTCCCCTCTACTTAGCTATTATCAGAACCACAAACCAGAAAATCTTTTGACTGGCAAGAGACCAAGACATCAATTTTCATCCCACATCTGCTTGAAAGAGTAGGAGTGATGTTATATTATCAGTGACATTTTCTCACTGGAAAGATTGCCTGGATCATATTTATATTTATTTTCCTAAATGCAATATACAAGCCACTAATAGAACAAAATCTACTAATTAAATTTCATTCAATAGTGCATTTTTCACCTTAGCTTAGCGGTGTCCTTGTACATTTCTGCCAGGATACTGTTAATAATGTCTTATTTAGCTTATAAATGGTGCTTATCATCAAATTCAAAAAATTAGCAAGCATCAATGAGCCTAAAGTGACAGCACAGTAAATAATTTAAAATGGCTCTACACTGTAGACCTATTTTTCTTTTTGCTTCATTTCATTTATTTATTAAAAATTAAGCATATGGATTTAGAACGATGCTAGCACGGCCACCATGGAAGCCCAAGATGCTGCCAACATTTCCATAGACTAAAAGAATCACCCAGCAGACTTGAGGCTCACTCCTTGAAGGAAAATCATTTTACAAACCTCTGGCATCTTGACTGGTCCTACTGCATCTTCTCCAAGATGGTTTTTGAAATCTGCTATTTATTGTTATTATTATTATTATTATTATTATTATTATTATTATTAATATTATTATTATTACATTTGATCTTCATGGTTAAGTTGACCTTCTGTAGGTTAAACGAATAACCTGGAAGAGGTTTACAGCTTCTATGCCTTTGGATCATAATTCTCATGTTGTGTGTCATTCTTTGTATTTGTAACATACTTGAGACTTGAGAAGGATATGGCTTATATTATCTCAGGCAAAGCACATTGTGTAGTAACCTGTGTCATGTGATCTCCAGAAGCCTCCTCCAAAGGTGTAGTAGGTTACAGTTATTCTGTTGTACTGACAAGGGAGCTATGGTTGAAAGTAGCTAATCTTTCATCCCCAGTCACAAAAGCAGCAGACCTTTGACACTCCTAGGCTTTCTGACCAGTCATTTCTGACCTTAGGCACCCTTATCTGCCCTTTTTTTCCCAGCTACACTGTCATATATTTCTAAGAAGACAGAACTCCCATTACTATTGGAATAAGGTCTCTGTTGCTATTTTTATTTACTAACTAAACAGTACCAGTTTGTCTATTGACCATTTATCTATTCCGATCAAATACTTAGCAAACATGTGTCAGGTTGAGTTATAGATACATACATAGGCAGAGGTGAGAATTCTACCCTCCTGCCATTCAGTCTCCAGTTTGTGCACGTGGGTGGTAGTGCTAGACAATAAGGAAAATGAATGGTAATATTATGTAGTACACCTGGGAGTGTTAATTGGAGAGCCGAATAATAAAGTGACAGCAGCTAGAAGATTATTAGATGGGCAGTTGTGACTGATGGAAGGAATGCCAAATTCAGTTTCATGTGTTTGCTTTGTGGACTCTTTCAGAGAGTTGATGTTTCACCTCACCTTCCCTGGCACATTTATTCCAGAAATTGATCCTTGCCTAAACCTACCCCCAATATGAGAGAGTGGGATTTCTGCAGGCTTTCTAATTAGCTAGAGCAACGTTGACATCCAGTGGTGAATTTGATTCATCACAAGTGCCCACACTTACGCTTTTATTTCTATCAGGGGGTCTATGGAGTAAGTGTTGCCCTGCTGTTTCTATGCAGCTTGGCCTGGGGTACCTCTGCATATGCATACTCTCCTTCCATGCTTTAAACTGGTCATCAAGAGCGCGCAGGTTACCATAGCAATATGTCATAGCTAGTCTATATTCAAGGCATGTGTGTGTGCTCCTGCTTGCCCAGGAACTCACAAACACACACACACACACACACACACACACACACACACACACTCACACACACACACATACATCAACCCACCTAATACATCAACCCACCTAATATCTGTAAATATATGTTCTTACTATGTCCTTGCAGATATTTGCACTTATGGCTTCTATATTACTTACAAACATTAACCAGAGGACACAGTATTCCTTCTCACATGCCCCCCACCCTTTATCCTCAGGCCTGTGCTGTAAGTAACAAGAAAAGAATGCTGCTGCCCTGTATCCTATAGACTTTTCCCTCAGGCTGGTTCACAGTGTTGTTTCCACTAAAGAAGAATCAAGCATGGCTGCCCTGGGCTTCCTTGCTGATCTGCTCATAGTAGCTCAGACATGAGCAGAAGTATGCTGTCCCTTAACTGATGACAGTTCATCTCTGGCATCCAGGGGGAATAGTCTTATCTTCCCAATGCTTGACTTGGGAAGGTCAAAGGACACAGTACAATGCCCAGATCCTCAAAGGACCTGGAGTCTGGAGCTGCCATGACCAGAGGCAGAATAAACCTTCAATTAGACCTTATCCTTTTTTTTCCTTTAAATTCAGCACACATCAGAATTTACAAGCCACTTACTATTAATTACTATTTTTGGTGAATCCTAGTAATTGCCATGCATTGAAAACTTGGAGATAGTTGTCCCCCCTGGAATCTGAGACTCAAGCCATCCTACAAAGCTACATTTTCAAATCCTTTTTACCTCTTGGTATGAGGAAAGAGAAGGAGAAAGAGAACCTTAAGCGAGTTTAACACAATGCACAATTAAATATTGATTGGAAATTCTTCCTACGAATTTCCCCTCTACCTCCCTGCCTCCACAGGGAGGTGTCTGGATGTGATTCCAAAGCTGTCCCCATACAGTGATTACGTTCATTAGGACACCAGCCTTGTGGTTAAAGCACTTTCCTTACTGCTGCACGTTTAATTAGACAACTCTTCCCCAGAAATTATTTATAGCCAGGCTGCGGAGCTATTGTTAGTCCCAATGTAAATAAGATTCAGGGTGGGAGTCCCAGCATGCTGCAGTGGCTGGCACCACCGCCATAAGCCCACTCCTGGTGCACACTCGGGGACTGCTTCCAAGCCTTTCCAGCTAGAATGCTGCTGTTTAAAACCCCTGGCATGATTCTCTAATGAAACTTTTAATACAAGCCCTTTCAAAAGACTGGGAATCTACCAGGTCAGAGTGAGTGCACAGAGGAGGAGTTAAGAGAAGAAGGGGAGGAGTTGGGAGAGACAGGAGATGCCTCCAAGGCAGTATGAAGCTCTCCTAGTTCAGCTAGGGAAGTGTGCGCATGACCTGTTTTAACACAGTCATCCCATATACAAGCAATTGCTTTGGGCACAGATGGTTAAAGACCCAGATAGGGATTTTCAAGTGTAAAGCTGTGCTAGCAGTCTGTACTAGTTCAGATGAATGTCTGGGGACCTGGAGGTAACTTGTGAGCTCAATGCCCTTTCAATACAGTGTACATTAAAGGTGTTGACGCTGCTTCCAAATCCAGGGTTTGGACTTGGTGCTGGTATTTGGTGTGCAGCATTGTCCCTGTCTGCAAGATGTTCATAATCAGATGAACACCATTACTGTGTAATCCAAGTAATATGAATGCTATTTGAAGGAATTTTTATATCAGCAATCATGGATTGTCCAGCACCCTCTGGATACTGACAATTTGCATCATTTAATGAACCTCCTTAGAAGTAGAACACTATTATTGCAATGCCAGTGCTAGACTTTTCATTGCTGTGACAAAATGCCTGATGGGGCAGCTTACAAGTAAGATTTCTCTTGCCTCATCTGCTCAGAGGTTTCAGTTCATGGCTAGTCTGCACTGCTGCTTCTGGACTGGGATGTGACTGAGCACCATAACAGGGTGGGCAGAGAAGGACAAACTCAGCCAGTCACCTTAGGGTTACCATCAGACAGAGTATTAAAGCTTCAATATGAAACATCCCTTATGGGTCTTTGCATTGAAGTTGGTCCCAAGCCAGGTGCTGTTTGGCAGATGATGGAGGAACTTTGGGCAATGGGGAGAACTGGAGATAATGAGTATCCAGAGATGTCTTTGATGTGTCTATTTGGTTCCCTCTCTTTCTGATACTGTTCTGTCAAGAGTGATTAATCTTCCCCATCACCTGATCCCATTGCCATGATGTTATGCCCAAGTCCATGTGGCTGAGCACCCAAGGACCAAATCCCCACAAGCCTTGCACCCAGGCAAATAAATCTCTTCAGGTTGTTTTCCCTGGATATTTGTCATGGTGATGTAAACTCTGCCTAACCCTGAGAGAGCAGAGCATTGCTGGTACTGCTCTCCCTTTGCTTGTAAACCCATCCTGGCCTTTGATGTAATCATATTCAAAGTGGCCTTCTCTCTTAGTTAGGAGACTCTGATGGCACCCTCACAGGTATACATAAAGGCATGATTATCATCTCTTACTGGACACTTCTCACAAGCAAACTCCCAATCAAATGAACCATAGCAACCCTCACTTGTCAGCAGCTACATCTGAAGCTTTAAAAGCTCCAATGACGTTGATATGTAACAATAAATATCTAGCAATGTGTCCTAGTGTGTTCTCTGTTGCTGTAACAAACACCATGACCAAAAGCAACCTGGGAAGGAAAGGACTTCTTTGGATCCCCATAAGAGTCTGTCATTGAGGGAACACAGGGAAAAACTCAGGCAGAAACCTGGAAGCAGAACAACAGAGGAATATTACTTATTGACTTTCCCTTTGGCTTGCTCAGCCTACTTTCTTATACAAATCAAATGCAGGGGCCATACTACCCACAGCCTTGGCTATAGGCCAATCTGATGGAGGCAATTTCTCAATCAAGGTTTCCTTTTTCCAGGTGACTCTAGTTTGTATTCAGTTGACAAACCATGGAACCCACACAATACATAGAACAAATGTTTCCTAACTCCCCACTTTCTGTCTTGTGGAGACACAGTAAATACAACTTAATCAAATGTGTAAATTTCAACTAAGTAAAAAAAAAAAATGAGAGAACACTTCCTACTAAGGAGAGAACAGTGGTCTCACAAAACTTTGCCAAAGAAATTAAGACACAGTCATGTAAAGACTGAATAGAAACTTGTAGGCAGACAAGAGAAAGAGGGAGCTTGGTATAGCTGGGTTCTATGAGTCTTGGTGAACTCCTGTGCTCAGTATAAAGAGAGAAGCTGGATCTAGGATGTAAGCCTATACTGGTAATATTCTCACCTACCATAGTAATATGAGTAGGTTACTACAAAAGAACAGAGCAAATTGGAATCCTAAGTACTAAAGAACCTAAAACTTGCTCACTCTCATCCTCTCTCCATTCTGCGCCCTCCTTTCCACCAGTGTTCACAGTGTTCACATCATTAGACAAGAAAGTAGAGAAGCAAAAGGGAGAGACAGTGGGGAACAAAACTAGACTCCTTCAGCAAACACCCCAAATCCACTTGAAGTATTGTATGTTCCACTTTAGAGTGACACATCGATATTAGCATATTTTCACAGATGTTCATCTTCATTACAGACTGGGTTATAACACACGTGGTAACAGGAAGAAGAGCAAAGGCGCAGATCACATTCCTTGCCTGGGAGCTCCTCCCTCCTAGAACTTATCCAGTGGTTCCATTGGAAAGGGAGATGAAGGCACATTTAGCAGTGAGGAGAGGGGGAAACTGAGGAACTCAGCTCATGAGTTCCTGTGTGTTTTCATTTCCTGAAACAAAGAAACAGACAAACTGGTGAAGTCTGTCTGGGTGATAATTTTGGTCTGACTGGTAAAGACAACATCACAGAGCATCACTCTTGTGTTAGGATCTGTGAGGCCAGTCCAAACCATCCCCTTTCCAGTAGGGAAGAAATGAATATCTATTATTTTAAACATATAATTGATTCTAATTCATCACTTATCTCTCAGTGACAGATTTTTATATCGTTTATTATCTCTATCACAGCACAAGACCCTGAGGGCCATCTCCTATTGTCCCACATTTCCTGGTGTGGCCTCAGCTGCCGCTGCTTGCATTATCTGTCTGATTAAGTTAGGGAGCCTGGTATCTCGGGGTCCCCGGGTAACTGTCAGCATTGCACACCATCACATGTAGAATTAAAGGAGGCTTTCATCCCTCTCTTCCTCGATCTGTCTGTCACAGCTAGTTTTCCTATTTGCTGGTGACTCCTGGGTCCCCAGGACCTAGGATATAGCTGCCACTCATATCCTGTCACCTTCACACACACCAACACACTAATGCCTCCTCTCTGGGAAGGAAACAGAGTCACAAGATTAGAGAACACAGTTCTCTAATATCACTGTTGCTTGGCATTTTACAGCTATGCTCTCAGAACAAGTCACAACAGCACCCAAGTAACTTCCCTTGCTTGTAGTCCTTTTCCATTCTGTGCTGAAGCATGTTCATTTTACTGCTTGAACATGGTGAGATAGTGTCCAGCCAAGTGTGCCTTTTTCTATCATCTTCTTGTAATGTGCACAGCCCAGATGTGACTGAGGGACCAGTTAAGGCAGTGCTAACTTTTAAGCATGACAGCCACATGGTATCTGTAGATTATAGACCCATGGTATCTGTAGACAACAGAAAAGGAGCCCAGTGCTGAGAATGGGCTGTGGAGACCTTGGAAGGGAAAAATCACATTGTTCTCTCTATAGAATGCAGCTAGTTGGAACTGGCTCACAGAAGCCAACTCAAGCCTATCTTACATTCCTTCCTTGAAAAGCCTGTATAGTTCCCACAAATATTAATTCTTCTCCTACAAAATTAACTCTCTCACACTTGACAATCTGACCTAAACAAACTACATCTTGAAACTGGTGCATTTTTATTCTCCAGATGATATTGGACAAAATTTTATATAGTCAGATTTTCTTTAAAATCGGCCTTTCTCCACATGGTCCTTCTCAAAGCCATGAGTATTCCGTCCACATTCAAGATTCACATTGTGTTTACTTTAAAGTTGAGACTTCTGGTCCTAGAAAGACTAATCATTGGCTTATTTACTAGATAGCACATAGATGTAATGTTTATGGATACTTTTATTATCTGATCTACATATCCTATGGCCAGAGAAGATGTCTAGGGCTCTTGAGATGCTGTGAATCCCACAAGAAACAGCCATACCTGCTTCTCTTTCACAGTTACATTCATTAAAGAACTCAGAGCATCACCCCATGATAATGTATGCCTTTGCCCTTAAAATGGGTGTTCGACAATGTTGGAGGAATTTCACTGTGTGAACAGAGCCCAATTCACTACAACCACCCCCAAGCTTTGTTGGAAATATGTCAGTCCATAAGGAAATGTGTCATTTTCTTCTTGGACAGAGCCTATGTGTGTTATGTTTAGTCCTTATTGTGGCTCCTGGGTCTATTCATTCATTAAACCCCTCCCTAGTGGAAAACATTTCTGTCTTCTCCAAAGCCTTTT
Source organism: Rhabdomys pumilio (assembly GCA_030674055.1). Taxonomy (NCBI): domain Eukaryota; kingdom Metazoa; phylum Chordata; class Mammalia; order Rodentia; family Muridae; genus Rhabdomys; species Rhabdomys pumilio. The sequence goes on from JANHMN010000006.1 coordinate 68,050,919, forward strand.
TACTCTTTATTGCTTCTTTAGGATCTGTCAGTCCTTGTCAGTTTCCATAGGCATGAATTACTAAGAGTGAGAAACAATAATTTTTCAAATAATTCACATTGTGTTAGACACATCTTATGGTTTGGATAATGGAGTGTATATATTGAAAACTTGGTCTCCAGCTGGTGGCACTGTTGAGAAGTAGCTGAATTATGGGACCTCAGACTTCATCAGTGGATTAACCCATTGATGAGTTTGTAGTCTAATAGGCTATTAAAAGTTAGGGCCTGTTAGTCCTATTCGTAGCAGACTTTTGAAGGGTAAGACTTGTCTACAGACTTCCTGTCCCTCTTCCTCTCTTCCTTCCTTTCTTTCTTTCTTTCTTTCTTTCTTTCTTTCTTTCTTTTTTTTTCTTTTTTTGAGACAGGGTTTCTCTGTGTAGCCCTGGCTGTCCTGGAACTCACTCTGTAAACCAGGCTGGCCTCGAACTCAGAAATCTGCCTGCCTCTGCCTCCCAAGTACTGGGATTAAAGGCGTGCACCACCACCTCTTCCTCTCTCTTTAATCAGTGTTCTTCTCTACCATGATGTATACAGTATCACCTTCGCTGAAAGCAATTGGACCAAACAGCCACAGACTATATCTTCTGAAACCATGACCCAAATGAATGCTCTCCCTTCTAAAATGTTTTTCTTGTGTGTTTCGTCATAGCAATGAAAATTAACTAGCAAAACTACTTATGAAGCATTTTTACAAAGAACCCTGCTGTGATCTGGATGATGGTTTCCTCAAATTTTATGGAGCCCTACAAATTCATATGTTAAAATATTAACATTCCCAAGTCAACAGGCCCATAATGATGAACGGTGTCATGAGGATAGAGTTTCATGAGTGGGATTAGTGACCTTGTAAAAGACACCCCAGTGAGACCCCTAAACTCAGTAATGACACAGAACAAAAGAAGGCACTGGAGAACAGATCCTCATTAGACAGCAAAATTAGTGCTGCCCTATGGATGGCCTCTCACTTGTCAGAAGTCTGAGAAGTATATCTCCTCAGTTTAAAAGTCATTAGGTTGATGGCATTTTACTACAGCAACCCAAAGCCTCCACTCTGCCTCTACATTTTATCTATACATATCCACACTATTCCTAAAGCCACTCATCTGAACCTCTTCTTTCTGCAGAGAAGGAATCAAGAGGTGAGCTGAGAAACATGTTCTGGGTCACACTAGTTGGTAGCTGGTACACAGGAAGTCCCTTGTTTCAGACACCATTGGACAGTCCCTTGCTCCCCGAAGCCTTGCCTTACCTGCCAGCAGTCTTTCTTGGCTCATTACCAGATGAGCTTTGCCTCTGAACATGGAGTCTGTGTCTCTAAGCGCACTATCACTTCTCCTCCAGACCTCACCCTCCCTAGGTGGTGGCCCTAGGCCCCCTCCCTAGCAATGACACTGCTGTTTTCTACAGCGTGTGTAAAGCACACACAGACCCAGTTTAGGGACAGTTAATTTCCAATTCTTTCCAGATGGGTTGGAATAATATCCCCAGGTGGTAAATACATTATTAAGAAGGCAGTTTGGTGTGAAATTGGCTATTAAAATATAGATAAAGTTTAATATATTGAGCTTCTTGTCAGAAAAATCACTTTAGAAGGAGCTTATTATTTGTTTGATATTAAAAGAGTCACAGCTCTGCTCCAAGTGACAAATGGGGAGGGGGGGGAGAAATGCCACTGGTAATGAACAAAAGCTTTTTAACATTTAAATTTAGGTTTTTCTTGTTGCACTGCATGCAGCCACAAGCATGCCCATGTGGTGCAGCCAGAATCGGGCGTCAGAAATGTCAAGATCTCCGGAGCCAAAGAGGTTGCCAACCCGGCTTTAAACAGCTGGAACCTCCCCCATAGAAGGAGCTACCAGATAGAGCATAGTAGAGTTTCAGGTGGTTCCCTTGGCAACACTGGAAAGCAGACAGGGATCTATCTCCAGGCAAAGTGTGGCCTTCCCTCCCACGTTCTTTTTCAATATGACAACCTCAGTCCCCAACAACCCCCAAGCACTTCTATCTCACACACTACTTGTTTCAGGAGGCCTTGATTGCATTGAACCTACCAGTCTTGGAAGCCCATTGTTTCTGCACAGACATTTCACCAAAAGAGACTATTAAAAGACTAACATTAACAAAGGACTCCATTAAAACTTTAGAGTACAAACCTGGAGATTTTCTGTATAGTACCGTCATTGGAGCCAAGTACTTAACAACAGCACCTTTCAAATCCCCATCTGAGGGAGCCCCAAATCCACAACTGTAACAAATGCCCTTTCTTATGCTACCAAAATCTACTAAGAACCATGAAAACTCCCAGAACAAGTGAGTGCAAGCCACAACACAGAAAACAATCCCACTTTTATTCAAAGAGTAAGCCAATGACCTACAAATGTGTGTTTATGGAATAGATGCATTCTTGTAAAAAAGATGGTGAATGGTGGCCAGAAGCCTTAAAAAAAGAAGAAGAAGAAGAAGAAGAAGAAGAAGAAGAAGAAGAAGAAGAAGAAGAAGAAGAAGAAGAAAACTAGCCTCCTCTGATCACAATAGTGAACTAGGGAGAAGTTTTTGTTGTTAGTTCTCCAAACACACACATCGCTGCATGCACAGGTTCATAAAATTCACATGTGCTCCTGAGGTAGGGTGACTAGTTCTTTCTTAATGTTGGCATCAGTAATGAGGGAAAGGTCTTCAGATTTTAGGCCAATCTGACAGAAAAATATTTCAGCAAGCATTAAGGGGAAACTGAGTCCTCTACCTATGTGGGGAGCCGACAGAAGGCGGCTATCATCCTTGCAGCCATCTTGAGCCATATACCCTGACAAGAGACTTGATTACATTAGCCTACAACAGCTGAGCACACTCTGTTAACATCTTGTATTAGATACCCAGGATTTTCCTTTGGGTGTGTGAGACTTAAAGGTGTGATTTAGAGCTGAGATTTAAGGGCATGACTTAGTGATTAGATTTAGAGACAAGACCTAAGGGCATGATTTAAGGGCCTGACTAAGAGGCGTGGCTTAGGAGTGAGACATATAAAAGGCGAGAGGCAGATAGAAGAGAACAGTAAAACTTAGACATTAGACAAGTACAACTTGGAATTAGACATCAGGCACTTAGCACTTGGAAGAAGAAACTTGGAACTTGGAGGCACTAGGGACTAGGAACTAGGGACTAGGAACTCAAAACTAGGGACTTAGAGAGAAGAAGAGAGACTGAAGAATAAATGGGATTGAATCATACTCTGTCTAGTCTCCATTCTTCTAGTCTGTCCTCACTCTCTCTCTTGCTGAACCCCGACCCACAGACCAGAGCTGCTTGGGGCAGTGCAGGCTAACAAGTTACTCCCCAAGGCTTTTGGCAGTGCAGGTTCCAACATTGATAGAGCGGTCCTCCTCGACATACCTAGACTTTGCTATTGTGTGATTTAAGCATTAGTCGGTCCACAACATCATGATCACTGGTTTTAAGGGAGTATTATCCATGAGAGTCCATTTCAAACTTTTTTTTTTTTTTTTTTTTTTTGAGACAAGGTTTCCTCACTAAACCTAATTTACTGCTTTGGCTAGCCTTGCTGGCCAGCAAACCTTAGGGATGGATCCTCCTGTCTCCAAAACTGCAGTGCTGGAATTAGAGGCTAATGCTGTACCCAGTTTTATATGAGTATTAAGGAATGTGCCTTAGCTAATTCATTATTGCTCTGCACATACGATGGCCAAGGCAACCTATAGAATGAAGAGTTTATTAGACTTACAGTCTCAGAGGATAGGTACATGACCATTATAGAGGGAAGAATCACAGCAGGCAGTTAGACATGGTGCAGGAGCTGAAGTTGAAGGCTTACAGCCTGATCCATAAGCATGGGTAAAGATAGAACATATTGAAAATGGCATAGGCTTTTTAAAACTGCAAAGCCCACATGCAGCAAGATACCTCCTCCAATAAGACCATAGCTCCCAATCTTTCCCAAGCAGTTCTATCAGCTTAGGACCAAGTATTTAAATATGTGAGCTTATATGGGGGCCATTTGTACTCAAACCACCACAGTATAGAACTCAGATACTACTGTTGTGTGGCAGAACTTTATTAACTAAGCTACCTCTGTAGTCCTTACTGTTAAGTACATTTCTTTTCCAAATAGCAGAGTATGTATGGGGGTGGCAAGAGAGCATTAAATGATTGACTGGAGGTTATTTTATCAGTTAATCAATCTGATAAGACTTTATACCCCACTTTTCACAGTGCTCGACAGCTTGGTAATGACTCTTAACCACTTGATCTCATTTGAACTTTAAAACAACCCCATGATTTTAAGCATTATCTTCTGTATATCAGTGCAGAAATAATGAGATAAAAAATCAAAGTGATTTTCTGATAGACTATAAAATATTAAACACAATCTCTTCTTTCATCTGTGAAAACTAACATGACAAAGATTTGAAATAAAAACGTGGAGTGGAAAACTTAAAGAGAATTAACCCATTAGCTAAATTCTCTTTAAATTGGAAACATGTTAGAGTTTATATCACTTCCTTGTGACTGCTACAACCAATTATCACAGATTCAATGCCTTAAAACAACAATGGTTTCCATGACTCTAGAATCCAGAAATCTAATTCAGTGTTATTGGGCCAGTATAACGTGACCTCAATGTTTCTCCTCAAAGCCCATCTTTGCCCAGCTATTAGCTTCCTTCTCAGCTGTGGCCACAATGTCCCCATCTCCAAGCCAAGCCTCTCAAAAGCATCCTCTTCACTTTCTTCCCATCATATTTTTACATAAAAGATCTGCTGTGCTCCTACAGAGTTATACATGACTATATTCATCACCACTTTGCTCAGATTTGGAAATCATTTTATTCACATAAAGAATAAAAAGTCAACATAAACAACCAGGAAAGCTATTTTTGGGTCATATAACTGACATTTAGTTATTCTAGAAATAACACTTTATATTACTTGAGAATTATTCTTTTTGAGATAGAGTATCATTTTTCAGCTTCCCAGAGAAGTCTTTGTTTTTCAGGAATGGGCTAGATATATTAATTACCTTTTATCATGACCAAAACCCTGAAAATCATGACGTAAGAGAGGAAGAAGGTTCCAGCACTGAGGCAGAACATCATAGTGAAGAGGAAACAGAGAAGGGGTACTTGTCTGGTTTCTATCTTCCCTGTATCCTCTTCCCAGTTCACAGGGTAGCTACTCACTGTTAGGGTGTGTCATTCTGTCTCAGTTAATACTCTCTGAAAAAGCTTTTATAAACACAGCTATCTAGACATAAACATTATCAGCCTTCTAGGTGAGCCTAAATCTAGTCAAGGAAATGAAGATTAAGTATCACACTAAGAAAACAGTGCAATCTATTACTTCTGGTAATGAATTAATCTCTTTATATCCTAGATATCTAAGTTTCTGAAGGCCACAGAAGAAGATGAAGTCTGGATTAATCGACAGTGTTCATTGTACTTACTGTTCCTAATACAAAATTTTCCAAGAGATGGATACAGGAATAGACCAGGAATACATTCTAAATGTCAAACATCTTATACTTCCTCCAAAACTTTGGATAAGCATTAGAATCAGCCAGCCTCTCTCTCCCACTGAACATTGGATGCATAGGTTAGCGGAGCCCATCACACTGCCATGTAAAAAATGGGTCAATCCAAGAAGTCATTGACCCTTCCCAGAAGCCAAGTAGCCAACATCTTTTTCCAAACTGAGTTTGGACAGCTGGAAATGTGGCGATGAGGATGAAAGGCCAGGGAATTTGTCAGCTCTGTTCTCATTTAAAAAGAAGGTATACATATGCCTTTCCCAGAAGAAGCAGGCATCCTGGAGTGTAGAACTTACTCTACTGTCTGATGTCTGCCTTTTCCATCAGACATACCTGAAAGTCGATCTCAGAGTCACCGTCTCTCAAGATGTTATTATATTTCTTACAGACTTCAGAAACGAAAGAAAGTGAGATTTATTTATGGGTAAGTTATTTAATTTGTGTCTGTTTGCTTTCTTCTGAATTCCTGTGATGTTAATGTTTTATTAATGCATCTACACTTTCCCTAGAGTTAGTTGGAAACCTGCCTATCTTCTGGTAATTAGCAGTCAAAGGTAAGGGAGGGAGGAAGAGTTTGTGGTGAGTTTGGTAGAGAGGAGGAAGATCCGTCTGAAAAGTTCTCGGCAGTGGATTACCACTTGATTATGCCCTCTTTACCTTGTAATACTTATGCTTGTGTGGAATTATTTTTTCATAGTACAGAGACATTTGTGAACAATAGAAATGTGTTTGTTCCACAAATCATGAGGCTAGAAAACTGAAGAGCAATGTGTAGGTATCTAGTGATGGCTTTCAGTCTACATCAATCAATGGAAGAAGGCAAAGGACAATGGAAAGAAGGAGACAGGGAGAAAAGGAAATCAAGCTTTAGCCTACTATCCAAAGGCCACTGCTGAGATAACTAACCCACTCTTTTTCACCCATTTGAAAAAACACAGTCCTTCTGGTTCAACCTTTTAAAGATCACATCTCTCAACACTGTATTTAGGGTGAAGTTTCCAGCACATGAACTATGAATATGAACTATATTCATATCGTGGCAAAAGCACATCTTGATAAAAGTCAATATTATCCAGTTTCTGATATAATTTACTCCAGATGCATGAGAAAGGGTTAGAAACTAGACCATGCCATGTGACTTCTCACCCGATCCCCACTTACTCCTTGTTGGAGCGAGGTGAACTGCTTTCAGTGCCATGTCCTAGACCAAAAGAGGTGAGTTGTGATATTTCTGAGTCCTTTATACCTCACTTATGTTTACTGCTTCTTCAATACTGTCCCTTCTCCAATTTATAATCCTCTAACATTACCACCATTCCCACAGTATCTTTGGGCAGGATTCTCTTCTTTACTATTATTTGTTCCATCCTTCCTCTCTGTAGTTAGAGTCTAAATAAGCTTTTATGTATATAACATCCTTACTAAAATCTTTACTGGTTTCCTATGATGATTAGCATGAAATTTAAACATTAAAAAAAATCCCATGCCTTTTCTAGTATCCATCTACCTAGTTCGGTAACCTTTTTATGTCATGTTTTCCACCACATCTCTGTTGCCAACCTTATTTCCTGAGAGGAGGAGGTTCTAAAAATGATCACTGTGGAAAAGTTTGGTGGATGGATAAATGGATGAATGGATGAATGGATGGATGGATGGATGGATGGATGGATGGATGGATGGATACATAGATGGTAAATAATTGCTAGAATATCTTTTCTAGATTGCTTGGAAGTGATATAATCATGACGATGAAATAGATACACTCAACAAATCCACTTTCTCAGATTTCTATCTAAATGAATGTTTTCTTATTCCTTGTGGGTAAGATGACTGGAAACGCTGAGAGTTCCTCCAGGCAGAAAGTTAGGTGCCATGATGGCTGTGGCTACAGTGGCTCATTAAAGGCCTTCTCTACGGTTCCTCACGAGATGACATGAGAAAGTTCTTGGGTTTCCACAACGACTTTATTGACATGATGGATGATGGTTGAATCCGGATGTGCACCCCTGTGAAACTCATGGCAGACCTGAGTTAAATAGGGAGGGGGGAGGGGCTGGGGAAGAATGCTTAATTGGCTCTGCCCTCTGGCCTTCAGGTATCTCATTAGTATATGAATCTCTCTAGAGCCTGAGGCCTGTAGTCATGCCCTCTACCTGTGCTCTTTGGGCGGGGCTGCATTGCCCGGAACTGACTGAACAGTGCAGGTCAATGGAGTTCCACGCCATATGTTAGGAGCCTGGATTCTGGGAGTGTGGAAGAAGAGATGCCTGTCCCTTACAGGCAATGGACACCTATCGGGTCTCCAGGCTTTCCAGCCAGCGCTTCAACCAAAACCAAGACCCCTTTCACGGCCCTACAGTTCCTATTCCTCTATCTTCTTCTCTCCCCCATGTATTTGTCTCTCCTATAGGAACACATGATAGCTCATGTTGGTTGAGATCATTTTAGATTAGATTTTCTCTACTTCCTTAATGAAATGTACTTTACAAAGAATATGAGGGTTGAAGAGAGGTATGACACCTTTCTTAGGGACTATAGACCTAGCACAAATCTTCATGCCGCATATCACAGTTCAGTGACGCATGGAGAAAGACTATTAGGCATGGATAGATACTTAACACTGTGTATACACATCTAACCCAGATTCCCCCATGGACATCTTCTGTGAATCTGTTCTTTCCTAAACCTTTCTTTCCTTTTGAAAATGGTATGATATTTTATGAATGCCTTCATTTAGAAGATGGGCTCTCCCCTGGCCATGGAGGTCAGAGACTGTGAAGTGTAACTCAGAATCTATTCTTATCTCTGTCTTTAATCATAAAATATTGCAGTTTCCAGACATCTCTTGGGTTGGCTGCAGTTGGTGACTAAATTCAGTCTCACAAGACATATGCAGCTTCTAGGACAAGCTCTTAAAGAGACAGTTCTTTTATGTTCATGTTTGTCCGTCTTCCTTCTGGCTGGAATGTGGGCCTTATGGATGGAGTTAATTATTTGAAAAGCCAGAGAGATAAACAAGAGTAATGCACATAGGATTATGGAGACCCAATTCTCTGACTGGCAGCCACTGTCGAAAGCAATTAATTTGGTATTCATAGTTCCAGAGAGTGATGGAGTTCAAGATTATCGTCATGGAGAGCATGGGTGACACAGGTAGACTTGGTGCTGGAGCAGTAACAAAGGGTTTACATCTGATCCACAAGCAGGAGGTGGGAGCAGGGGAGCAAATAGTGTGGATTTTTAACTGCAAAGCCCACCTCCTTGACATGACTCTTCCAGTAAGGCCACACCTTCTAATCTGTCCTAAATAGTTTCACCATCTGAGGACCAAGTGTTCAAATACATGCGACTATGGAAGCCATTCTCATTCAACTAGCATAGGTATCAGTTAGCTTTTGTCACATTACCCAAGTACTAATAATTTAAAACTCAATATTAGCTTTTCTATAAGATGCTGCAGAAAGCTGACGTTTGACTGTGGTTTAAGGGCCAACATCTTTCCAAACACTTAAAATCTAGAAGGCGGCTTCTGTCCTCTGTGACTACTAACTGGTATTAACTGTCAGTTTTACAAACTCCGGAGTTACCTGCTAGGTAAAGCTCATGGAATGCCTATGGGTATTATCTTGGTTGTATTACATTATGTAGGAAGATTTGTCCAATGTTAATGATGCCACTCTCTGCCTGAGACCCCAGACTATGTAAATGGGGATTGTAAACTGAGCAGAAACAATCATTTATCCCCACTTGCTTCTAATTATGGATCAATGTGATCATCTGGTTTGAGCTCTGGCCACCTCAACTTCCATGAATGACCATATCATGAACTATCAGCCAAACTAAATTCTTCCTTCATTGATTGATTTTTGTCAGAATATTTTATCATAGCCATAAGAAAAGAAATTAAGACACCATTTCTCTGTCTCACGAACTTTGACACTTGTATTCTTTCTAGCCTTGTAGAGGCACCTTTCTATAGCGAGAGGTGTAAATGTTTACATAGTAGCTTGGAAAGGCCTTTTCTGAGTCTACTGTAGGAGTCATCCCTGCCCATAGTAGCCAGCAGCAAAGACTAGACCCACCCAGCTGTCAGAATAAAGCAGATAAGTACAGGCCTATCAAAGGCCAGCTAGGATGGGGTAATGCCTAATGGCTCCACAGTACAATGCTTCATAATTGTCTATAAAATACATGAGCTATTTCTCCTTCACTCACAAACACAATCATGGCCCCTCAATTTAAAACAGGAAGGGGAAAAGACAGAACAAGAAACATTCTTTGCTTTATAGTCTTTCAGATCAGGTAGGAAAGCAGTTCAAAAGCAGAGAGATCTACAAAGGACAGCTCTCCTACCCAGCACATCTGGTGCCCCACAGAGTGCAGCCTGGGGCACTGGAGCCTTCTAGCATAGAGCAATGGATTTGAGAGTTTGTCCTTTCCTTGCTATTTTCCCATCCCTTTAGCAGTTCCTTGCTGTGCTCACCATTCCAGAGTGCTCCTCTGGCTACTGCTCATACAACTCCATCTATAAATGACCTCAGCAGAGCTCGGATTGATTCAACCTCCCTTATCTGTGTGATTAGCTTAGCTACAGAGCAGATATTTGGTGCTTATCAGCCCATTAAAAAGTCAAAGAATGCTGTTACCAGTTTTTTATCTGTGAAATGCACACAAAGCCCTGCTGATTATTCTATTAATTTGTTAATGAACCTGTCCACAGACAGACTGTTGGATCCTTTGGAAGGCAGGATGGAGAGTTGAACATTTAAGAAAGAGTGAATGTTCAGAAGTAAAGCTTGAAAGTCTCAAAGTGCTTGTGGATGCTGGGGTACACATGCTTAAATTTGTGTTTTTAACTCCTTTGAAATCTTCTACCAAAGCAGAAACATACCAAGGGATGGAGAAATTGGACTGGAAATAACTCAATGTCTGATGGAAGCAGACTTGAGCCCACACAGACTGGAGCAAGACATGAAGACAGAATTGTGAATCGCTTAGTGCACATACTAGGTTTGCTTACAGTCTGATCATTGTTCAGATTTTGCAGTTGCTCACATATGGCAATTCTACCCCAAACTAGAATTCTGGTTTACTTTTTCTCGTGTGTACTGTCTCATACATGGGGTCTATTACAAATCCATGCATTTTATAGTCTCAGAAATTCAAAAAATTGCAGGAAGGCAGACATGCTCAGAAAGAGAGCTAAAGAGTGGCCCCAGAGGCCACGACTTCTGGCTCCATCATGTTGGCTACAAGGTTAAGCTCAGACAGCAGGCTAGACTCATAGCAGTACTAGGACAGTGAATCAGGCATGAGAAAGCAGTTGAATTGGAGTGAGACACGCCTGCTGAAGAATCAGTTTGCCTGAACTAGAGCATGCCTTGGGTAAAAATCTGAGGTTATGCTCCTTCACAGAATTTTTGAGGGGTTTTGTTTGTTTTGCTTTAGTCTTATATAGTAGATATCATGAATGTCTTCTAGTCCCTTTGAAGACAGATACATGTGTTCAGATTACAAAAGTGTTGGCTGTGAGGGCATTAATGAGCTGGGATAACCTCTATAAATGACTCTCAGTGGAAGGAATATGCCTCATATGGGATTACCCAATTTTGCAAGGGCCAGGAATCTTGGCTATATATGAGTACTGAGGCTAATCTTTCCTCTCTCCAAAGGCCAAGTGAGTAAGAGTCTCTCGAGAAGATAGTTTGGGACAAGGTACCTAATACTTCTCCAGAAATTCCATCATTCCTTCATCAAAACCTGATTCTCTCTATCATTGTAAATACTCCTCCTAATAGCTCTTTAGTCTAACACATTATTCCATCTGAGAACCTGTTTCCATGGAGCCCAGCCTAATATACCTGCTAATGTGGATGACCTGTACATAAACCTGCCTAGTGAAAGAGTCACAGCAAGGAGATTATGCAAATGTGCCACATTGTTAAAGATATTAGTATGTATCATGGACCAAAGGGGCATTTAATTTAAAAGTTTTGCTTATGTACCAATGGGCATAAAACACACCCTTTGATGGCCAGAGACCTTCTCCCAGGTGTTTCTATTTAGGTCTTATTTAGCATAAAACAATGAATTTAATTAACCTCTTCACATTCTTTATTCTTTCATTGTCTTTGCCTGCTTAGCCTCCCTGTCCTATCTACTTCTGGTTGGGTTGTCCCATTTATTCTTCCATGCATAGCTTAAAAGGTATCTCTAGAATGAACCTAATTCTTCCACACCTGAGACTAACAGTAGGTACCATATTAGTGTTTAGGGGAGTAGTCTGCTGAAATGTGCATCACAAACAGCCATCACAATGCTATCTCTTCATGGTGTTCATGCATAGAATGAACAGTAGCGCAGTGCTTTCTCTCCATGGTGTTCATCTACAGTAGTGCTGACAGCATAAGGTTTCTAGCATGCTGTGAAGTGCCTGGCCTATACAAAGAACTCATCATTATCTGATAATAAACACAAAATTTGTGAATGAATGGCTGAACAAATCAACCAGAAAATTCTACATGCAAGAGGAGGCAGCTTGCAATAGAGCATGCTGATAAGAAGTAGAATATTCTTCCAATATTTTAAGAGACATTAAATAATTCTTGTAACATAATAAAGAAATATGGACTGGATCAAGGTTTTATGAAGTAAATCTGTAATTGATTTAATAACTGTGAACACTTTTCTGATTAATAAATTAGTGCCAATTTCAAGTCCCAGTGATGGTTTTAAAACTGTATCTTGAATCATATCCTTTTCAAAAATTTTTATCAATGTCTTGAACAGAGATGCTAAAAGCATACTTGCCAAAATTTATAGCTGATGTAAAGCTAGGTAAAATAGTAAATGAATTGCAAGACAGAAAATAGGATGCAAAAATATCTCAAGAAGCTAGAATTATGAGCTAGGTTTGCCAAGCTGACATTCAGGGAAGAGAAATAGAGAGCCCTGCCATCTATTCCTGAAGCAACTGTAAAACAGACAGAGAGAAACAGGAAGCTGAGAGCATCTTTGGTAACCTTCCTCTGGGAACTTGGTTATATTTAAGAACACAATGGGGTCACATAATGAACCCATTTTTTAAAAGTTGTCTGAATGTCCTTAATGACAATAAATTATACATTCGCAAATGGGAAAAAGTTAATGTAAATTTAGAAAACATGATAAGTAATAATCTAGCTTCATTTTTCATAGAAAGGTATAGATTGGGCACTTCAGGTGGTGTTCAGACCAGAAAAACTAAGAAGGTTAAGAGTTTATAAAGCTATATAGTTTAAGCAAATAAGGCTCTAACCAGGAAACAGCACAGAAACAAGATAAGCCAAGAGAGATCATGGTTTTAAAAGCTGAAAGGCCAGGGAAATCAATCTTTTCTTATAGATTTTTAAGATGTATATTATTTTATGTGAAGAAGTATTTTGCCTACATTATATGCACCCATGTACATTCCATGTCCCAGAGGCCAGGAAGTATTCGATCTTCTAAGAACTAGATTTTCAGGTGGTTGTTGGGTATCATATGGGTGCTGGAACTTGAATCCATGCCCTCTGGAAGAGGAGCCAGGATTCTGAACTACTGAGACATCTCTGCAGCCCCTCTTCTTGCGTATTTGAACTGTCAGAATGTACTTAATGAAGTCATATATAGAAACTTTTTTCCATGCTCACAAAAGAGATAATTTTAATCACAGTTCTGCAACAACCCATGTGGGTCATTGTAAGGAGAGTGAGCCACACTATAACTAGTTACTACAAGCATCTAGGTGGATAATACCCAGTGGGATAATACCAAATGGGAACCCTCTGGTGCAGCTTCATCTGTTGAAGGAATAATTAGAGTCCCTGACCTTTTAGTTTCCTAAGATGTTATAGTTTGATATAAAGTAGACTTGCCTTACAACTCCAGAAAGCACATCTATGCTTAATTTAAGAAAAGTTCTCTAAGAATTAAACTTACTTAACCCATAAAGCACTAGTGATTTATCTTTTCCTCCAGACGTTCTGCTATAATAGGGATTCTTATATTTGTGAGGAAGCCAGAATATTTGGTCTTGTTCTTTAATGTACCTTTCACATCCAAGTCCAAGGATTGAACCATATTTGGGTATAAAATATACTCCATAGGCTCATGTATGTTAATAGTTGGTTACCAGCTAGAGGTACTGTTTTGGGATATTGAAGAAGCTTGAAGAGGTAGAGCCTGGCTAGAAGAAGTAGGCCAATGGGGTTGGGTATTAGTACTCATAATCTAGCTCCTCTCCATCCAGTTAACTCTCCATTTCCTGCTTTTTGACACACACCCTGGCAACCATGGAGAGGTCTGCCATCAAGCACTTCCCTGCCATGTTCAATTCTATACCCTCAAACTGTGAGCTAAAAATAAATCCTTTCTACTTTAAATTTCTTCTTCTTAATTACTTGGTCATAGCCACAAGAAAAGTAGTTACATAAAAACATGGTACCAAGAAATGAAGTCATTGATGCTGCTAAGAGAAAACTAATCGTGTGGGTTTTAGGCAGTTGAACCTGATTTCTGGGAGGAATGAAGAAGAATAGGAAACTAAGGTCTACAAAAACCCCCAAAGGGCATAAGCAGAACTTAATCAACCATGCTGGTTTGAGTAAGTAGAATAAGAATGTGCACAGGAACACAGACAATAAAGACTATGCCCAAGAACTTTTCATAGGAGAAGAAAGGCAGTATTAGAAGTTTGGTCCATCCAGTGGGAAAAAGATGGCATTTTCAATAAATGGTGCTAGTTCAACTGTCTGTCAGCATGTAGAAGAATGCAAATTGATTCATTCTTATCTGCTTGTACAAAGCTCAAGTCTAAGTGGATTAAAAACCTCCAAATAAAATCAGATACACTGAATCTAATAGAAGAGAAATTAGAGAAGAACCTCGAACACATGGGCACAAGAAAAAATTTTTTGAACAGAACACCAATGGCTTATGTTCTAAGCTCAACAATTGAGAAATGATACCCCATTAAATTAAAAGTTTCTGTAAGGCAAAGGACACAGTCAGTGGGACAAAATGATAAGCCACAGATTGGGAAAAGATCATTACCAATCCTACATCCCATAGAGGGCTAATTTCCAACATATATAAAAACCTCAAGAAGTTAGACTCCAGGGAACCAAATAACCCTATTAAAAATGGGGTACAGAACTAAACAAAGACTTCTCAACTGAGAAATCTTCAATGGCTGAGAAGCACCTAAAGAAGTGTTCAACATCCTTAGTCATCAGGGAAATGCAAATCAAAACGACCCTGAGATCCCATCTCACACCAGTCAGAATGGCTAAGATGAAAAACTCTGCAGATACTGAAGAGAATGGAGAAAGAGGAACACGCCTCTATTGCTGGTGGGATTGCAAGATGGTACAACTACTCTGGAAATCAGTTTGGCAGTTCCTAAAAAAATTGGAAATAGTTCTACCTGTGGACCCAGCAATACCACTCCTGGACATATACCCAAAAGATGCTCCAACATATAGCAAGGACACATGCTCCACTATGTTCATAACAGCCTTATTTATAAGTAGCCAGAAGCTGGAAACAACCCAGATGTCTCTCAGCAGAGGAGTGGATACAAAAAATGTGGTACATTTATACAATGGAGTACTTCCCAGCTATTAAAAATAATGACTTCATGAAATTTGTAGGTGAATGGATGGAAGTAGAAAATATCATCCTGAGTGAGGTAACCCAATCACAAAAGAAGACACATGGTATTTACTCACTGATAAGTGAATAATAAATAAAGAGTTCAAAATACCCACAATAAAACTCAGACCACATGAAGCTCAAGAAGTAAGAAGACCAGAGAGAGGATGCTTCAGTCCTACTTAGAAGGGGGAACAAAATAATCAAGGAAGGCAGAGGGTAGACTACCTCTCATGGGAGAGACTTGGGAGGAATAGAGGAGGGTGAGGAAAAAGAGGGGGGTAGGATCAGGTATGGGATGAGATGGCGGGGATATACAGAAGGTCAGGAAATTGAACAGAGGTATGTACCAACGGGGGTTGGAAAACTGGGGATAGCCACCAAAAAGTACTAGATGCCAGGAATGCAAGAGACTCCTGGGGCCCAACAGGGAGAAATTAACTGAAATATACAACAAAGGGGAGAGAGAACCTCTAGATACCATATCCAGAGTTTAGGTAAGATCCCCATTTGATGATGGGGCCACCCACCACTTCCAAAATTTTAACCCAGAATTGCTCCTGTCTAAAGGAAATACAGAGTCAAAGAGTAGAACAGACACTGAAGGAAAGGCCATCCAAAGACTCCCACCTGGGGATCTATCCCATATGCAAACACCAAACCCAGACACTATTGCTGATGCCAAGAAATGTTTGCTGACAGGAGTCTGATACAGCTGTCTCCTGAGAGACTCTACCAGAACCTGACCAATACAGACTAGGATGCTCATAGCCAACCATTGGACTGAGCACAGTGACCCCAATAGAGGAGTTAGGGGAAGGACTGAAGGAGCTGAAGGGTTTTGCAATCCCACAGGAAGAACAACAATATCAACCAACCAGAACCCCCAATGCTCTCAGGGACTAAACCACCAACCAAAGAGTACACATGGAAGGACCCATGGCTCCTGCTGCATATGTAGTAGAGGGTGGCCTTGTCAGGCATCAGTGGGAGGAGTGGCCCTTGGTCCTGTAAAGGCTTGATTGCTTCTGTGTTGGGGAATATTAGGGTGGTGAGGCAGGAGTAGGTGGGTGGGTGGTGTAACACCCTCATAGAAGCAGGGGTAGGGGGATGAAATGGGGGAGGGTTGGAGAGGAAACCAGGAAAAGAGATAACATTTGAAATGTAAATAAATAAAATAACCAATAAAAATTGCAAAAAAAAAAAAAAAAAGAAAAGAAAAAGAAATTATGTTCTAGGTCACTTGTATCACAGTGTCACAAAAAAATCTGGCTAAGTTACACTTGTTAAAATTTGAGTGAAACTGAAATAAAAATTAATAGATTAATTTTACTTGTCAGAAACTTTTTCAAAACAGTATAACATTAGAGTTGTATCATGGTTGTTCCTCGGTGCTATTAGCAGATTCAGCTATAGAATATGATAAACACACACACACACACACACACACACACACACACACACACACACACAC
>JANHMN010000006.1:68067656-68087107 GCA_030674055.1 Rhabdomys pumilio
CACACACACACACACACACACACACACACACACACACACACACACACTTTGTACCAGGGAAATAAAAAAGATGCCTTTAAGGAAAAGTCCCTTAACATTGAGACCTCTCGGGTATAAAAATGTAAACTCATTTGAAATTTTTCACTTGAAAAAAGTGACAGAACAAAACAGTCTCCTGAGTATCCTGATCCAGCAGGGCACCTAAAGAAATATTTTCCCACATTCACCCTGGAAAATTCAGAGGTCACTGTAGTTGTGTTTGATGGGGTGCGGGGACACAGGCTATATCTTAAGCTTGCTATTTCTATAACTTAACTTGTTACCATTCTACACAAGGTTCTGCATGTGAGTGCAATAGTTACTGAGGCAGGAAAGCCTGTACTATTGTTCCCAAAGCTGCTGGATCTAAGTAACATATAGCAGAGTCAGCTTTCCTACAAGGAAACCTGAGAGGCCAATGAGTGAGACGGTAAAAGTGAAGCTGTAGTTGCAGTGGTGACGCCACGATACTGGATGCCAGCAATATGACACATTTATTGAGGAAAGCTACAGACACTGAGTGGAATCAGTTCACGGAAAAGACTATGTGTGCTATGGACAGTGAATCTGGGCTTAGAAAGCTACCCACATTCACCGGAACACAGATATAATGATGATATAATGATGAGCCCAGGCACTGAACACAGACTGGAAGGCTTTGCTGAATCTTAGACTTGCTTTGTTCGGCCCTTTCTTTGCTATTCTCTTATTTCTCCATTTCAGAACATAACCAATATCTACTCTATGCCATTATATGTCAGAAGTATGTAACCATTAATGTTCACACTTAAGATATCACCATGAATCTCAGAGGAGATTTTTGACCTTGGTTTTAAACAATATTGGGAGTGTTGATGTCTATAGGGACTTTTGAAATTGTGTATTATACAATATGCATTTTACATTATGAGGTGAGCATGAAGCTATTGGAAGCTGGCATAGAATATCATTATTGGGATGAGACATGTCCTCTATAAGTGCATGTCTTTGAACATTGAGTAACTAGTTGGTGGTGTTGATTTGGGAGGCTATGGAACCTGACTGAAAGAACTGGGATGCCAGGGGTGGTGTGCCTTGGGCTTTACAGCTCAGCACCACTTCTACATCAGAATCTCTTTCTTTCCTGGCTGGCATCATTTAATAACAATCTGGTACATGTTCCCACCATAGGATCAACTGCCCTCATACTTTCCCATTATAGTGGACTAGGTTTCCTCTTTATGACAAAATAATACTTTCTTCTTTTATTTTGCTTCATAGTGGGTATTTGATCACATCAACAGGATAAATCATAAATGCACATGCCAACTATCTTACCTTGGCACTGGAGCACACTGTAGTAAATCTATTGTTTGTCTTTGTGAAAAAGGGATTGACTGGGAACTATGGTTTGTTGTTGCTACCCAACACTGTATGAACATATCAGACTATATATCCCTAGGCTGGAAAAAGATGACATTTCAGAATATGGGGTTCATATTTAAGTAAATACTTTTTCATTTAAAAGCATTATCAACTAAAAAAAAAAAATACCTTAAGTAAAAAGCTATTGCAAATTGAGGATCTTTCTGTATGTTATGGTATTGGTGATACATCTCTACTATAGATGCTAAATTTTGCCATTATTACACTAAAACAGTTGTAGAAAAGACACGAACAAATAGGTAAAGCCCTGCTGCAGGGCAGAAGGCTGTCTGGATTTAAACTGTAAGCTAGTCTTCCATCTCTTAGACAAATGTTCTCTCTTGGGTATGATTTTGCCTTACAAGGAACTTTGACCACACACACACACACACACACACACACACACACACACACACACACACTATCTATCTATCTATCTATCTATCTATCATCTATCTATTTCTTTGTGAGTTGGTGGTATAGGGTATGAGATATGTCAGAGAGCTCAGTTTTCTGGCATCTAGTGGGTGGAGATTAGGAATAAGGTTAAATATAAAACCCATAGCATATCCTCCACAACAAAGAATTAAGAGAACAGTATTGATAATTTTAAGACTGAAAATAATAATAAAGATCAATTCTTCTGAAATAGCCCTTTGCCTCATTTCTAACATTCTTAGCATCAAGCTCCACCTCCTGGTTGAGCTTTGGGAAACAATTATAGAACCCTGTAAAGTACAGGAGGTACTTAATTCTGATCAATCACAAAAACAATTCAATGTAAACATTTCTCAAAAAACATTTTATTATTTATTAGTGGCATACTGCACAGATATTCAACTCCCCCCTAAATTATCTATAAAACAAAATTTATGCTGAGAGAGCCTCTGAGTGCAAAAGTTAGGTTTGTCCTTGACCTTACCCTTAGTATTCTGGACATTTTCAGCTTTCTGACCAGGACCTACAGTGATTAGCTACCAATGGCTTTTGCCGTGCATCCAAGTTGAAGTCGTCTGGAATCTTACAAATGGATGAGCACAGTGTTTTCTGTCCCTCCTCTTCGTTCCACTCACCAATCCAGTCAATGGCTCCAGAGGGATGCAGGAACTGCTCTTGTCACTTTACCACTTGGTGCTAGAAGTCATAGAAACATCTTTTTTTTTCTTTTTCATGGGAAATCTTACTCAGTCTACCTAGGTCTTATGGGCTGTACTTTACATGGAAAAACAAAGTAAATTTTGAATTTTGCCAGATATAACATCTCTCAGATAAAAAAAAAAAAGATCTTTCGATCTTCATGGCCTGAATTATTTTTAGTTAATGTACAATATCCAAAAATGAAGTATTTCAAATAATGCTATGAATTATTTTTAAACTGTACATATCTACTCTATATCATTTCTCCAAATAATTCCAAATTTCATTAAAGTAGTACTCAGCATAGCATACCATATTTAGGGAATTTAACAAAGGTTTATTTAAACATTTTCTTTTAATATGAAATATTTAGGAATGATAAAGATAATTACTCTTTGGTAATATAATAGTCCATTTTACAGAGGAATTAAATGCAAGGATACTTTCTAATAAAAATTTAAAAATTAACAGAGGATCTTTTCTTCCGTCTTCTTTGTAACATATTTTTTTTAAAAAAGGAAGATGGTTTTAAAATGCTTGTTCTACTTGCTCATAACTCCACACTCTACGGCGTCTCTGTAGGGTTCCTCAATATTACTTAGTGCAGATGAGCCTTGTGTTGTTCTGGACCCTCAAGGTGGTGTTTATACATGCAGGAGGTGATGAATTGGTTGAGGACAAGTGTCATAAAAATACAGTGCTGTAATCAATTCCAATTCTCCTGTATTAGACTGTGTGTGGGACCAATAGTTGCCAGTTTAAGACATGAAGGATTGTTGGTATGAAGACAGTTAGGATGTGGCAGGTGCAGCAAAGATTTTCTGTTCTCCTTAATTTGCTTAAAAGCAGGACATGAATTTACAAAGCAAAGGACAACCTATCCCAAGATCATGGGGATGTGAGTGTATCAACCACCAGAGAACCCATTAGATTTTCATCCTCTTTAATTTGTGATGAGACGCTAAGTTTTATCAACTAGTCTTTAAACCATCATTAGTGTGTGTTGCCGTAAGTTACTGGCCCTGTAGACTCAGAGACTTTTTATATTGCTGTTTCTCAAGCACATATAACACATTCATTGTTTTTGCTATAAGAATTGGAATTCAGAACATTTTCTAAAAGAGCTACTTTTGGCTTATGTTTTTATAATCTGTCTTTGATAAAAGGGATCTAACACAACTAAGACTCTATGAGGCAGATGTAATATATTCTTATAAAGTCCTATGCCTTCAAGATGGTCTGTCTGTTTATTTCTTCACAACCTCAAAGAGGTTTTTAGGGTTTTTTTGTTTGTTTGTTTGTTTTTATTTCTTGTTTACTTCTTATAAAGCAAGGTATGACAGCTTCTGTAATGAGACTGGACCTCCAAATCCTAGCCAGAGTAATTTCATCTTGCTATGAGCTTCCATCTAGCTGTTTTATGTGCCAGACTACAGACAAACAAGCCATCCTTCCCACAGTGGGACTGGCAGAATCCCTGACTTACACAAGTCCCACACTCTAATGCTTATAAGCATAGCTACGCCAGAGTTTGATTTAGTCTGTGCCTTATGTTTCTGAACTTATAGTCCCATTCACTGCTTTAACACTCAGTAGTGTTTGCATCAACCCATGTTTGCATCAATTCTGCTGCAGACTTATAAAATGGAAGATTGGTAAGTAGGGGCAAGGAAGGGTTAGCAACTTCTGGGAAAAATGCAGCTGGAGACATCCACCATTCCCTAAGTAACTCCTAATAAGTTCATTTCAGTCATCAAGATGAACTTGAAAGAGTCATTTTTTCGAGTGCTCAAGCAAATCACAGTTGGGGTTATAATGTTAATTTTACATCTCCCAAAGAAGGTCATGCGCCAGCTGAAAGGCCTCAAAGCTCATTTAAGCACTGCCATCCATTTATCAGCAGATTCCAGAAGCCTGTGAACCACAGCTATATTTCTAGATACAGGATGTTCAGGAAATTGACACCTTGAGTTGCATGCTTTGCTCTATCCCCTAAGACCACACCAGGATAAAGCTTTCATTTTTATGGACACAACATGGGATCCAGAAAAGGAAAGGAGAGGAATCATATGATTCTAATCTGAACTGAACAAAACTATTTCTTAAGCTGGACCTTTTGAGTATCAATCATGGCCAGTTTGTCTCTCATGTTTTTAGCTTGCCTTTTTCTGTCCAGCTCACATTTGCTACCTTAGTCCTAACACCGTGTTTTGTATTCAGAGAACGCTTTTATTATCCTCCCAGTTTCCCACTAACAGAAGAACTGAGGAGTGCTTACATATTTGTTTCCAGTGTATATCATCAGTGAAACATATAGCAATCAAAATGAATGTAGTATTGCTCCAGGCAACATACAGGATAAAACTAATAATGCAAACACAACTTCAAAAGATTACAAAAACTGTGATGTTCTCTTCTAAATTGAAAGACACCGAACAATATACCGTTGAAATGCACATAGATACAGCAGACACAGAATCACACGGGTAGTTTGAGAAATGGGTAGCCAGAGCAATAGATCCATTGGTCCATAGAGAAAGATAGAAAGATAGGGGAAACTCTCACAGATATAATCTAGGGTATTTTCTGATTTTATGATCAACCATGTAACAGGATCACAAGTGAAATCTCACTGTTTGCAAGCACATATTAGCAGAATGAGACATTTTTAGTAAGCCATTTTAGACCCATCACTGACTGTATTTGTTAGCTATGCCCAGGATTAAGAAGAGAATAGATTAAAAAAAAAAGTTGGATTTGGACATTCTCCACTTGTTTCACATAAATACACACATCATCATCCTCAGAAAACCTTGTCTAGAATGGTAACTTAGTGAGCAGAATCCATTCAGTTACTTATAATGCATCCCATGTTGTTGGCTCAAGGATCTATTGAAGAATGTTCCTCCACAGAGACAAATGGAAGAGCTGGAAAGATGCTTAAGAACGCTTGTTGATCATCTGAGTACCAGAGTTCAATTCCCTGCACCCATATCAAGCTGCTCCCAGCTGCCTGTGAAGCCAGCCTCAGGGAAGCTGATACCCTCTTCTAGCCTCTGGAGGCATCCTCATCCAGTGCACATACTCTCACAAAGACACACCTTTGTATAGTTAAAAATTAAAACTAAATTTTTAAATATTTCTTTTAAAAGACACATAGTAAGAAGTGTTGTTTTTGCTTTAAGACAAAATCCCAAACATTTGATGTGCCAAATGAAGATTCAGAAGCCAGATGTTATGGTGAAAGCCTTTTAGCTCAGAGAGGCAGTGAAATACCCAGCTGATCTTCCTATTCCACTGACATCCTAAAAAGAAAAACTCCTTCCCTTCTCCATGTTGTCTTAAATATCCTTCAACTCAAAGACTCTCCTTTCTCTTTCCTGGGTTTTCTTATGTTCACTCCCTGTCAATTGGTTGCTTGCTCCCCCTCTTGACCTAGGGTTGACTTTATTTAGCTCTTGTTTGTAGAAAACTCTTGAGTAAAAGGTGTGTGCTAGGACTGAGCCACACCACAAGGTTTTTCCAGTTAAAAATCTTGGAGCTCACAATATGATCAAATATCCAGCAACAAAGAAGGATGCATCATTAACCGAGACTAATGTTTGCGTGGCAGAAACCTGAAAACTATTTGTAAAGGAACCATTCTTATGTCCTTTTGAAAATGACGAATCTGAATCCTGCCATAGATTGAATGAATCAGAATCCGATCGTGCGGCTTTGTGATATCCGTGTCAGTTGCTTTGACAACTAGTACCAACTGATGGCTCAAACAATACCCTTTTATTTTTTTACATTCTTTCATCTGAAAGTCCAATATCAGGGTGCCAGCAGTGCCAAGCTCTTGATTAAAACCATTTGCCTGATCTGCACAAAACCATCTCTCTGCTGTTCTGTTAGAAGGTGTGGGGGTTGGGAGTGGGGAAGTAGCTAGTTCTCTGGCTTTTTATGCAGGGCACTAAATTCATTCTCTAGCATCATGCTTGTATTATTTCCCACACAAATGTTCCATTCCTACCAACCCTTAGGGATTCTGGGACAACTCATCACTTGAGAGCCACAATTGGGAACCCCGACTCTGTTAATTTCATCTGAGTTGCTTACTGGTCAATGTCACTTGGATGTTTTCCAGCTTTTCTGTTCATTCCTGGATTCTAGAGAATTACCAACTTTACTGTGGGTTCACTGCTTGCTACCATGGGAAGCATAATGAATACATACTTTTGGCATGACGGAAGGGTTGATTTGAATAGAGTAACGTCTTCAGCTTGGTAAAAGTTGCATTCATGGTGGAAAGAAATGGCTTGGTCTTTGTGCCATAGGTTGTACAGTCTCTGCCAACCTTGGCCACATCTTCATGAATTTGGTCCCAGCAGAACAATACCAGACAGGCATCCAAGTACCATATGGTAGCCAGGAGCCTGATAGAGGGTGGGATCGCTCTTGCCCATGGACAGTGTTCCTGCTGTCACTGTGTATTTTGGAAGAGAAAATGTTCCTGATTAGGAGAATGAGGAAGCAGCCTAAAATTAATATGAAGACTAAATAAAGAAATTGGGAGAGGAGCAAAAATTGGTGACTCGTTGGCTTATATTGGAGTTATGTCTCAACAAATCCATTCATTACCTGGGAAACAGTGTCCATGTTTTTGCATAAGAAAAAATCAAAAGCCAAAACATCCTTTCATGTACTACACTGAGATTTGCCTGCTGTTGGACAGACCCTCCCACCATAAAGCTTATTTTGTAATAAAGCATGAACTATCCAGTTATTTCTTAAATACCTTTATTAATCTGACTACCTATATCCTGGGTCATTCCAAAAGCAATTTGTTACGATGCCCCCATTACTGGTCATATGTGATACAGCAGTTGCATAGCAGATCTAGCTGCTTCTGAAATGTAGGGAGTAAGAGATGCTTCAGTGCAACTCACTATATAGTCTAGGTTGTGTGCCTCACAATCGTGCAGCTATTCTGGAGCTGTCACTTGTCTCTACTGCCCAGGAACAAGTGAAAGGATCATACCTCAGGGCTCTAGTCCGGGAAAAGCAAAAATTCAACAGGTGATTTACTGAAAATTTCTGCTTTCTGACCACTGTAAAGCTAAAAAGTTCTAGACTGAGCCACTGATACCCCAATGGATCCATCATAAATTGAAAATATCCTAAATGAATTTAGTAAACTCACCCCACTGAAACGGGTATTTGTATTTTTTCTTTTTGCTTACCCACTTTTTTCCCTTCTCTTTCCTCTCTTCCCTTATCTCTCTCTCTATCTCTCTCTCTTGCTCTCTTTCTCTCTCTTGCTCTCTCGCTCTCTCGCTCTCTCTACTCTTTCCTCTCTTATCCTTGAAAATCAAGACAAAGAAACTATAACTAAAAGCACTCTGTTCAACCTCAACCTTCAGAACACCCAGCTTCATTCAGATATGCCCTTGGACCATGCAGGAAGCCTTCTATTCTTTGAAGCCTGATGACCTGGAAGTAAAGAGGGAGATGCACAGAGCTGATTGTGTTTTGAGTCAGCCAGTGTATTGTACAGCTCCTCCTCACCAGTCCTGGAGAGGCAGTAGTATAAAGAATTCCAACTGGGCTTGAACTTGGCAAGAACCTCTTGCTTATTCCAGAGTGCAGAGGTGTGCTACTGTGCTGTGCCCCGATGACCACAATGCCTGTGGTACATATTCTGTCACCCTTAGCAACAAGCCTCAAAAGACAGTTTCACTCTGATAGCTTGGCTTGGGTCAGTGCTCCAATGAGAACTGACAAGCTCACAGCTCTGTGGCCAGCTCCCTAGTGACCTATGTGAAGCCAAGAAGGCATCACTTCCCATTCTCTGTGTGTGGAGTGAGGCTCAGTAGACTCGGAAACCTTGTCTTCCTACAGTCCTCACCACCACTGGGCTTTGTTCTCACAGATGATACCTGAGAGTGATTGTGATCTCTGCAGGGAGAGGAGACAAATGATGCCAGTGCAGCTCTGTCTGGCTTTGTTTCCTGAACACTTAGTACCTGGCCTGCGCATGTGGCTTTGTTGGCTTTTCACAAACCTGAGAGAAAGCCCAGGCTCTGCATTGTCCTGTGTAGATATTAGAACTCACAGCTGCAGATGGCCTTCCCCAGCAAGCAAATGCCAGGCATTCTTGCACCCTCTGGGTGAGAAGAACTTCCAGGATCTGAAGCTGTTTGGGTGACAGATGTGTTGGGAAGGCTGAGAATTGGCCCAGCTGAGGTGACCTCTGAACCAGTCCCTCTAGTGAGCAGAGATAAGTGGGGTCAGACAGCCCCTTCCCCATGCCACTCCATGAAGGCACAACTTGATATTTGAATCTAAAGGTTAATTAAGTGCAGCTGCCAGGCAGAAAGGCCACAATCAATTACCATGTCTTCTTGTCCATTTCAGCCTATTCTTAATTATGTTCATTGGGTTTGGGGAGGGAGGTCTTTCTGCTGAGGCTTTTTAAGAGGGAGTTATTTTGCTGGGAGCAGATGGATTTGTCCTCCAAGACTATAGCATTCATCTTCATCACCTATGATGTTCAACTGGCCTGTGAGTCCCAAGAAAGGGACTCACAGAGTCAAGCCAGCATTTCCGGGTGGCTCTGTGGACACAGAGTGAAGGGCTTCCTTGCAGTTCTTCCTTCGTGTAAATACCACTTCATGTAAATACCATACCATGTGATGGCTCTGGAATTGTCCTTCCAGGCAGTGCTGGGAAGCCCAGGCCAGCACTGTGACTGAGGAGCCCCTTACACCTAGTGTGCAAGCCACAAGCACACACACCCTCACCTGTTCACACATGTGCACATGCTGACCCCTTCTCATAATTAACTATTTAAAATTCCACCACTGCTAATCGAAGCTGCATGGGCTGTGTTCTCATTAAGGAGATCAATGCCTGCTGAATATTCACCTCCAGGGGAGGATGTGGTGGGAATGAGCTGATGGGTTCTGTCTGGCTTGCCAGAGCTAATGAGTGGCTGCTGCCATTACAAAGCAGTCACTCGCCTGTAATCAGTCAAAATAACAAGCCCCAGTTCCTTGCAGTGACTCTGGGTGTTCCACATAAATATACATAGGACGACAGTTGCAGAGATGGCCTGCACATCTCAATGAGCATGGCTGGGGGTGGGGGTTGGCCTCTTTAGATTGAAATAGATTAGGGTCATCTCCATTTTGAGCCTGAATCTCCCCATTTTCTCTTCTCTGGCTCTCCTTCTATCCCCTCCGTTGCAAGCTCTCCGCAAGGCTGACTGGTATGACCACTCAAGCCCTTTGACTATCTCTGAAGCCACTTGCTTCTACTCTCTAGCCTCTGATTCAACAGGATCACCTCCGAAGAAGCTTCTGGAGAAAGAGAGCGAGCACCAGCCCTTTTGGTGCTTCACCCTGCCTGAGCTTTCTCCCTTCTGTTCTTTGTTCTCAGGTTCTGGAAACTCAGGGTTAGAGAAGAGATAGGCAAAGAAGGGTTTTCAAGATGAATCAAAGACAATACTGAAGAACACGGTCCTGACAACATCGGTACATCAGAGGCTAGGTTTTCTGAGTTTCAGAGATGCAACCAAAACAACAATAAAAGTACAGTACCACCAAAATGAAATTGGGAGAAGCAAGGCTTTCCTTCTAAGCTTTCAGCCCACAGAGAGCAATCATAGCTCACTCTGCTACGAAACTCATTTTCCCTTTTAGGAAATCTTGCATCCTGAGTAAAGTGTGGGTTTTAACCATGTTTCTCCTCTATGGCCTACTTTGTACACACAGACTCTCTAAAGACTGTTCCCAATCATGCACTTGGCCCCAGGATCCAGTTGCATTGATTTTTATGCCTTGCTGTGTTCATCTCTGTTTACTATAGAATGCATAGTATGTGTTCCCTCCTTACACTTCCTTCAACTGTTTTCACCGGTCAGTATTGTTAAGGGCAGAGTTTTCTCAACAGCAATTAGGATTTCTGGATTCCCTAGAGAGGAGAGAATCAGGTGGGCGGGGAGAGCATAGTTTCCTCTCATGCCACAGGCAGGTGGGAAAGGCTTGCTCTCTCAAATGCATGAGCCACATGCCAATGGAGGAAGAGTAAAGATAAGTAGATGTCATTTCTAATCTTGTCCCTCATAGTCTAGGCACGAGACGGTAAGGAAATAAGAAATGGCAGCTGGTGCCATGCAGGATGGCAGCTCCTCATCCTTTGATCCTTATCAGCTATTAAGAAAGGTAATTAAGCCAGTGGTCTTGCTGAGCTGGTTGAAAATAATCTGCACCCAGAGCCCAGCACGACATCACATCATTGCTGACATCAGGGGACACTTAAGTACCCACCTGCCTGTGACACGCTGTGGCTGGGTTCTGTGCAGCAGGGGGTAGCTGGCTGAAGGTCTATTTGGTACAACTCCTGTGCAAGCATAGGTCTTGATCTGAGAATGGAGGGAAAGTCAAACTGGACAAGTAGAAGCATGAAAGGAAGCTATGAGAGAGAGAAAGTCACATAGCATTCTGTGCAGGATTGAATGTGTCGGGTGGGGCAAACGTGGCCACCAATTAGCAAAAGGCTCTGAGGGACTCACCCTGATTTTTCTGACCTCAGTTGAAAGGAGCCAGCAATTTCTTTGCGATAGAAATAACAAGAACTCCATGTCCAAATCATAAGAAAAAAAATGATCTCCTACAGTAAGCACTGGAGATAAATAACACCTAAACGTAGTTGGTAAAGTCCAGGAAAAGGAACCTTTGCAGAGAACTCATGCCTCTTTGACCTCTGCAATTTCTCTCCCTCAATTTCTCAGGTATCTTTACAGCCAATCACTATATTTTTAATGTGTCTGTTAATACTTAACCAAGATGAATGAAAATAAACCAAGGCGGGGGAAGGGGGGTCAAAATTAAGGCTCCAACTTCTGTGGGTCTTAGAGACTATCTGAAGTAACAACAATCCCCCTGTATGTTAGACAATGGTAAAACTATGCCAGGAAGTTTGATAAAGTAGAGCAGGTTGAGACCAGGAGACTCAGTGGGCACACACCTGAGACTTACGCAACTCCCTGCTCCCTGCCAGATTCCTGACCTGGAACATGTGCAATGCTCCTCACATAAAAGAAATGTGTCCTATGGTCATGTAGGCTCAAAACAGAGTTCTCAATGCTAATGATGTACCTAGAGGCCAGGAGGGCTTAGCCAATAAGCTTTCTTTCTCAGACATTCCTTCCTGCAAAGGGTATTTAATCTCAGGTCCACCCTGAGAAGTAGGTATGGTACATTATGCATCCATTTTTTCCATAAACAACCAATAAACTGTTTAGAACCATAGACCGTCTCTTTTATCAAGAGCCATGGAGAAAGCATTCAAGTACAAAGCTGCAGCTTAATTCTCTTATAGATGGCCTCTCTGTGCTTTCAGCCACAACCACCACCAAGTCTGTCATTGCCATGCTAAGGACAATCACCTGGTGAGACTAGCGGGAGCTCTCCTTTTCCTGCCAGCCCTAGGCTAAACTGCCCTCAGCCCTAGGGCCCCTGACTCCATTCTCAGCTCTTCTGCAACTGCCAGTGGATGTCGAAGAGTCTGAGAACCCCATGGCTCTGTTCTCATCACAGGCCTGGTTACCCCCAAACCAGCTTCAGCTTTCCTGCATCTCAGACTATGCTTTCCCACCCCGAGCAGTGTCTCAGTGCTTCTCTACAGGCAACATGGGATAAATACAGTCAAAGTCCCCACATTCTGCCTCCCCAAGAGACTGTGTCTAGCAGCAGAGTAGACACATACACCTGTCCACCTGTTATAAAATGAGGGAGTGCCAAGCAAACTCAATCTACACCAGCCTCCCTCTGAGCTTGATCTATCACATTGGGCAACCACTATGCCATGTCTGTCTCTTGGACATAATAAGGGAAAGGGAGGAAAGAATTGTTTGAAAAGAATGTGCTTAGGAGCATGGGGTTATTACAGCCATACTGGCAATGAATGGTCTTGTAATGGCAAACCTGCCTGGAGTTTTTGCAGAAATTAAACTTTATTCTCAGAATGTTAGTTGTTCAAGGCAGGATCTTGTGAATGCTGCCTTGGTAAACTGGTTGTAAAACACAGGGTTATTATCCAGTGTGGAGCAGGTAGGTGTTCAGACAAATGGCTTAGCCCCACTCCTTCCTACATACATCTAGTTCTCATCTTAAGATCTTATAGGTTGGCCATGATGCTTTCTCAGTATCCCAGGCTGTGGGAGAGCCCAGCCCAGAAACCAGACAACCTCTATGTTTCACCTACAGCATGTGTGATGGATTTCTCTATATGGCATTAGTACGTCCACAGAGCACTTCACAATGCTTGGCGATGAAAGGAGTTATAAATGAAAGATATTATTATTAATAAGAATGTAGATGAACAAAGGGAAAATGTACTTGCCCTCACTATCCATCACCTCAGCACGATTCACCCAAAGCCCAGGATCTGCAGAAGCCTCAAGGAAAGCCTATTTGCAGAAATCAATAGCTGCTTTTTAAAAAATAGATCTCAGCTCCACTGGAGCCGACAACTCAGGGGTACCTCATAATTCTATGCAACAGTCAATATTAGCTATCACTGCCTCAAATAAAGATTGAATTCAAATTTAGTTAAGACTAGTTTTGTATGCTAATCTACCAACTGATTATTAAATGTATTTACTGAGGGTATTGAAAAATAGGCTGTTGGGAGAGAAAAGGGAAGAGCAGTCTGAGTGGGTATCTGCAGTGTGAGCTATGATGCTAGCACACAGTGATGGCTTCTCCTGCTTCTTATAAAATTAAGTCTTAAGGAAATTGAGTTTCATTCTGTGGGTGGCAAGAAACACAGCTACTCTATGAATCATACAGGGAAGGAGGAAGGAGAGTCAGAGTCATTGCACAGCATTGATCCAGCCATAGTTGGCCCAGATGTCCAGAGCTAATTGTGTAGAAGGTTGACTTGTGTCTCATGATCTATAAGCAAGAAAGCAGTAGAATGGACCTTCCTTAAGATTCTCATGGCCACTGGGGAAACCCAGACAAACACCGAGAGTCACGTGAGTATGTGTTATACAGTACGCAGGAACAGACTTTGGAGTTCCTACCCAAACTGCTTGGGAACCAACTTAGAATTGAATAGTTATGGACTTCAGAATATTTGCATATATATACATACATATATATATATATTATTTTAGATTGTGGGCAGCCATAAATCTAAACAAAAAGCCCTTTATGTTTAGTACATAACTTGTAAGCTGAAAGTGATTTTACACACTAACTTTAGTGAGTGTGTATTCTGTCATCCCTCATGTGAGTTCATGTAAGAAATTAACATTGCAACATGTGGGTTTTAAAGGGTTTAAAGAGGCTGGGTGTGAAGGGCAGTGGTCCACACATTGCCTTGGATGTGCGGTCCCAGCTTCTCAGAGAAATGTTCCAGATTTTTTGAGCATTTCTGAGTTTTTAAATAAGAGCATCTCAGGCTTTGTCGGGAGAGAACATTCAATTCTACTTGTAAGAGAAGAATGGGGAACTGGAAAGGGAGAGTTCTAGAACAAGTGTGAGAAGCTGTTAGGGTATCAATGGGAGATACAGCAGTGTAGCAGCAAACTCACTGGTGAAGATGGAGGCACCAGTAGAGGTGAAAACATGAAGGAACTGTGGGTCATGTGCACTCAGGAAGAGAAGAAGCCACTCATGATGTACAGAAACCTAGAGGTCACAATGTATGTGCTATACAGTGTAGAAATGCTACCATAGAGTTGGGGGCTGCAGAGGAGCAGTAGAGGCCATTGTGTGCCATGCATGAAGGCTTCGTTCAATCTCCAACACAGAAAAAGGGCTTTGCCTGTTAAAATGTATCCTTGGCATAAAATTTGTGTATCACAAAGGATTACCCAGAAATGTTTGTCCTGTAAATATTTGATTATAGTTACCAAAACATGTCAAGCAAGTCTGATGATTATGAAGACATTTGATCAATAAAAGGTTGGAAGGCAATTTTTATTCTGCTTGCTTTTACCAGCTCTTCTTCATTTGAACTTGGATTGGCGTGAGGATTTTGGTCAGGACCCAGGCCAGCGAACACTTACATCCTTATCATAGGTAACCTTGTGAAAACCAAGTGCCCACTGTAGCAAACCTTTCTCTCCAGCTTGGACCTAAGACTCTGCATTTTAACCTGCACCCCTGAAGGACCAGAGACAGGGAATTCTAAGTTATACTTAGAGAACACTTGTGGGCTGATGTGTGGAGGTATCTCCACATAGTGTGCAGGCATAAAACTATAGCTCATTTCCCTCTAGAGAGAGAAAAATAGGATTGATTTGAGAGTAATTAGAATAGTTGGCTGTAATGCACACCCCAGTGGCAAGCATAAATATATAAATATGAAGTGGATCATTCTATATTTCACAGAAATGTAGATTATTTTTATTTGTGCAAATATATGCACTCTCTTCTCACTTGTGAATTGCACCTCAGAGGATTGGGCCTGTCAGGTTTTAATGCTGGCATTCTGTGGGTGATTATGGCTCTTATGACAGTCTTGATTACATGGCTTGTTGTCTGTTTGCTTGAAACCAATACTGGGCAAACGCACTTCCAAAATTTGTGGCTCAACTAAACTTTGGATAACAGTGTTTAAGAAATGCAGTCTGTATAGGCCGTAATGATCCGGTAATTCAGCCGGTAGAGTCTGCCAAGGACACCGAGTACTGCAGCTGAAGGCAAGACTGGAAACTAGGGGGGAAATACCTGTCTGTTGCTCTGCAGTTTGCACAGGTGTAGGTGCTGGGGTTTCCTTTTGGATGTCACAGAATAACTCATTGGAAAGAGCACCCACCTCAGGACTTTTGTTGTGGCAGCCCTGTAATGGGGAGAAGTTCTAATCTGTAAAGTTGGTAAGCCAGGCTACAGAACTGATTGTGAAAGTTCCTTTCCCCACATTCAAATAGGAATATATAAACAGCAACTAAACTAGGGTAAGGTGGGGCTTATAGAAAGGAAACTGACTTTATGATGTTGGCAAATGGAGTATCTGTGTCTGAAAAGATTAAGAAACATCACTTGGTCTCATCTTTAAGAAAGCTTTTACTTCTCAGCCTCTTCTCTGACTCGCTTCTTAGTGTGCACTCATCTCAGACTTGCTCCATGTGGTGGGTTTTGCTGGCCTGAAGATTCCTCACTAGAAATCTCTCCCTTTCAAATGTCTAAATCTGGTCAAGGTCAAACTGAGACTCCTTTTGCTTCACCTCCCTCATTTCACATTTTGTCCTGACAGTCTGGCCTGCTTTGAATCTTCCTCCGGTTCCTGTAACTCTCACCTGAAGCAGGACATGTTTAGAGACCCTACCTAGTGCAACATGGGACTATTCATGGATGTGAGACTGTGCCTATTGATGCTGGATTTGTGCTTTGCAATTAAACAATAAATAAATGGATAAATTAATTAATGTAGTAAAAATGTTTAAATGAAGTAGAGTGCAGTGGAGGAAGGCACCTGATATCTTTCACATGTATGTTCATGTGGACACATACACACATATGTGCACACTACACACACACACACACACACACACACACACACACATGGATATGTACTTGCACACGTGCAGAAGAAGTTACATAGCCTCCCTGTGCCTTGTTTTGTTAATGATCTATTTTACCATAGTTTCCTTGGCCTTTCTATTTAAACACTGAACACTGTACATTACTAAGAGTCCTCCTGTCCCAGGCACACTGTGACCATTGATTTTTCTCTACAATTAACAAGCAGGACAGGACCAGAGCATTGAGATTTAGCACATGGAGTTGTTACAAAACTATGCACAGTGAGTGCTCAGAAGAGCTGGGTCTACTTTAGAGGCTACGTCAGAGGCTCAGTTCAGAAAGAAAAACTATTCCTGCCACAGATCTGTGAGACAATGACCTTGTGAAGAACCCAGATGGTTGTCCTAATTCTCTAGCTATGCCCATCCAATGTCTCTACCAAAAGCACCTTCACTGTAAAAGAAGATCCTTGTGTGTGCTTGAAACAATGCTGTCCATGCACAACACTGTGGCTGATGCTGTGACAGTGTTCTCCTGGGTGTGATATATGATGTGTGTGTGTGTGTGTGTGTGTGTGTGTGTGTGTGTGTCACACACACACACACACACACACACACACACACACACACATACACACACACACACAATCACACTTCTATCTCCATGCAATACAAGCCTTTCCCACGTGAGAGAAAGCTGATGGAGACTGAGAAGGTTAAGTGAGAAGTCAGGCAAGTGTCAATGTGTTTTTATAAATCCCACATGTGGTGAGAGAGTATTTTTAAAGCTGTTTTCCAAGTATATGAGTGTTTAGCCCCTCCTTCATGTAGAAAGAGAACTTTGAAAACTTCATCTCAAAGCCTATAAAAAGCCCCTCAAATAAAGACTTGTTTGTTTTTGTCTTTCTTGAAAACTTGGCACCACTTATTGAAAGTCTAGTTCCTCAGATGTGTTTAAATGACACTTCTGATGTCTTTAGAAGCAAAATGAAGAGCACAAGGATAGTATTGCTTTCCTCCTCTCCTCTTCTTTCCTCTCCTCTCTTCCCTTCCCATCTCCTCTCCTCTCCACACTTCTTATATTCCCCTCCCTTCCCCTTCTCTTCTTTTCTGTCTCCTTCTATCCCCTTTCCTCCCCTTCTTTCCCTCTCCTTTTATCTCTTCACTTCTCTTCTTTTTCTTTTCTCTTCTCCTCTCCACTCCACTCTTCTCCTCCCTCTCCTCTCCTTCACTTCCCTTCTCTTCTCTACTCTTCTCTTCTTCCTCCTTCTCCTCTTCTTCCTCTCTCTGTGTCTCTCTCTGTGTCTCTCTCTGTGTCTCTCTCTGTGTCTGTCTGTCTCTCTGTCTCTCTATCTCTCTCTGTCTTTGTCTGTCTCTGTCTTTCTCTCTCTGTGTCTCTCTGTGTCTGTCTCTGTGTCTGTCTCTGTCTCTCTCTGTCTCTCTCTCTCTCTCTCTCTCTCTCTCTCTCTCTCTCTCTCTCTCCTGAGATGCACCCTACCACTAAGCCTTAAGTAAAGGCTTAAGTAAAGCATCTGCAGCAGGCTAGAAAAAGATGTTTAGAAAGGGTGAGCCCCTCCCCCACCCTCTCTTGAAGGTAATTTCCTAGCAAGCTTTGCCTCATCTGCTCACCTGGTACTTCCTGAGATAATTATTGCCCAAATCCCACCTTGTCATTCATCATGACAAGTGTACACATCACTTTGAGAAGAACTTTGTATCATGCACCAAATTTGAATTACTGATGTGTGGGAGAAAGAGAAACAGAAAATGGAAAGGTAATATAGACTGTAGAAAATACACAAACACAGACGTGTATATATAGACAGAGACAAAGACAGATAGACAGACAGGAAGAGAAAGCTACAGACTACCTAGCTTCCTCTGTTGTTAGTGGGACTCATGCAATACCTTCAGCCAGAGAAAGCAGGCAGAGCCCATACTTCTCTCTTCCTATGGAAATGGAGAGAAACACAACAAAGAAACATAACATAGATTATATAGGTTCATCATTATTTCAAGAGCTAGCTCCAGGGTTTTGGTCCTGGTTGACTGGCTCCACATACTGGATCCTAGGCCAGCACTATCGTACCACCCTGGCCATCCAGCTTTCTAAGTTATGATCTTCCTGGAGGTCTCACCAACTCACCAAGGCTGAAAACCTGAGTTTGGCCCCCAGGATCCACATGGTAGACATCCACATGGGAGCATGGTATTTACACAGCAAATAAATAGATCAATAAAGACATGCAGTACAAAGGGTTAAACGAAGTACAGTACAGTGGAGGAAGGCATCTGATATTCCAACTGTAGCTCTAAGGTAAAGTAAATATATACAGAAGTCCTCTAGATTGCGTAAGATGTGTGCCTCAGACCTTCTGCTACATGCTCTGGCACATTAAAGATTGATGGGGAATAACATGAAGCCTAAGCCTCAAAGTGCAAGTTGTTCTGGCACTGATACTTCTGGTCTTTTGTACACAAACCACTTACTCAAAGACCGTGAGCTTTGTCTTCTTAACTTCCAGGATCACAGCACTCTGTCCACGCTACTTAACAGAGTTATCATGAGGCTTTCAGAAAAGAATCTACATTAGTGGGTTCCATCCCCAGTAACACACACACACACACACACACACACACACACACACACACACACACTGAGACAGTAAGGTGCAAGGTATTAATATCCACAATACTCATAAAAGAAGGCAGCATATAAAATGAAGCCACTGCATCATAAATTTTACCTGAAATTAATATGCTAGCTATAATATTCATTAAACATTTAATTAACAAGACTGTTCCTTTTAGATTTAAAAGGGTCATTTGGAAATGCTTTTGAATGCCTAGATCTTGTGCCAGGCAGGAAAGTTTGAAGTCTTACCAATTTATTTTTAATCCTTACCTTGAGAAATTTCTCTCTATTACTCAGAGGTAGCCAAACATTTTTCACTAACTTTTGTTTTGTGTACAATTTATATTTTTCTCCCTGATCAAAACAATATAAAATTCTCGCTAAGGTTTGTACTAGAAAGGATAAAGAAACAAGTTTTCACAGTCTTTCTAATACCTTTCTTCACTCTAATAAGTGATGTAAGTGGCATATGCATTCTGGAAGACAGCTTCATTGTTTTTCTCCAGTAGACAGTACTTAACAAAGTGTCTACTGTTTTGTAGATGATTCAAATTCATCTTCCAAAAAGGGATGAACAAGAATATGGGTAGAAGGAAAGATGAATGGATGGTCATGTGAATAGATGGATAGGTAAGTGAGTGAATGAACTAAATTATGGGTGAATGGTAGGAAGGAAGGAAGGAAGGAAGGAAGGAAGGAAGGAAGGAAGGAAGG
>JANHMN010000006.1:68087117-68098809 GCA_030674055.1 Rhabdomys pumilio
AGGAAGGAAGGAAGGAAGGAAGGAAGGAAGGAAGGAAGGAAGGAAGGATCAATGGATGGATAATGAATGCATGAATTGATAGAAGGATGATGGATAAATGGATGGATGAATGGATGATGGTTGATAAACAGATGGATGAATGGATAGATAGATGAATAGATGGTTGGTTGATAAATAGATGGATGATGGAAGGATGATGGATAGATGGGTGATAAATGAATGGAAGGTAAATGGATGGATGATGAATTGATGGATAGGTGAATGGGAAGTTCCCACAGACTGAGTATCATAATGGCAAAGGTGGCCATGTTTTTTGCTTCCAAGGCATTTGCTTGGAGATATAGAGTTCTAGAATTATTAGGACTAGCACTGGCCAGTATTCTTTAAAAATTATTTTGTATAGTTATCACCTGCATTAATCTCTAGCTAGCTAGAAATATTAGGAAAATATTTCAAATTAGAATGTCAAGACCTCTTTAAAAAGAAATAAAATGAGCTTATCTATTTGGAACCAAGGAATGAATATTTGTCAAGAGTCTTCTCTGTGCCAAACACTGTACTTAGTGCTTTGAGTGCATTAAATTGTTTAATCTTCTCCATTATGAGGGAGAAATCAGAGTTGTCACTCATCTTCATCTGAAAGAGGTTATGTTCTCTGGTGAGAAATACACAATACAGAGTGGGCATCTAGTGGTTTATGAATCTACTGGACCTTCTTTCCTCCTTGTCTAAAAACAGAGGCTTCCTCCTTTTAGGTAATTGCATTCTGTGGCCAGGCCTCCTCTAGATAGAACAGCAGACAAGTGATTTAGTCTTAGTTAATCACACTTAAGTTTCCTTGACTATAATGATCAGCTTCTTGTTGAGAGCATGTGACTCAAACATGACTAACTATATATTCCCTTGTATATCCTGATACATTAGGCTCCAATACAATCCAACAGCTCACCTGCATGATTGGTTAGATCCAAAGCAGTACAACTGGTGCAACTCAGCCTTTATTGGCTGACTCAATCAATTACAAAATCTTCCAGGGACATTAATTCAAAGCCGATTCCTCAATATTCTTAGTATCTGAGGGAGGCATCCCATGAGTGACATCACTAAAAAGCAGTTTCTTCTACAGGAGCATCTTTAGATAATGACCTCACACGTGTGCACGGGGCATAACAAAAGATGCTAGCTCTTCATCCCTGAACTTGAACTGAGCAGTTCCAGGTTGTCCCTGGGGCCGGCTCCTTTGAGAGCAGTGTACAACTCTCACCTGGCATTTGGTGAGATCAAAGGCTTGAATACAAACATTTTCTCTACTTCACACACAGAAAGCTTCCCAAACATTTGCTTGCACCCTAGCGCTTCTCTGCCTGCACCAACTCCCTTCTGAAGAGACTTTTATCTCGTCTTTTCAGTGAGGAGTCTGAACATAAATACATATAATTACTCTACATTAATATAATTATTCCGTCTCTCTCCTGATCCAGAAATGGTTGTCCATTTTTAGCTGCTAATGGTTAGAATTATTTATGTCCATTTGTTCAAGGACTAAAATTGGATTCATAAGAAAGAGCACAGAGACGGTACCCAGGAAAGGCCCTTTCATCTTTGCCATCCTATTGCTCCAGTTTGGGTTCTGCCCCTGTCTTCACAGGAATTGAGGTTGGTAAATTGGGGAGATTAGATTCACACTGGCCTCCATCCATTTAGTTCCTTTGAAGAACTGCAAGCATACTGAAAAGACAAAGCTTCCGTTGTTCCAAAGCTGACAATGCTACTCTATAGCAGCATCATGACATAACCCTCCTGTGCCAGGATGCGAAAGGCTGAGGACAAAAGCGGTGCTCACTTAGGACCAGGCATCCATGACATCCTCTGAGCTAGTTTATCTCTTTTGACAACTTTGAAATCTCACTCCACATTTACATACATCACTCATCCTCATATATTCTGAAATCAAAATTGAAAGTAGCTGCAAAGAGATAATTGCATGTAGATATGTTCTCATTTACAACTCCCAGAGAATGAGTTTTTCTTGTAGTTTTCTTGTATAACTTCAATTTGTTGATCTTTACAGAATAACTTTCTTGTTGAAACTGGACTGATTTTTTTCTATGATATTTTGGTGTCATTTGAAACTAGTCAGGTAAAAATCACCATTTTTTAAGCACGATCACTGAGGCTATATAAAGTTAAAAAAGCAAAACAAAAGACAAAAAAAAAAAAAAACCCACATGTTCTCCCAGGCCTGCAGTGTATACCTAAGATCCCAGCTCTTTGCTTAGACAGAGGAATCTGGAATTCTAGTACAGTATAGGCTTCATACTGAAATCATGTGTCAAAACAACAATAACAGCAAAAAAAGAAACATATTCAGCTAGTAGTTAGATATATGGAATCTGAGAGACTTTTGTCTGAATCTCCCCTCTGTAGCTCAGCTGCTGTGGTGTTAATGGACATACTGACATAGGTCATACCCATTCTTATAGATAAAAAGGTGCTGACTGAAAATTAAGTAATTTGTTTAGTGTCATCTCACTTATATACTACAAAGGCAGAATACCCTAATCTCTCCAAGAATTAGAGCCTCAGCTGGCATCCTTATTGCCTCTTGTTGCAAAGGATATCTTAGTTGTGACTGATATAAGCAATTAAGTGTGCTTGTGGGAAAAATCAGGCTTGGATGACAGGACTAGAAAGGTTGAAGAAGGGAGGGAAAATGTGATCAGGCCTGAGCCCTATATCCTTTATCCTGGCTGATTCCAAGTATGGTGTTTGTTTTAGTTGGGGTTCCTATTGCAGCAATGAAACATCATGACCAAAAAGCAAGCTGGGGGAAAAGGGTTTATTTGCCTTATACTTCTATATCACTGTTTATCACCAAAGAATGTCAGGACAGAAACTCAAGCAGGGCAGGAACCTGGAGGCAGGACCTGATGCAGAGGCCATGAAGGAATGCTACTTACTCGCTTCCAACCCATGACTTGCTCAGTCTTCTTTCTTATAGCACTCAGGACCACCAGCCCAGAGATGACACAGATAACTCAAGCTGTGTCAAGTTGACATGAGACTAGCCAGCACAAGTTTCTTGTTAGAAAAGTTACCCCAAGGTGACTCAAGCAGAAAAGGACTATGTTCTCTCTGTTTCTGTCTGTCTCTGTCTCTCTGCCTCTGTTTGTCTCTGTCTCTTTCTCTCCCTCCTGCCAACCATGTGTGTGTGTCTGTGTGTGAGAGTGTGTGTGTGTGTTGACCTTTCGTTATTGCCCTTCCATGTCTTACTGCCTGTGCTAAACTGTGTTTCCCTCAAACTCAAATGTTTCTACCTCTACCCCTAGAAGCTCAGAATGTGTCCTCATTTGGAAGTAACCCTTTTTAGCAGGCTATTAAACTAAAATGGGCTGTCATAGTGGGTCTTCATACATCATGACTGTGTCCTCATGAGAAGAGAGACTTTGCACATCACAGAGGCACCAGAGATGCCTAGGCAGAAAAGAATCAACCAGTGCAAGACAATGAGAAAAGCCTCATGAGAAGCCCACCTGCCAACACCTTGATCTTAGGCTTTCAGCCTTCAATATTTTGACAATTGATTTCTGTTGCTGAAGCCAACTGCCCTGTGGTACTTTTTATGGTAATGGGATATACTTGTAACGCCCATGGCAAACCAGTGCTCTCAAAGTAGTTGAGACTCAATTATTTAAACTTAAAAAGCTACTCACAAAGCCAAAGAGAGGACAAGAAGACAAAGAAGCAAAGCCTGGAAGTGTTTGGAAGTCAGTAAATGATGTTGGCTTTGTAGGGTCTATGGGGCTTCTGCTTTCCCAAGATAGAACAGCAGTGTGTGTGTGTGTGTGTTCATTTTAAAACAACAAATACAGAGAAAATTCTTACTAAGTGCCCGAGACTGTATAGCTGCCAAGGTTGCAGCGATTAATAAAATATTCTCCATGGTCTAGTGAGAGAAATGATAAATTTCATCTTTACTATTTGCTTACATGTCCCTGTGCTGTGATTAGGTGATCAGATATTTCTTTTACATTTTATTATCTTCTTAACTCATAGCCAATCAAGACATGAATGGATAAGCTTAAATATGTCTAACGCATACCAAACATCAGGCTATGTCTCTGGAGCCTATACGTGGTTATAGAAGCAATTGAAATACAAGGGCCTGATAGAAGACATGAACAGTGTCTCACTGCTTTCTCTGAACCTTGTAAAGCTAAAAGGAATGATGAACCCTCAGGAGGAAGGCTGTTGATTCCTGAGAAGAATGATCTAAGATTAGTATGGTGAGGTTGATTAAAGAAACCAATGGCACAGGTGGCAATTGGAACGGAAAGAAGGAGAGAGACCTGGTTTGTCAACGCTGGGCCAAACGTGTCTCCAACACTGCCCAATATCTCCTTCTTGGTCTGTTCCTTGCACGGTGCTACTTCCCATCATTGTGTTCCCTCTCATCACCGTGATCCTTCCTATAACCATGATCTTTCCTCTTTTGCTGAGCATGCATTATCTTCATCCACCCTCTGCAAGGGGCTAAGCATGACAGAGTTCTACATGACCCCCTGTGAAGGCTGATAGGAAATATCCATGCCAAGTTTAGTTTCCTGGAAGAGGATGCCATCCATCATGAAAGGCTGGAACTCAGAATGAAGCTGAGTACAGAGTTAGTAAATACTTGTGAGATGATAAAGGTCGTTTGGATCAACAGAGTCTATGTCAGATTCCTTTGAGAACATGTAAGGTAAGGATGTAGCATATCTGCTTCTGAAAGCATCCTCCACAGGCAAGCATTACAGTAATCCTAAGAGGGAGTGCACTGCAGGAAACAATGTTCAAACTAGGCGTGAGTGAGCCATATGTGCTGAGCCTCTCTGCTGCTAGATGTGTTCAAGAAGAGGCTATCGGCCATCTGCAGGTCTTGTAAAGGCAAGTGTTACCACTAGATAGTGGAAAAAGAAGGCCTGAGAGAAGACCCGCATTCCTGCAAGAGTTAAGATTCTTTTTCTAACCTAGATGACCTCTAATTTACCTGGCACCAGGCTGGAGAAGGAAAGTGAAATGTTCCATATATGAGCTCATTCCGCCACCTTTCCAGACAGCAAATGAAATGTATACTCAGTGCAAATGACAAGCTTGGGTGTGAAAGGCTGCTAGGTGGGAAATTCTCATCCTGCTGAACAAAAGGAAGGGACCCTAGATCTCTCGTGTTCATCATCCTCTTGAATTGCCAAGGTCACAGTCACCCCATAATTACCATTTGCCATCAAAAGAAAGGAATCTCATCCTCCAAGCAGTAAGAATACAACTGTAATCGGGACATGGGGATCAAGACTGAAAGTCTTGTGCGAGTGAAGATAGCCTGTGATCTCCACGAATAAGTCTAACTGAGCTAGTGTCAGAATTCAGTGCTGTCTAACTACCTAGAGCTGAGTCCTCCTGTACAAGCCTCGGACCCAGAAGATGATCTGCTAAACACACCTGGGAAAACAAGAATCTTCTCTCACAGCAAAGTTTACCTTTCAACAAACTTGACATTAGTATGAAGGTACATAATGAGCTGGTGGCCAAACCTTGCAGCCTCCCTTTCTCTGCTAAGGGACTATGAGGCAGATTAGGAGACATTGCTAATGAAGTCAGTGAACAGAGCCTCAGCCTGGGTTTTATAAACACACCTCTCTGTCTTCTGTCTCTCTGTCTCTCTCTTTTTCTCTCTGTCTCTGTCTCTCTGTCTCTCTGTCTCTCTGTCTCTCTCTTTCACACACACACACACACACACACACACAACACACACACACACACACACACACACAACCTGTATGCAGGCTTGCTCTATGACATCTTAAGTAAAATCCAATTTCTTATATTTCACTCCCCCCCCTCACCACATATGTGGAACTGTTTATAGCTTTGCCCTACATAAAAAGATTTATGATTTTTAAAATATTTTAAGTAGTAGCAACTAAGATTATGTTTTTATGCATCATCAGACACTAGGCCTGAGATATTATGCAACATCTAACTTAATTTCTCATAAGTTCTTATGTGGAATCTGTTATCATTTCTCTCCATTAAGGATGAAGAACACTGAAACTCTGAGGGGCATATGCCTTTCCCAAGGTCACAGAGCTGAGGTGTGGTAGGGCTGGATTAAGATCCAGAATCCCTTGCTCTGCAAAGTAAATGAAGTAACTGAAATCTGGTTGTAACCCTCAAGGTTGAATTACTTCTTATTCTTCTGATTCACTTTTCTCCTGGAAGTTGCCAAAAGAGCCCTGCTGCTGTTTTTGGTTGAAACAGCTCCTCCCCCATGCCACTGTGGTCTTGGCAAAAGGGCCAGGCTGAGAGCTACAACCCCCCCTGCCTGCCATTTCCTGCTGTGGTTTATCTGGGACAGTTTGAAGACAGCAAGGCCTACACCTGTCTCTCTCCTTTTGGCTCCCACCCCACTTCTCATGTTGGCTCGGCTTGTTTCCATTGCACTATTTCAGGCTTCCCACTTCAGCTTTCCCTTCAGCATTCCAAGAGTAGAGGACTGGGTAGACAGGGAAGAGAGAAGGGGCTTTTTTGCCAGGCACTACAGCTTGTCATTAGTACCTGGCCGGAGCTGGTCCAGAGAGAGGTGACAGCAGTGGTAATATCACACACCCACCTCAGCCCATGGGCTCACACTCACTTGTCTCTGGACTCCGAGTTTAGGTAGCCTCACCAAGTCCAGGGCAGGGCATACTACATCAGGTTACATTATACTTGCCCTAGCCCACTTCTCCTTGTGCCATCCACAGCTCTCCAACCTCTTCTCGGAGGCTTTGGGGGTCAAATAAACTTTGTCCTCAGGAGTTCAGTAACACCCGTCCCCTTACTCATGGCTATGATTTCTTTCACAGTTATACATAGTCAACCCCCAAAACTTCCATGAAAACAATTCAAGAAATAAGTGATTCACATATTTTAAATAACTCTTATTATAAGTTTGTTGCTGTTGTGTATTGACACTGTTGCTGATTACTTGACACTGTGGACAGGAATTCACGAACAGAAGCTGTGTCTTCCAAGGCTGGCTACTTGACTACAAATCCATTGAGGTAGAAATGTTGGGCCATTGTAGATCCAGGGCCTAATAACAATGTATATTGGGCTATTTTTAGACCCCTAAGCATCCATTCCTTGCCTATCTTTGAGTCAGACGTAACATCCTATGACTAACAGATAAAAATCTTTTTGGAATGTATTCACATAGCAGTAGCCATCTTCTATCAACCCCAAAGCTAGAATGTCACCAGATAGCATCTGCGAACTACAGCTGAGATTTCTGCTCTGCTAGAAGCCACCTTTCCTGATGTTTCTGCTGATGTCTTTTAAAAGTGTCATGATTTTGACTTCCTCTTTTTTTTTTCTGTTATCATAGAAAGCTTTATGAAACATCCTTCCCTTTGGAACATGAAATTTGAGGGGATTAATCCTGTGTTCTTAGTCAATGGTTACTCATATTTGCCTCCAGAATAAACTACCTGTTATCTTCTTGGAAATAAGAGCTATGTTTTTACGTTGATACGCTGCCAATTCATAGGCTGAAGTTCACTACAGGTGCCTAATGTATATGAAGAAACAGGATGTG
The DNA here is from genome assembly GCA_030674055.1 of Rhabdomys pumilio. Lineage (NCBI taxonomy): Eukaryota > Metazoa > Chordata > Mammalia > Rodentia > Muridae > Rhabdomys > Rhabdomys pumilio. The sequence goes on from JANHMN010000006.1 coordinate 68,094,733, forward strand.
TGTGGAGTTAAGTGCCTGAGTTCTCACTGGGAATCTTTGATTATGAGACTACTGTATACTAAAGGAAAAGCAACATGGATGGGAATCTGGAAATAGATGATCCTTGCTTTTGGAACACAGAAATATCCAGAACCTCTGGGCTATGCATGACGGGAAGCTTCTCAAACACTGGAACAAGTCCAGAGACACAGACACACTGACCTTCCTGACAATCTTGGATGGCTGGCTTGTCAATCAGCAGTCAGTCAGATGTCACAGCCCTGAAGGAAGGTTTGTCAGTCAGGCAAGGGCTTAGGAGGGAAGACCCTCCACATTCTTCCTTCTTTAAGCAGCCAGATGGAAAATGCCCAGCATTACTGGTATCAAGTCAGCGCTTCCATGCTGAGTGACAGACGGACGCACTTGCCTTTCACTGTCTGATGCTATCTGACCTCCTTCGCCAAAAATAGCCTCACCTCTGAGGAAGCCTCCCACCACCTCTTCCTCACAGTGCACTCCTGCCTGGCCCATGCTGCCCCTTCCTCAAGTTTCTCCCCATCCTAATCTAGCTCACCCTAACCCATCTCCCTTAAAATGGAGTCTCCTCTATGTCACTCTGAGGCCTTCCAGGTCTATAGGAAGGCTTTATTTTAACTTCTGTTTCTGTTCCTGGGGGAGGGCGGACACAAATGTCTGAAAAGGCAATGCAGAGGATAAGGATTTGGAAGGTGCAGAGGTGAGATCCATGGTGCTTATGGGAAGAAAGGCACCTACACCAGTAGGGAGAGGCACCTGGGACTACTGGGAAGGTACTCTGGCTTGCCCAGGGGGCAAGAGTCATGTAGAAAAGCACTTAACTGGACTACCTCTCTGCAGGAACTCAGAAGCTGCTCTCACATTAATACATGAATTAACACCACTAGGAGAGAGGAGAGGGTGAAGTAAGGAGAGGCATATCAAAAACCCTGTTTAATAAATAAAACCATACCTGTGGGTTTCACAATACAAAGAACTGAGTGTAAAACCAGACAGACACCTTCTTACTTGGGAGTGATCAGCAGGGAAGGAATCAGAGAGCTTTATGAGGGTTCAGATTATAAAAGACTGAGAAATAACCACGTTTCCCCAGAAAAAGCCTGATGACAGGATTAGCTATGTAAGGCTGCACTGAGTCCAAGTCGCAGGTTCACACTGAGCCCCCAAGCAACGTTTTTAACTGCGACCTTGGGGAAGTTATTCACACCATCTCAATTTACATCCCTCTTCTCCTGTGCTTGTTGTTTCAGACCTGTGCAATGGTAAAGCCCACTTCTTAGGGCTGCTGTGAGGATAAAATTAGGCAATGCTCATAGAACACTCAGCACACATGTTTGGCATATGGTAAATGCTGAATATGTCAATAACTCTTCAGTGATGGCACCATGCTATTAATATTGATTGGATCTATTTTCAAAGAGAAGTGACACTTTAGTTTGGGGCTCCCTCCTGATGTGAGCACATAGCTTGTCTCTGTATTTGCCACTACCTCCAGGACTACAGCAGCCCCACCCTGCCTGGTCTTTTTCTATACTTGTCAGTTACCTTTAAACTTCTTTGGACCTGGCAATTTTATATTTCTAGCCTGAGCTCCAATAGCAACTGGCTCATATATGTCCTCTGTTCTAACTTGAGGATGATGCCTGGTGCCCTATGTTATTAAAAGGAAGAGTGCTGCATCCCTCTGTTTGTTTAATCTACATGATCTGTTTTCACAGTAGGTGGGTGCTGCCTGGGAATATAGCTTTATGAATTAAAAATGGAAATGATAGAAGGCAATATTAAAAAGACTAAACACTCTTCAAATCATGGCATTTCCAGTGAAGCTCTACCCATCAGAGGCTGATTGAGTTTGAGACGGAGGACCCCTAAGGGCCTTTTCAGCCCCAAAAGGAATTGGTTCCTTTCAGCCTTCTGAAGACTCAACTCTTCCACAGAAGGCTGTGACTTGCTTCCAAATCCTAACACCTCAGTCCTCTGATCAATACTCAGACTGTTGGCTAATGACCTTTGCAGCACTGTCCTCGAATGCCGAGCAACAGTGCGAGTGGCTCTCTCTCTTGCCAGACACTGATTAATCACCGCATTAGGATCCACAATCAAAGGAGACAGAAGAAAGCTAAGAGGAAATCTGGCTCCCATGTAATGAATGTGGACCACTCCTCCCCCAACCCCCATACAGGCTATAAACTTTATGCCCTCAACTACTGGGTACCATACCAACTGCTACCTCATGGCATTAGTTGGTCATCTCCATGATGACTACCTTTCCCAGATTTCACGGGGAAAGGCCTCATGTGTGGAGAAGAAAAATAAATGCCCAGTGCTTGAGCAGGAGTCATGGGCTCATCACAAATGACCGGCCTGCTCTCATTTTCCTTAACAACTGGATAGGTATGACACTGAGCAACTATCTCTTTATAGAGGTGACAGAGACTCAGAGGGGACCAGAATCATGGTTTGTACATGTGCCATCTAGTGTGCCCCCCAGCTCCACCCCAGGTTATGGAAATTCACTGCTATCCCACCAGGCCATTCTTCTGATGGTCTTATTTGAGGAATACTTGTCCCAAATGTTGGCATGTACTACTTAGGGGAGCTTGACATAACATGGTTGGTTGTTTCATTGCTGTCCTTGCTATTCCCACTGTAGTTTGCCCCAGGCTAGCCTCACAGCTAAATTATTCAGATCAGCAAACAGAAAGACTTGGCTAGTCTCTGAAGGCCACAGGGGGCCTCTTCAGCCCCTTGAGTTCATCTGGGTTAATACTAAAAGAGCCTCAGCTTTGCCAAGGCATCTTTCTGTCTAGATGCATTGAATTTTGAAGACATTCCTGCTGGTTCCTCTGGTTTTGGCACTGGCCCATTACTGTAATTAAATTATCAAGGGAAAAACATGGAGGATGAGCTATAAAGGAAAAAGAGGGTGCCAAGTGTAGTTCCCTGCAAAAAGATTTCCCAGAAACCATTTCACTCTCCCCTCAGAGGCAGTATGTCCACATTTTCCCATCTATCTCTGCCCATATGTCCAAACCAAACATGTTTGAACCCTTGTATGGCCAAGATTGCTTGAGCAAACCACGCATGGATCACACCCGTCTTGAATCACTACTCCTCTCCTTTTGAATGGGAGTCATTATTAGCAAGAGATGATACAGGAGGCAGAGAATGCCCAGCTGAGACTGTGTGTCCAGATGCATTTCTCTGAGCAGGCTGCTGGAAAAATCCTATTTGACTTGAAACTGGCCTAAATTTTTCTTGCAATTGATCGTGAGAGAACACATATGAAACCCCACCATGCCAGCCTGAAGAAGCCATTCTCCTCATTATGTGCCCCATGGAAACCATGCTGACCAGGGCCTATACCTTGCAGGGGCTCTGTGCTCCTCAGCTCTAAGATGAACCAACCTCCCTTTCAGCCTTCTTCATGAACCACTTGCTACTTTCCAAAGTGTTTGGTGACAGCTGTGCACAACCAGGAAGATAGATTTCTGGCCTCATTGTGATACACCTGCAGGAGAATCAGCACAGCAGTCCCCAGCACCAGTGGGTGGGGGATTTGACTATATGCATTCTGGCAAACAGATTTGGCCCTCTCCCACACCAAGTCTTTTTTCTTATGCATTCATGTTTATCCCAGGATGTGCCCCCAATTGTGAGGGATTATTTGTAGCTGGTTCTATGTGAATTATGAAAGAGACAGAGAAATAATGGAAGCAAGATGGACAAATGATTTGTTGCACGTAGATGTCAAATAACTGAAAGCCAAAAAGCACTTTCTCTTTGAGTCTATCTGAGGACAGATGCATCCGATTATATTTTCATTCACTCATGCATTTAATGAATAAATAAGGACTTCCTCCCTGCCTGCTAGGTGTCAAGCATTGTCCCAGACCAAGGGAAAGGCAACAATGGGTGTTGTCAACAGACATCGAATTATATGGCTGGCAGATGAAGACATACAGCCAGATATCCCATACTGTATACATTTAATATTCTTATGAAGCAACGAGGCCTGCTGTGGCATGGAGACAGACAAGAGAGGCTAACCTGAGGGGGCCA
>JANHMN010000006.1:68098819-68134145 GCA_030674055.1 Rhabdomys pumilio
CTGCTGTGGCATGGAGACAGACAAGAGAGGCTAACCTGAGGGGGCCAAGTCATGTTGAAGTCAGGGAAACAGAGGGAGCAGTAGATGTGGCTAGGTGTGTTGGTTTGGGGATGCATGTGTGGTTGAGCACTGTGTCACTCTTCTTGCTGGAGGGGAGGAGTAGAGGAAAGAGAGGAAGATGCTGTATCCAAAGCTGAATAGCAAAGAGAGGCTGAGATTAATGATAAAACATAGAAGAAGCAAAGGACAACTCACTCAATGTTTTATAAGCTGTATCTCCTTGGCATTGGGGATATTTTGTGAGCTGCAAGTAGATAAAAACTCCAGGATTAGCGTGTGTATGAGAATGGGTGTAGACAGGTCAACTGGCTTATACCATAAAACAAAGAGGCTTATCAGGACGGACACACACAGGAGGGCCTGAATGTGAGCCTCCTATGGTTACTTTCTGCTACGTTACCTGTGGCCCACCTTTAATTTATATCTAAATATAGAAGGAAGGTACTGCTGCCTCCTGTGATTTACTGATGAGGAAACTGAGGCACAGAGAGGTCCAATCATTTATTCCAGGCCACAGAGGTAGTAATGCTGTGAGTTCAGACCTGCTGATCTGGAGCCAGGGGATTGAAGTATTTTCAGTAGCAGAAGGATGTGGATAAAACTTTACAGGCCACAGAATGCTAGTGGAACATAGTTTCCAAGGACAAGCACATCTCAACTCAATGTGACAGCACTAAAGACCAACCCAGAAGGCTACATAGTGAGTTCAAAAGGAATCTGCCTTTTGGGGACTGTCACAAAAACTAATCAACATTTCCACAATCCAGAAAAATTATGCTTATAAAAAATATTGGCAATATTACTGTGCTGTGGCTGGATAGAGTCTGACACCTGTTCCATCATTTTGGCCTCTCTAAAGCCAGGGAATAACAGGCAAGATGACCCAGTATAAAGATACTTACTGTGAAGCCTAACAACCCGAGTTTGAGTTCCAGTATGTACATGGCAGAAAGAGAAAATGGATAAATGCAAGCTGTCCTCTGACTTCCATAACACACCATGGCAGTAGCACATGTCTAGATTCATGCACATGCGTGGACATAACATATATGCAAATAATGTAAAAAGAAAGTGAATTGGGAAATACCTTTGCGTGGCTTTCTACATCTCTACCATTTTGCATGAAGCTTTGATGCAACTGGCATCTAAAAAGCATTTGCTGAATTAACAAAAGACCCAGCCCCTCAGTCTGTCTAAACTGGAGGCTTTTATATCCTGTCTCCAAAAGAGGCAAATAGCTGTTCAATGACAAAAGTTTGTGAAGAGGGACAGATAAAGAAACCCAATCTCTGAATTAGAACACTGGGGACCAAATGGCAAGGCCTCACTGCCTAGCTAAGGTACAACCTGGCCTCCTAGCTAGAGAGCTATGATCTCTGAAGGGTCCTTGACATTCTCCTCCTTCCTCTTTGGGAGCATCACCTAGAGTCAGGCAACAGGAACATCTGAATCCTCTAGAATGCCGGAGACATTTGCCCTGTACTTTTCTAAATTAGCAGAGATGTGCACAAGACTGCCTGCTAGCGACAGCTTCATAAAGGTGAGATAGCCAGTCAGAGAAAGATTTCCTTTCAAAGTAACTTGCACATGAAGATGCCTTAATGGCTCGATAGTCACCTGCTTTAGATGATAGAGCATAGCCAGGTGAGGGGTGAGCCCTGTCACCAGGATGGTCCTCTGCAGGGCAAGGAGGAATTCAGGAGAAGATAGCTTTCCTTGTTTGTACTCCCTTGGGACAAGCTGAAGTTGTGGCCTCTGTTTGCTATGGAGACTTCAGCCTGAGGGTTGGCCTGAAGACATCTGAGAGCATCTGTTCACTCCTTGGCTCTTGACTGGTTTGGTCCTCTCACGGGATTTACTTCTGACTCTCCAGGAAAACTAAGGGAAGCACATCATACCTACTTTGTACCTGGTGGATGCCTTTGAAATATTTTTCAAGCTGTAAATGTTTAATTACACATCTCCTTAGAAAGAAACCATGTGTGTGTGTGGAATCAGTAGTCTATACCTGTCAGTCTGAACACAGCAGACAAGCAAGTCTGCAAGGGCAGGCGTAAGTCCACTAAGGATATTCCATCCAAGTATCCTCTCTGCCCAACTCTTGGCCTGCAAGAGTCTACACACATCTACACATTTGCTCCTGCAACCAGCCTCTCTTTGTCCTCTCATCCTGTGTTCATGGATTTCCTCACCCAGACGAGATCATATGGAAGGAGGCGAGATGACACAACCAGACCTCAGGCAGCTCCTGGCTGGAGCCACCCACATCCCCACTCTGTCTCGTCCACTGGTGTTCTGTGCCCCTCAGAAATTGATGGACCAATGGGACAGAGGTCTGTGCCCCATTCTCCTTGCTTCCCCTCCTCCTCCGCTCTTCTGATCCCCAGAGTTTGAATAACACAAGGGGACATTTTCAGAATTAAAATAATTTCGACATAGCAGCAGTCTCCTCGCACAGATGTAAATATTCATAAACATATCAACTCTTGCAGACCCACCACACACACACAACTGCCGACGACACCCCTGCTGCCTTAGGCGTTGTTCTAATAAGTTAGGAGCAGGAGAGTGAAAGGGGCTATTTTTAACTTTAGAATTATTTTTTTTTCCAAAGCTGTTTTAAAGTCCCTGCTGGGAGTAAAGCTGGAGAGCTGTTTTCTGGAAACTGAGAATGTTTCCCACAGAGTCGTGGGCAGAGTTGGATCTGTGATGGAGACAAGTGATCATACCCCTGAATTTCCAAAGCACAGGCCTTGTGGAGGAAGAAACCCAAACACAGTTTCATGTGGTTCAGCATATATGTCATCACCTCGGCGAATAGTGTTTGTTGGCCCACACAGCACCCACTACCCTCAGGGGTGAACCCTCAGGGAAGGGAGGAGGTCTGACAGGATCATGGAAATCCTCTGTTTCTGTTCTCTTCAGCAGGCCACAGCCATTAACACAGCTAAGGTGCGGCTCTCCACAGGCACAGCCACAATTGCATTACCTGGGCCTGAGTCCCTGATAAATATGTTTCCTTGGTGTGGTGGTTATTTATTATTCAATAACTGTCCTATTAAGCTTAAATGAATGGGGTATTTGAGATCTATCCCCATGTACATCTTCCAGTTGCTGCTGTCAAGGGAATCCTGCCAGATATTTAATAACACCCTGCCTCTGGGTGACACCAAAGCATACACATGCCTGTGCTGGAGCAGTGGGTGTGTCCCTTGCAGCTGTAAACAGAGAGAAAAGTGACCGATATCTGCGGACACAGTCCATGCCTGCCTTAGTACAATGCCAGCATCCTCATCTTCCTCTCTCTGCCTCTTTCTGTTCTAGCCTACTCCTTGGGGAATGGCTGGAAAGATTACAGCTTAGAAGTAGACAGGGTGGGGAAACGAGAAGGGATTACAGAGAAAATAGATTCATGAGAAGACAGATAACAGAGTTGTCGGGGCTCTGTTAATTAAAAAGCAGCAATTTGTCTGAATTCTGAATGTGAAGAATCTCCTGGGAGATGTTAGCCATGCTTCCTCTGAGAATCAGACATGCTCTGTTTCTGCATAGGGACATGCTACAGCCTAAGGAGTGTGGGAGGCTGTCCCCTCTCCATTCATACTTGGAAATCAGGATTTCCTTATAGGATCACAGCCACAGTGGCCATACCTTTACTGCCTGGCTCCAGAGATTTGTATGAGGTTGAGGGCTCAGGTTTCTGGAAGAAGTTGAGACCTCCTCATTGTAGACTCCACAGGGATGCTTTCTGTTCTCCAATACTTACTGAAGAGGCATCCTGGGCCAGGCACTGTCAGATGCTTTGCATAATTAACTTGTTTTAATTCTCACAACTATCCCAAGAGGCAGACAGTCTTACTGGGCCCATTTTATCAGATCAGCAAGCAAGATGGGAGTCTACTGACTCACCCAACCAGTAAATGAAACCCAGTGGAACTTGAGTGACATACCTTCAGTCACACCTGAAGAGGTTTTAGGAAACACTGACTTCCACTGGCCATCGCAGAAAGATTTAGTGCTTTATACATGACCTATCAAATTACCTCCCAAAATGTGTGGCCACTGTAGGCTTCTAATAGCTGGGAAGTACACGCCCTGAACAGACAGGAAGTCACTGCTCAATCAGGAACAGGTGCTATAGGAGGTTAATTAATATTGTGGCTATTTGGCCTTGAAAATGAATTAAAGTTGCCCTTTATTTGTGACATTTCCTTATTTGGAAACAAAAAATAAAAATAGTTCCCTATGGGTTTATGGTTCCTAGCAACAGGATAGATATCCCGGAACAAAGAACTCCTGGATACAGAACTAACAGGTAGAGATGACGCTGAGAGATACTTTGCTTTGCCCCCAAGGGGACATGTTCTTTCAAGCTGTCTCCTCCTGGATTATTCTAGGCCATAGCCCTTTGAAGATGCTTAGGATCTTGTTCCCAACATGGTCTGCACATATACTATGCAGTTTGACCAAAAAGTGTCACAGGGGCTAGCCTTGCAGAAAAACTCAATGCATTTAAACACTAGGTCTCACCTTACAAAGGCTCAATAACAGACAAAATTTTCCATTGACTTAGAGTTCATGGCTTCAATAAACATTGATATTTAGATATAATATTTATTGAAAACCTGCCATGTACCAAGCTGAGCACCATGGACACAACAGTGGGAGATATAAACAGAAATTACTGACCTTATGAGCCCTGCTGTCAAGGTTTTATTTTTCTTCTTTGAATAGGGAGTTGTGTGTAACATTGAATTCTAGGTGATTTTCAAATTCTCAAGATTACTGGTTCCTTAGGTAGAATTATGCACATGCAAGGGCAGACCATGGCCATAATTTAAACACAGCCTGATGCTTTAGAAGACTCAGTGGATGCTGAAAATGTGTGGGGACATAATATTGTGGACACGGAATAGAAAGACTCCCTATCTAGAATAGTACTGAGCCCTAGCCATGGAGTAGGGAGACTTGAACTTGTCTGGCCTCTCATATACTCACCTCTTAACCTTCAACAAGAGCTTAACTTCTATAACCCTCTGTGTCTTTACCTATAAAATAAAGGAGGGTAAGGTAGCTGCACCTTTTTGGAAGTGGTGCATAAAGCCTAAAGCAAAATAACACAGCCTGAAAGTATATTATAAATTGTGCTTGAAAAAAATACCTAAGAGCCTAAAAAATTATATGAAAATGAGGTATTGATATCGGTGATTGAACACATGTGCTGTGGTGATAATTATAGGCAGTCTTATAACCTGATCTACTATTTTGCCAGTGAGGTCAGAATCCTATAAGACCCTTGCTGACCACCCGGGAGAACTTTCTAATATTGGCTAGGCTGAATTCTCTTTCCACCAGTGTGTCTGCCGGAGACTGGAGCATCAAAAGTGACTCACTCACGTAGACTGGAACTTGGAGGGCAGCTACCTTCATTCTGTAACACACAGTAGCTATCCCCTCCCCCACCTCACGTCATTTACATTTTACCATCTCTGGTTTCATTTATTCATGGTCAAACAGAGCCCAAAAACATAAGATGAAAAAATTTCAGAAATGAACAGTCCATATGTTTAAGCCAATGCCATTTCAAATAGAATGATGAAAGATGACTCTATTTACTTGTCCTGCACCTGGGACATGAGTCATTGCTTGTCCTTTCGATCCAAGCAGTGTGTGTCATGCCTGTTACTCAGTAGCTGTTTCAGGCAGGAGCTACTACTGTGACATTGACTTGCTTTTTGAAAGTAGCTTCACATGGTGGCTCAACACCATGTCACAGAGCCTGTCGTTTGTCTCATTGCATGTTATCACATAGACACTGTGTCATCTCATCCCATCAGAAGGGTGAGCGTACTACAGTAAGGAGTGAGGGAGAGAGCATCTACGTATCCATACAGTGTTGTTACGTTTGTTATGTTTGTTCTCCTCTCCTACTAATCCTCTACTTGCTCTGCTCTTTAAAGCAGATACAAATATTGATAATGTTGTTGATATCTTGCATACCTAATTTATAAACTATCCTTAATCATAAGTATGTGTATATAAGAACATACATGTGAGATTTTGTACTTTTCTTACACTTGGGTATCGAATAATGACTCTTAGGGTGCATCCAATGTGGATGGATATAAGACTATTACTGTGTGGAGATTTTTCTAGTTATTCAGTCAAACAATAAGCTAGCTGCTGCTAACCAAGGATTTTACAAGTGTGATTAAAAGCTGGTTAAGTGGTTGATCAGAGATAGGACTATCCTGTGTGGCTCTGACTTAGCCAGTATCTTGGTTACTTTTCCTTTTGAAATATAGTTTCAGAAAGAAGAAGACTTATTTTAGCTCACAATCTATCATGGTAGGGAAGTCAAGGCAGCAGCAGGTGGAAGCAGCTGGACATATTATATCAGGAGAGTGATGGATCTGCAGCTGCTCAGTTCTCTTCCTTCATTTACATTGTCCTAGATCTCAAACAGGGATTGGTGCTGCCCATAGTGGGCATGTCTTGCCGCCTCTACTAACATCATTGAGATAATCCCCAAATATGAGTGTTGGAGTCCTAACTCCCTGCTAATTCTAGGTTTTATAAGGTTGACAGTTGACACTAACTAGCACACCCAGTTAAGGTAGTCTAAAGGAGAGCTTCTCCGGAGAAGATTCTAAGCTGGCCTAGCATCTGCTCTCTCTCATTTTCTCAGGCCTCCCTGCTTAGTTTTCTTTTCATAAAAGAATTAGCCAAAACATGTGGGATTCCACTGTGCCTGTGATCTTCTCTTACTGACTGCCCAATCTACAAAATTAGTCTTTGGTAGCCATCATCCAGATGGGAGCTTTCCTCCTAGTACCCTGAATCTATTTGCATATGTCTGCCTCCTTCTAGCTATGTTGTTCTGGTTGTCTCCTGTTTTATAGTGGCTCATCTATAATAATAACTATGCATGCTCAGATAAAAATTGACCTTAGTTTCTAAGTCTACTTGGAGATAAAAGCCTCTAGCCCAGCCACTCTCAACCTAGGGGTCAAAGAAGCTTCTCATAGGGGTCGCATATCAGATATCCTAGACATCAGATATTTACATTACGATTCATAACAGTAGCCAAATTACAGTTATGAAATAGTAAGGAAAATAATTTTATAGTTGGAGGGGTCATCACAACATGAGCAACTGCATCAAAGGATTGTAAGATTAGGATGATTGAGCACCACTGTTCCAGCATATTCCATGTTGGGCCAATGAGCTGAAGAACTAAGGCAAAATCTAATGCGAGAATTCATGAAGCATAGAACAGAGCCTACTGACAACTTTTTGGACCCTTCAATGAGTTCTCTGTCATGCAAGAGTATTCCCTGTGCTTACAATTCCCTGGGTATAGTATTTCCTCCTTAGAATAATGCATGTGAAGTTAAGCAGCTCTCTGCCCACACCATACCATTGGTCATGAACAATCAAGATAGATGGTCAGCTCAGGTAAGTTTGTGCAACAGTCCCAGGCAAAGAAACACTAAATCAATCTATTTGGGAGAAATATTAATGCTCTCATTAGGAGTCTTAATTATTCCCATCAGTTTCTGGTTCTTTCCACGACATTAATTCCATTTCGGACTTCAAAGCAATTGCCCTTCTCAAACTGGCAAGACACTCAACAGTTGCTTCCAGTTTCTGGATTATTAAAATATTATGCATACATCTAGGGTAGATCCACTGTAGGGGTTGATCTTCTCTCCCCTGTAATACACACACACACACACACACACACACACACACACACACACACACACAAACTCCTATCCCTCCACTCCTAACTCTCACAATGTATCTTCTTTCCATATTTGGATCAAAGCCTATAACTTCTCCCATGAACAGACATAAACTTCTGTCATTTTCCTATTCAGACTAATAACAATGGAAACAGACCCACCTACATTGATTTCTATGTGCCAAGTATGGTTTAAAATGTTTTAAACATATCAGCTGATGCCTGTCACTAGTGAGGTGGTACCATTTTATTATCTGTATTTACCACCAAGGGAACTGAGACACGATGTACTAGCATTGTTCCTGAAGTTCCCCAGTTGAAAAATTAAGATGAGGACATTAGAGTTCCTCAGGTGGTCAGTTCTGGAAAGCAGACTCCTAATCATTAGATGCTTGCTACACAAAGTGCTTGCTATAATATACCGCTCTCCTATACACTTTTCATGGGGTCTTGTTATGGTGTAAAAAAAAAAGGCAACAACAAAAACAAAGCTTTGCATCTCCTCTCACCTGCCTCTTGGCCTGTGTCTCCCAATACAGCATATAGCTGTCTCTTAATGACTCTTTGGGGGAAAAGACAGCAGGTTTATTTAGGACAAAATCATCTTTCTGGATTTTTCATTATGGGCTTCTTTCCACAATCATCAGAGAAAATCCAGATTTCTTTTGAAACCACCCAAGACCCTCAGCATGCTGGCATTGACACTGCATCCTGGCAGCACTTCACAGCCTCTGCAAGAAAAGCAGGGTGCTCATCTCCCCGCCTACCTGAGCTATGTTTTCCAGATGGATAGTTCTGCCAGAGGCATTCTAGGAGCAGAAGCAAATACACCCCAAACAGCTTTTGTCATGTACCTGTCTTTCCCACAGAGCTCTGCCTCACCTTACCAGTCAGTGGGGAGTAGATAAACCCCCAGGGGTTAAACAAAGCAGAGCTTCCTTACAATTTGAAGGGATTTTATTTCTGACTAAACCACCAGGTTCATCCCTTCAGGGGACATCACAGAGATCATGGAGCTGGAATTTTCATAGCAAGGTAGCTTTTCCCCTTTGGATAAAATAACATCAAAAACATGTTCTGATGAGTGGGCCATTAATCCAATACACTGTTTCCAAATAAACTGAAGGTTTTGGAGAGCTGGAAGAGCATTGGTAAGAAAAACAATAATGAGAATCAAATGCATAAAGAGCTTTTCTGACAACATTAAAATAGCAAGAAGTAAATCAACTAAAAAGACCAGGATTATAGAAGACTCATTGGAAGTCACTCGGTTATTGAAAAAAATTATATATATATATATTCATGAATATATATATATTCAACCTGATTCTAAGATATGTCAGTCACTGTGCTAGAGACTATATAGAGGCATTGTCCTCAATGGGCTGCTACTTTACCTGTCCTGTCAGTCTCTCTTCTGTTGCACTCAGACATTTTCTTTGGAGAACAATCTCTACATCAATATTTGTTCTGGCTCTAAAGACAGCACGTGACAAGGTTCAATGATATCACTATGTGTCTCTGAACATGGCAATTGTTCCAAAAGTGAGCAAGTGAAAAAAGTCACAAGGTCAGATTCATGTGACCCACTTAGAATTTAAACTCCACTGTGACATGTGGGAGCTTTTTGAGAGAAAAGACAATGATATGGTAAGAGGTCCCAGTGGCTAAGTAATCTAATTGCATCTTCCGTACCGTGATTCCACTTACATTGGTGTTATGCCCATTTTGGGGTGTTAGAAACACAAGAATGAAACTTTCTTTGTTGTTGCTTTTCTCCTTGAGACATTTATTTCAAGCTTAGATTCCATAACTTGTGGCCTAAAAATGTCTTAAGTAAGAACATTCAGAGGGCTGGAGAGATGGTTTAGCAGTTTAAGAGCACTGACTGCTCTTCCAGAGGTCCTGAGTTCAATTCCCAGAAATCACATGGTGGCTTACATCTCTGTCATGGGTTCTGATGCCCTCTTCTGGTCTGTCTGAAAACAGTGACAATGTACTCACATATGTAAAATAAATTTAAAACCACACACACAAACAATCAAAAGAATTCCATTTAGAGGCTAGCAAGAAGACCCACTGGTTAAAGGTACTTGCTGTCAAGTATGAAGACCTACTAAGTTCAATACCCCAGATATACATAGTAGAAGAGAAGAATGATTTCACCATGTTGCTCTCCACATATTTAAAGTAACACACAACCCTCCCTCCATTCAAATAAAGTACAATTTAAAAGTAAAAGAATTTCATTCATCTTCAGCTATCCCTTTAAAGTCCACCCATCTTCTGGGTTCAAGAAACATTGATCTACATTCAGATACCTCAAGATGTGGCTCTCATTTCCTTCACTTCAGCCTTAGAACACTGGGTCCTCACATATCTCATCCCTAATTCTCGGATGATATCAGGAATTTACAGAGTATTTAGAACTCATCTATGCACACCACTATACTACGAACACTGCACCTTACAGGCTTATTTGGAAGACTAAGATGAAGTATACTGAGTACTTGGTACCATGCCAGGCACACAATAAGCAGTCTTCAAGGTGCATTTATTTTGATTTGATGACAATGGTGATTATCGTAATTGTCATCATAAATACCCAGAACCCTCTCTTGGCTCACCTCCAGCAACTGTTCTGTTCTCTGCTCCTTTCACAACTAAATTCTTCTTGAAAATGTTTTGCTATCTTTGCTTTCAGCCTCCTGACTTCTAGCCATTTCAATTCAACTTTCTTCACATTATGTTATTGAAACTGCTATTGTCAAGATTGCCTGTGAACTTCATCTTGCCAAAAACCAATGGTTAAATGTCTTCTTATTTGATTCAGCCCATCTGTGGGACTCAGCACAGTGAAGTCTACCTCTCAAAGCTTGCCCTCACTTGGCTTCTAGAAGACCACACACCTGTCCTTTGTGATATCTTATTAACCATCCACTGCCTTAGCCTTTGCTGACTTTTCTGCTGACAGTATCTCTGCTGATCATCTCATGTCTCTTTGTTAGAAGAAACACAATCAATGACTTGGACATGTACACTTCTACTCCCACATGCTCCCATGAGGATCCAGATCCCAGATCTACCGTGTGCATGCCGTTTTCACTAGGGCATCTAACAATGCCCTTAGATCAACCTTTGATAAACAGCTCAGTAGCAACACTGTCTCTCTCTTGTTCTCTGGTATCTGCTCTTCCTCCTAGAATTTCCATCCCATTACCAGCATTATGGTTCCTCTCTAAGGCCAAAGCCTATTCCTCCATCATCCTTCACTCCTCAAGTTGTCAAGTGCTGCCAGTCCTCTTATCCTCTCTGAGCCTGGCTCTATCTTATCTCCTCCAGTCTTCCTCCAGAGAGAAAGTGCAGAAGCTCTGATGATCTTTACATATAGATCAGCCCACACACATTCCCCTACTGTCTTAGGGGTTCTGATAGTCTCCTAATATATCAATGGGAAACTCCAGGCCAGTTATGTTTCATGGGGCCTTTGAACCCTTCCCAGATTACCAAATGCAGACTTCTGCTTGCCCGCCCCTCTTCACCACACTGTAGGTATTATTGGTGGGTTCTACTGACCCTTACATAGTCAGATAATGGGAGCTGCAGTTGGACTTCCCAGCTACCTCATCATTCAGCTCATTACCAAAATGTTACTTTCCCAGAGAGGTCTTGCCTATCGTGGCCCAGAATGGTCCATTTCTTATCCTCCTTCACTGTATCACTGTCTCCTGTATTCTGTGTTTTCTCAGATTTCTGATGTGTCCTTTGTTTTCTGTCTGTTCCCCTTGGCTGATGCGCTTCCACATAAGTGTATGTGAGTGACTTATAGAGACTGAGAAACAACTGTCAAAGACAAATGGGCAGAAGCAGGCAGTGTCTGAAGCTTCTGGCTGCACAAACCACCAAGGATAATCTCAGGGTCTCCTATCAGCCTTGTCTGTCAACTTGCAGTTTGGAAACATCCTTCCAAGTGTGAAGTTTACCCAAAGAGGAAGCTGCCTCTGTGGCATGATACTACTTGTGTTGTAAAAAAAAAAAAAAATCATGGTAATTTAAAATATTTGACATCCAAACTACTTAACAAGCCCAATTATCATGGATCAGGAAAAGCAAACAAGCGTACAAATGAGAGGTAAGGGACACAGAGGCTGAGTTTTAAATAATTTTCATTCTCTATATGGCGTCTATTAAAAAGTCATCTGTGGTCATTTCTGATTATCTGTATAAAAATGATTTTAATTTCACAAATTATCTCGTGGCCTTCTTGGGAAAAATTGAGAACTGGGATGGTACAGTGAACCTGAGTGCAGAACAATTAGCTACAACACCATCTAAATCCATAGACTTTGGAGTCTCTAGGGATATGTTAGTCAGATCCACACTAACCTTATCCCAAGGTTCCCCAATATTAGAGAAAATATCTCTGTCTTCAAGAAAAGAAAAGAAAAAAAAAAAAAAAAAAAACAGGAGACATCAAAGTATAAATGTGCCATGAAATTAACTACCTATACCAGACATTGCCAACATATTAAATATCCAGAGGAAAGGATCTGTTCTTCCAGCGGGTAACCATCCCGAAGACTTAGCTTCACATGACTTTATCCCATAGCTCAACTTCTAACCTGAGTGTTTCCAACACTATAGCCTCTGCTAAATTCTCAAGCCTGAGCTCATGAAAGCACTGAGACTCCTCTGTTAAACTTCAGTTACTATTGATGGCTTTATACACGTAAAATCTCATCCATGAACATAATGTTTGTTTGTTTGTTTTTGAAACAGGTTGACAATGTTTTAGCAGGGGGGAAGCTAAGGTTGTTCCCCTTAGCGTCTTGTCTTATTCTCCTTCACCAGGATTGTATTTGTCAGCATCACATGTGAAGTACTCTCCCTGTAAGTCTAAGAAAATGCCCTCTATGCAGGATCAATAAGCATGAGGGCCTGTGGAGACCAGAGAGTGGGATGAACATAGGCCACAGCCTAGCTAGGTTTGAGGCAAACCACCTTAACTGTGTATGCTAGCTTTTATTAACCGCTTCTCTGGTTCTGGTCATAGTTCTTCCCTTTGCTGTGTCCTAAGAGTCTGACAGACAAAGCACATAGGTTTTCCTGCCCTATCCTGCTGGCTTGACTAGAATTGGGAGGAGGTTAATGAAGAGGAAGGACCTCCAGCTTTCAGTGCACAGTCTCACTTCCAAAGCTGTAGCCACACTCACACCTGCCCTCTGTTCTTTCCCCCTGTTCCTGCTTAGTGGGTGACAATTCCCATTGTTGCTGACCATAATCCGCTGCTTGCTTCCTAATTTTGCGCATGACTCTATAACTGTATTTTTGATGATACATCCTTCTATTATATCCATTGTGGTTCCATTGGGGTCCATTCAAGACCGCAGGGTGTTTGTGCTACCATGAGGGTTGCACTCACTAAGCAAGTTTCTTCACTGTATGAGACAAACTTCTTGATGTTTGTCACACGCGAAAGAGTTAAACATTCTGCCTTCTCTAATAGCATCTATATGTCTTTGCAACACATTAAAACGTACTCGTTTTATTTGCTGGTGTATTAATTTCCTTCCTCACATTAGGACCCCCTCCCGAGCTAAAGTTGTATTAGTTTTATTCAAAACATACTCAGCAACTGACCCGCACCGCACCTACCACTGACCGGTTAACATGTTTGAAAGCTCTAGAAGAATTCTCATTTGAACAGTAAAGCCAGGGACACAAACTATAATATAATGTGATGATTGACACAAAGAAGTACATTTAAAGTGACTAAAAGATAGACAGGGAAAAGTGGCTTAATTCTGACTTCATCAGATAGAATGACCTCTCGTGTGAAAAAGGTCATAGAGAGGAGTGGATACATGTCATGGGATTTAAAGAATGAGGAGAAAATTCTAGACACAGAGTAGACAAAATGAGACCATTTTAGATGGGAAAGTAGTCTAAACAAGGGATATTAGAGATACAGAAAATTTAGGTGTGTTTGGAGAAAGTACCCTGACCCACATTGAGGCATGATGGAGATGCAGGTCACACCCAAAGTGCTGCCCATTCCTGACTCAGACAGAGAATGTACTTTCACCCTGGTCTCTGTCTTATGGAACAATGTATAGGACCTTCACACCTTCAGAGCTGATCACCCTCCTCCCTCCAATGGACATATTTAGAAGGGACAGTGTGTCTCAGAGGTCATCTTCATTATCTTATAGTTGTTAAGTCATGGCACCCTTTGTTTGTGCTTAGGGCTCCTCAGTGCATCCCAGTAGGGGAGAAAAGAACTTTCATTTATACTTTTTGCTCAAGTTGACACTGCCTGCTGAGAGTCTATATATAACCTAAGTATTTTAAAGATAAAAATAAAAATTATATGGCAAGATGTCTTTACAGTCAATAGACAGAAATAACACTTGCGCTTTTGGAGACAAAAGCAGCCTGGTGTTTAAGATACCCACAGGGCAGGTTCCAAGTTGGTGGCAGCCTTGCTGAGGTATGTTTTTTGTTCTAGACAAACCAAGGAGCTCTATAGATATGGTTCCTTTGCCACAAACTTCAGCTTCTGGTAATTTTGCAAGGACCTTCATCTTACCATTGGGACTAATTGAATTTTCTTTCAGTTTCTACTTTCTGGATTTCTGACAGACTAACTCAATGACAGCAGCTATGGATTCCATGTTATACTACTCAGAGGTCAATGCAGCCATATCACTGATCAATAGGACATAGCTGGCAATTGTGCTGCATTCTGATACCAGGTCATTTATGATAACAAATACAAAGAAGACCACTAAGAAGTTTCTGAGCCTAGAGCATGGGACTCATAGGCCTTGCTGAATTTCTAACTTAATGGTTCTACAAGTGGGGTCTGTAAGTTTCTGAGAATCTCTAAAACCATTGAAAGTAATGTAAGCTAAAACCATTTTCAATGTAACATCCTGCTATTATTTACCTCTTTGTTATGTTGGCATTTGAATCAGTGATGCAAAAGCAAGAAAGGGTAAGACAGCGAGTGCCTCAGCACAAAATTAAGATAACACAGTGAATTGTCTATACTACCATTTGTGCTTTAACTCCATGCACTCAGCAAAACACACAGCCAGTATCAATTAAGGATGTCCTTCAGAAAAAGTGTGGCTTTTAACACGTTAAATGTCAACTCTTGAGTACAAATACATTTGTATTTTCATTATTTGTGAAATGAAATTATTACAAGAAAACACTATATTTACTATAAGGTAGTCAAGCATAGCTGCCTGCGTAGGGTATAATATTTATTGAGCTTCATAGTACATGTTCAACACCAGTCCTTTGGAACCTAAGGAATGAATGCAACATTCTCCATCAACCAGTGCTCTATTACTTTTATAGGGGAGATGTAGGATACCAATGACAGACATGGTGTCTTCTTCCAAGTCCAATGTGGTAATGTGATGATTCATTGGGCTTACCTAGAGTATAGGTAAGGGGTATACAGTATAGGTGAGGGATACTTATAAAAGGAATTCCAAACAGCTGTAGCATTAAAAAAAAGGCATCACCCAATCATGGTGACTACCAGGCAGAAAGTGTATCATGGAGTCTATTCCTCTATATTAAAGCTGGACCTGAAGAACATGTTCTATCTCTGCTATCTTGTTTTCTCCCTCTTCACTGTCTGTCTCCTCCTTTGAGTTCCAAACTTTTGGATCCCATGAAGGGCTCCATAATATAGATCTATTTGTATTCCCTTGCTCTTCAATCCTCCAGCCATTAGAAAAAGTGAATCCATACCATACCTCATTCTTTGTTGTCTAATTTGCTCACCAAATCAGAGGATAACATGGAGGCTGCTACCTCCACATGCCCTTCCTTGCTCTTCCTTCACATGAGTCATTTCTTCCAGGCAGCGAGCTCAGTCTTTCCACATGTCTTATTGTGCACAGCAGAGGCAATGTAACCATGCCTCAACTTTTCAGCAAGTGTATCTCACACATGCTTCTTTCTGCAATGTATTCTCTAGTCCTTGGTAAGTTTTCAGAGTATCCCTGAACACATCCAATAGCTCTCATTGATCAAGGCATGCTGCTCCATACTATACAGAAGAACGCCACTCTGGGACTCCTGCCCTAATGAAGACTCCATCTTTAGACGACTTATTCCTAATTGTGTGCCTTATTATGCACTTGAGAGCCCACGCCTCTAGTGCCTTAGCAAGAAAACATACCTCTACACACCCATGGTGAAGATGCCCCATGCCATTCACTCTCAGCTTCATGTCTTACTAGCACAACAGATCCCTGCCTCCCATTATCCCAAAATCCATTTGTCATGACTCCATGTAATGATGCCATTTTGCTGTATGGTATTATATGTTCATCTCTAATAATACTCCAAAGACAAACAAGAGGGACTATTCTATCCAAGAACAATTCTGTGAGCCAGATACTTGTTGAACTTACTTACAGGACCACAGGTGAGGGCTTACTTATTAGAAATGGGGTAGCTCAGGACTATCAGCATTCTGAGTTGTAACAACTTCTCAGGTGATGTATCAGGGGGTCCCACCTTCAGTTAACCTTCCACCTTTTCTATACTCTAGATCCAAAGATGATGTTCAGCTGTAAGTCAGGGGACAGTGATGGCTGTAATCCATGATGAAGTTTCACCCTCCTTCTATGGTTGTCTTAGTCAGGGTTTCTATTGCTGTGGCAAAACACAATGGCCTAAAGCAACTTGGCAGGAAAGCATGTTTATCATCTTATACTTCCAGGTAATAAATAGTTTGCCACTAAGAAGAGATGGGGCAGTAAATTCAAGAAGACAGGAAACTGGAGGCAGGAGCTGATTCATGATGAGAGTTGGGCATGGAGGGGTGATGCTTACTGGCTTCCTATGGCTGGTTCAGCCTATCTACTATCCCAGGTATGGCATACTCATGGTGAGCTGGGACCTCCCACATTAATCAAGAGAATATACCACAGATATTTTCCATAGGCAATCTGATGGGGGCATTTTCTCAGTTCAGGATCCTTTTTTTTCCAATGTGACTCAGACTGTGTCAAGTTAACATAAAACTACCTAGTACAGGAATGTTACAAGCCCTACTATCATTGCCATCACTCTGGGTATCATTGTATTCTCTACTAATTTCGATGTCATGACTATCAAGCCAAGCATTCTGAAGTCCATTGCAGCTTCTACCTCATGATATGAAAATCATGTTCTATTTAAGGGAAATAGTTACTGACAACATCAGTGACACCAAAGCTAGCACCACACTCGAGGGTTTTACTAATGAATTTGTCTTGATGCTAGTATGAAGGAGCTTCCCACTCATCCAATCATATGAAGAAGGGGAGTATATGCTAGGCTGTGTTATCTCAAGCCTCTCTCAAGTGCCCATGTCTCTTTGATCCTTTGTCTATAGTACTACGAGGAGGTGGTACAACCTTTCCAGAATTAGCCTGGTGGAAAGAAGTTATCAGGAGGATATCCTTGTAGAAGACATTGGGAATCTGGCTCTTTCCTCTCTCTTCCTGGATGTAATGAAGTAACAGACCTCCATTTTCCTCACTCTTGTTAGCCCAAAGAGACATGACCAAGTAACCACATACTGGAAGAAGTATCTGAAATTAATCTTGGTTCCTTTTAAGTTAAATTTTCCCAAGGTCTTTGCCACCAAAAGCTGACAATCATAGCAGAATTTGATGATACCATGAATGGTTGTTAGTTGCTTATGTAGTTACTACTCTGTTCTTTTGTTATTTTAGAATACACTTACATCTATAAAGCAAATCTAATCTGCAGTGGTAGATACATAGTGTCTCATTCCATCTCTGTGGGATGCAGACTATATACCCTGATTACATCAGTAGTCCATGTCAGTGGTTGACCTACTGTCCTAGTTAGATGGCTAAAAGTAACTTTGAGAATGAAAGAGTTTATTTGACCTCTCTGTCCCCATAGTAGTCCATAACTGAGGAAAGCCCAGACAAGAAGTCCAGAAGCAAGAGTCTGGAAGCAAGAACTAAAGCAGAAGCCACAGAGAAACCCTGCTTACAAGTCTGTTCTCCATGATAAGCTTCTTTCTTTAGGGAAAGAACAGACTACAATGACCTGGACCCTCCCACATCTATCATTAATCAAGAAAATGCATGGCACGATTGCCTACAAGGCAAGCACAGGGAGGCATTAACTCAACGGCGGTTTCATCTTCTAGTTTTCGTGAAATTGGTACCGAACCAGTATGCTTACAGCATCTAGTCTGTGTAAACACACCAAGATGATCACATAACAGGGAAATCACCCAAATGACCATCGTCTACTTTTCTCATAACAGCTCCCAATATTTCACCTGTTCTGATAAGAAGTGCCATGAGATTTGCAGATGAGAAGCAGAATTTCGAATCCTAGATCTATGGCCCAAAATTCAAAAAAAAAAAAAATCACCTATAAGTTACTCCTCCCTTCTTCTCATATTAAAGACTGAATGTTTAAAACCAAGTAAGGAAGTATTGATGTTTACTTCAAATGTAACACTGTTCATTTCCCTTCTATTCCCTTCCCTTCTATCCACTCCCCAACTCCTTCCCTCCAGTCTCTTCCCTTTCCCTCCTTTCCCTTTCTCAATTTTTCTAAATGTTTTAGTCAGCTTTAAGTCAGTATCTGAGTCAATAGCCTTCCCAGGAGGAAAGGTTACCTTTGGCTCATGGTTACAGGACAAACATTCTGATGATGATGACCCCCTTGGGCCAGCGGGAAGACAGACATCACAGCAGGGAGCATGTGGAAGAAGCTGCTCAGCTCTTAGCATCCAGAAAGCAAACAGAAAGAGACAAGAACAGGATAGGGGTACTGATCTTGAGGACATATCACAGTGACTTTACTTTATCCATTGGATACCAGCCCTTGATACTTTCTGCCAGCACCCAAGAGCTCAACAGATTCCTAACAATACCTTTAACATATGGGAGATTGGGGGACACCTCCAAACTATAACACAAAGCTTCTCTTTCAAGAGGTGATAGGATGCTTTCTTTACAGGCAGAAAGTCGGATCACAAAAGCAGCTAGACGAGAATCACACTTCTCCTCTCACCCTCATGGATGTCTCAAAATGAAAGGTTATGGCCTGATAACAACAGAAAAATGGACTTACAGACATATTTAGAGGTACTATACTCCACTCCTAAAATAGAGTCCAATTCCTGTGTGCAGGTCTGCACTCTGACCATTAGCCCAGCCTTAGGGTCGAGGGAGACCCTTGCAGTGCTAGGAGGGGAGGAGTCAGCTAAATTCAATCTCTGCAGCTTTGCTGTCCCAAGGCAGCTACAGGGTCCTATGGTGCCGTGTGTTCAGTGAGAACACAGGAGAAGGCTTCAGTGTAAGACCAGAAGTAGGATGTAGGATACCTCTAAAGCTGCTGAGCAATTTAAAGCAAGCCCACACAGAGGCTTGGGGTGGGGGGAAGGGTGGCTTCATGCAGGCATCCCTTATTAAATGCTTGTGGCCTCGCTGACTGGTTGCATGCAGAGATGATGGGTCTGCCACACTCCACCTGGATCTAAATTTCATCAGCCAGCAGGACCACTACCTCCAGGGGCTGCAGAGGTAGCAATGTTTTATCAATGGAGCCTTCCTCAAAAAGATCCTTTCACTGTGAGCAACATCCAGGTGAGGAAAGTTGCAGCTGAAGACGGTGGTGATGCAGAATGTATTGCTGGGAGCTGATTCCTGAATGACCCTCACTCTAAGGCTTGTTTCATGTTTAAAATGGACTAAGTGTCTAAAAAAAAGAAAAAAAGAAAAGTCCTAGGGAATTGCTGACAGTGTCTAGAAGATTCCACACTTGTACTTTCTTTCCTTTAGAATATGAAACCTGGTTCTGAGAAACGGATCATAAAGCGGCTATGCTTTGATTTCTCATAGAAAGGGAGTGAGATGTGGGACCCGAGTAGGGCAGGCATTGGAGTCCTGAAGACAGACAGGAAAGGACATCCTTGCTGGGCTCCATCACACGCAATGTAATAAACTATCATCTAGAAGTGAGTGTTTCAATTGAGTTTTGCTGTAAACACTAATATTTCCTCCTTTCTGCTGCTTCTCCTCTCAAGAGACCTCATGTATATTTCACTGTGTGTCCTGCCTGCTATTACACTCATACATCAAAGGATCTGAGGACAAGGAACCTGATTCTGAAAACATTATTCTTTTAAAGATTTATCCTCTCATCTTGACCAGCTCTGTAGGTGAAAGGGAGCTACTCTCCATAAATTATTTTAATGCGCTATGCAAAAGGGATCTCCTTACCTCTTCCCCGCAAAAACTTTTCTCCAAGTAAAATTAGAGAAGGCCTTCAATTTCATCTCTTCTTGGTTTGTGTATTTATTTCTGTAATATACACAGGGACATCCATAAATGGCACAGAAAAAGGAAAAAAAATCTAATAATTTTGGTAAAATCCTATAGGGATCCCACAGAAGGTATTTGGTAGTCTACAAGAAGGCCATTAAAAGTGGATGCAGACCAGCCTTTCAGTGTCTGTTAGACAGGCACATTTGACATTGTTCAAAGCCCTGATGAAAGGTCTCACTGTCTGGAAAGAGGCCTCAAGTGCCCCAGCCTCAGACCTCACCCCACAATGCTTCTAGACTCTGATCCTAGCTGACTTTCCTTACCTCTTGGATCCTGGACCTCAGTAACATCACAGTGAAGATGTTTACAGTTCTTGGATGGCCCTTCTTCACCTAAGCCTCATAGGCCCTTGCTCTTTGAATATATATCAAATCAGTATCAATGACATCATATGCCTTCTCTCTTAGACCCAAACTGACTAGGCATGAGAAGAAGCCCAGCCCATTTAAATTTGCAAATAATAGCCTCTCATCAAACAGGTGTTTAGATTCTGCCTTGCTTCCAACATGTTTTTCCAATGTCAAGTCAAGAACTTGGGCAAAATCTTTGGCCCAGAATGCCATATCATCCCCAGTTACTAAGTCTCTATCCTATGCTTCTCTGTAGATGAGGTTTCCTGACCTCAGGCATAGATTCCATGTAACTAAGACTAGCAGGAGCTAGCAGAATCCTAGAAGGCATATCAAACTCTTCTGAATGCTCTCCCAAGTCACAAATCTTGGAGAACTTATGACAACCAACCATTTCACTAAACTAGCAAAACTTCACCACATTCTAAATATCTGTCCTCATGCCCACAGACAAGTCCAGTCATTGCCCCTCATCAAGGAAACTTCTCTTAGCAGCACACAGAGACCACTACAGAAAAACCACAACCAATCAAAATGCAGAGTTGGGGAGCTCAGTCCCAGTGAATAAATCTAAACACCACTAAGCCTCAAGTGTGGGAAGCAGTCCTTGCTGACACCTGACGTGCGTGAAATAACAAAACCGTGCATGCGTAGCGACTTGGGAACGCCTAATTTCCGACGTCACATCCGCCACTGGACTAGTCAGTGGCAGGGAAACCTGGGAATTTGAGCAAGCAGCCAATCATAATTGTCCACCCCAAAGGGCATATAAGGCGGGACCAAGTTCAACTCGCTCTCTCTCTCCTCCATGCATGGGAAAATAAACATGTGTCGGAAGAATCCTGTGTGTTCGCATGAGTTCCTGCTGGCGGGGGTATCGCACGGATTACATCGTGGAAGATGGGGCAGAAAGATTGTAAAAGCCACAGTTACAGGGAGTTTGCTGTGAGATTGTGTCTTCTATGAAAGTCTCCTACACTCGTAAAGTAACACCAGTGTGACTGCCTAAATATAAGCTGAACACAGACAACAGCAATAGTCATGACAAAGCAGGGGAGGAGGCATGAAGACTAAACCCTACATAGAGAATTTCTGGCAGGTAGAGGGAACAGATAGTGGAGAAATAGTCTTCCCCAGGGAAGAGCACACCAATTAGTTATCTGATACCAGATAGTCAGTCCTACATACACTCATGGTCTATTGTAGGGACTAAGCGGGTTGAATTTAAATTTGTGTGTGTGTGTGTGTGTGTGTGTGTGTGTGTGTGTGTGTATGCGCGTGCATGCATATACACACATGCGCCTATAACAACAATTAATGAAAAAGGAGGCTACAAATTTGAAAGAGAAAATAGGAATGCATGGTAGCATTTAGGAGGCAGAAGTGAAAGAAGGAAATAACATAATTAGATTATAATCTCAAAAATAAAAGAAAAAATTTAAAGTAGCCATAAGCATTAATCACAATGGCAAGGATTCTAGTATGTGATAGATAGCTTGTGCCATACAGAGAAAGAAAGAGATCATCAAGCAATTTGTGCCCTTGGGCCTTTCTTGACCAGGCCTTTTTTCCTTCTTTCTCAAACCAAGAATATTGGACAAATTCACATAGTGTCAAAAAGGAGAAAGGCCACAGAACATATACAAAAGGCCTTGTGTCTCGTGGGGCCCGCATGTTCCTCACAATGTAGATGTTGTCTGCTCTTGGGCACCTCTGTAGGAAAACACATGTTGACAGGCACTCAGTGGTGTCTGTGGGTCTTATTTTTCTGATGTGAGCTTTTCTTCCGTCTCTTTCTCAACCATCACTTTCTCTTCCTCCTTACCACCACCACTGGCTCAGGTCATCATCAGAGTATTTTGTATCCATTAATATAGGACAGATCCTCAAGGCAGTTCTTGCATTGAGAAGAATTTCTTAGATGTTTTTTATCAGACAAGCTGTAAACAGGTTTGATTGCTTGACTGTGTCAGTCAGGGCAAGGGCTGAAAGATAAAGGCCCCCCATTTGGGGTTTGCTGTGAGGAACAAAACAAAAAAAAGCAAGCAGCTTTGGCTTCATTAAGGGGTAGAGAGAAGACAGGTGTAGAGTGGGGACAGGCCACCGGCTCTCTGTGCAGGGCTGTGTGGTTGAAAGGGCAGAAAAGCAGTCAGCCATGGGTGGGCTCTAAACAGCAGAAAAAGATGCATCGCCTGCTCCATTTCTTAGCTCATTTCTGGAGGTTTGGCTCCATCTGGTGGTTAGTCTTGGGTACTGTAACTCACCCTTCGCTTCCCGGTGGAACAAAGTTCTTTCACAAAGTTCTCACAGCACAATTTAGGTGGGCCCCTCCTTCCTAGAAGGCAATTGCCTTCTATTCCTTAGAGCTATGCCAGCAGCTGGCCTGTGACAATAGAAGGTAGCCACAGGGCCTAGATCTTACCACATGCAGTAGCTCAGAGACCTGTTACTGAGAGACCATGGCCCTGAAGTAACCTCTCTACATTCTAGATTGCCCATGAAAGGGAAAGAGCTTGGTACCTGAGACCCCTTCCTGAACTCTCCTCATAATTGCCTCTTATGGAAAAAAGATAAACAGGACTTTGATGTGCTTGGGAAAAGTGATCTGAGAGAGATGCCTAGAAGGGCAAGCTGAAGTTTTTCTCTGCAGCCTCTGCAGCTGCATTGCTTGGTGTGGAGTCGGCAGACTGTGTAAGCTGGGCTTCATTCATTCACTCTTAGAGGTTCACTCATTTCTTAGGAGGCTACTATGTGCTGACAATGTGAGTGTAAACAAAATAGACCCAGATTTCTGCGGAGGACTTTATATTATGGCTGCAAGGATAAAGCCTATGTAGAAGACAAGAAGCCTATATAGAAGACAAGAAGCCTATGTAGAAGACAAAATTACTTGACCGTTATAAGAACAAGGACAGTGTAAGTAAAGAATGGGGTTGGGTATTTGTCAGGGGTCAGGGGAGAATGCGTTGATGATGAAACATCTCTGCACATGTGCCACTGAAAGGCCCCAGTGACATCAACTCAGGAGACTAGAGAAGGGGAAAATACTTAAGTCTGATACTTGAAAAAGCATGACCTCATGTTCTTGCTGGAGCTGAGCAGGCAGGAGTTTGCTATGGGAGGGTGGGACTGAATTGTTTCAAAATTGGACTCTTGAAGAGGCTAGGGGCAGGGCTGGATTGGGTCCGATGGTATTAAGCAAACCTAGAAATGGTGCTTCTAAACTCCATTCAAAAGCCCACCAGGCCAACTCAGTGGGAAAGGACCAGAGGCTTGGGGAAGAAACACAGTGCTGCCATCACTAGAAATGAACTCTTGCTTGTGTCTCTGGGGAGATCTGAATTCCACTGATACTTGCAAGATAGGTCATCTACAGGGCATTGTCATCAGTTGAGAGTGTCCTAGCACTCAGGCCAAGGGCTGAACACAGTGACTGCATACATGTCACCTCTTCTGGGCAGATGGAGCGTGGCAACCTGAGTGTCACTCCTCCATGGGGTTTGAGCACAGCAGTGTTTCAGGTTTCAGGGTTTGGAAAGATTAATACTGAATATTTGCATACACATGAGAAGGCATTCTCAGGACAGAACCTAAGTCTACACTCAAAATTTATTTATGTTTCTTATATGCCTTAAACACACAGGCAGGAACTAATTTACACAGTATGTCCAATAATTCTATGGATAAAACATAGTTTCAGGGATTAGAATTTTCTACTTGTAAAATCCTGTTAATACTCAGAAATCTCAAGATGTCTGGGGTGTGTTCAACTTATATAGTTTTCCCTCAGTACCGAAGCTGAACTTGATTCACTTATTTACAAGTGATAATCTCCAAATAAGGCCGTGTGCTCTGTGACAGACTCACACCTGCCTGCAATCTCCTCAAACAGATTTCTATGGTCCTGATCCACGTGCTCTCCCTAGGTGTCCTACATACACAGAATGCTTCAAGCAGATTACTGGATAGGATGTGGTGGCTTTGTAGGGGTCTAATTGGGTCTTGTCAGCCCAACCAAGCACAGATCCATGAGCATGTGAAGTGAACTTCTTCACTCCCACCCAGCCTTATCCTTTCCCATCTCAGACAAAGCATCCCCAGGCCCTCCTGCAGCAATTGCTCACTTGCCTCTTGGAAGTCTGCTTGCCTTGCTCAGTCTTTTTATTTTCCTCTGACTATATTGTCTCTCTCCAACCAGAGCACATGCTGCTTGAAGGGAAATCCTTTCTCTTTGGGCAGAAGAAACACAAGAAACACAAAGGCTATGACACCTCAGCTGTTTCAGAGCCCTGTCTCCCATGTCCACTGTACTACTTACTGGCTGAGAGATCCTGGCC
Organism: Rhabdomys pumilio; assembly: GCA_030674055.1. NCBI lineage: Eukaryota > Metazoa > Chordata > Mammalia > Rodentia > Muridae > Rhabdomys > Rhabdomys pumilio. The sequence continues at coordinate 68,123,706 of JANHMN010000006.1, forward strand.
GTGGTGAATGAGAAGAGAAACAGGATTCCTGATGAGTCCCGTTCTCCACCATATCATTGGCTCTTCCCTGTGGCATGTACGTCAATTCCATAACCTGTTCAGAAACCGGGACTTTAACCCACAGCCAGTACCCAGGTAGTGCAAATATTCTTTGCCCATTCAAAGCCAGGGAACAACAGTACTGGACGAGGCTTTGAAAGTATCCAGTGTAGCCCCCTGACTCTTTCATAAGCAAGCTTTCCCAAGCCTAGAACTATTGGGGGATAAAGGGTTGGCAGAATTTCAAATCCTTTCTTAGGTGAATAAGTCTATAGACAGGATAAAGACATAGATATGTGCCAATCTGATTCCTCATTTCACCAGTCACCCACTAAGATGTAAAAATGGTAAAGTGATTTATATCTTTTGTGGTATTTACCTTTCTATGTCCAAAGTGCAGTTTGACCCAGAGGCCAGGTACAAGGACTTATGCCTTGAAGCTTCCCCTGCTGTCTTCTTAGTCCATTGTGGTGTCCTGTTTCCTTGTCCCTTAAAAGCGAGGAAGTCATCCTTGGTGCTAACACAGGAATGCTCAATCCTCCAGGGAAGTGTTGTCATCCCATCTGGCAAACTAGGCTTTCCCACAGGGGAATACACAAACATTGTGTGTCTATATACCTGCCTCATAGTCTATACAGATATGGGAGGAAAGTCATCTTTGAAGATAACTTTTGAATTATGGAAATTCAAATTCTCTTCCCTATGTTTTTATAGTTTGATAATCAGTGTTTATATGTGTGTGTGTGTGTGTGTGTGTGTGTGTGTATGTGTGTGTGTGTGTGCACTCACCTGTGTGCATACATATGTATGACGAGGCATGCATGCATTTGTGTATACATGCAAGTGGAGGCCAAAAGACAGCCTTGCATATTGTTCTTTGAGTTCTGGCCACATACTCTCTCTTCTTGTTGCCTCTCACTGGCCTGGAACTCTTCAACTAGATGAGGTTACTTGTCCAGCAAGCTCCAAGGAAAGCCTCAAGGGCCCACCTGTCTTTGACTCTGCAAAGATGGGAATAAAAACATTCCAGAACCTCAGGTCTTTTTTAGATTTATTTTATTGTCTTTTAAGTATTTTAAATTGCATTTACTTGTTTGTTTGTTTGTTTGTTTGTTCATTCATTCATTCATTCATTCATTCATTTATTCATTTACCTGGGAGGTGAATGGAACACACATGATAATTCAAAAGTTATCTTCAAATGGCAGTCAAAGGACAACCTGTGGGAGTAGGTTGTCTCTCTTTCTATCGTGTGGGTTCCAAAGATTGAACTCAGGAGGTCTGTCTTGGAGGCTAGTGTGATTAACTGCTAAGCTATGTCACTAGCCTTTGTTTTTCACTGTGTGTGTGTGTGTGTGTGTGTGTGTGTGTGTGTGATAGAGAGAGAGAGAGAGAGAGAGAGAGAGAGAGAGAGAGAGAGAGAGAGAAATAGAGAGAGCACCTGGAAGTCAGAGAAAGTCGATTCCCTGAGCTGGAGGTACAGGAAGCTGTTGTCTGCAGCCCGAAGTGGGTGCTGGAAATCAATCTCAGGTTTTCTGCAAGAGCAGTATGTACTCTTAACCACTGAGCCGGGCTCTTGCCCTCCTGACTTTGTTTTAAGGTGAGAAATTAACAGGAGTTCTTAGTTGTTCTAAAACTCTTTATTCCCAGTGAGGTGGAATCTGCCTCATATAGAAGAGACATACACCAGCAGCAAGCTTGCTTTCTGTCATGGGGTAAAGGAAGAGGCCACTCTTTACCTGTCTTCTCAGCAAATATCACTTTAATTTTTGCAGTATAACCTTTCATCAAAATTTCAGGGCTCTGTTCTCTTAGTGATTTGCTATGTAGGTACTAGTATCTGTCCAACACTGGCTAGTCAAGAAACCTGACATAAAGTTTATGTGTCATCCTATGCAGTGTGAATTTACAAAATCACAGAAGTGCCTGTCAGGATAACGTGACTCGGAGGATATATGCTAATAAGAAAAATCTAGGTAGCTGACATGAAGACGGTCGTGATGCGTTTTAGCAGCAGACATTTTGGAATCCCCTTGAATATCTGTATACATGGATTAGTACATTTCATTGACATCTCATCACATTATATTAACTGCCTGGATTCTTTACAGACTCCCCCCTTTTTAATGGTTGTGTGGGACCCAGCAATCCTAAGACTGTATACTCTAGAAGAAATACGGAAGTAACTAAAGAGGAAAACAGCATCTCTCAAAACTCTTCTCCCCAAACAAATAACAAGTTAAAGAGTAGTTCACAGGAAATGTAAAAAGAAACCAACAGAAGAAAGGGACAGCTGCCTACATGAACAAAGATTAGCATCTGCTGCTAGGTGGGTCAAATGGCGTTTGAATTAATCATATCCAACACCTGAAATTGTAGAAGTGAAAAGTGAAGTTTTCTGAGCTATCTGAGAGGAAACAATGAGTTTAGGAACTGAAAAGTGTATATTTGAGTTTTACAAAAGGTGCAGAATAGGTGGATTAAATTTGGGCAAGCTATGTGAAAACCACGAAGCCTCAGTCTTACCATCAGAAAACGAGAATTAAAACATCTAAAAACAAACCCAAACAATATTAACTCTTAGGGAGATGGGAAGATCAAATGAAGATGCTTTTCTCTGTGTGACTCACAGAAGGGAACCTTGATATTCTGACCAGTCACTGTAGTGGCTTAAAAACAAAGAGCCCCATAGACTCATAGATTTGAATGGTTGGTCACCAGGAAGTAGGGTCACCTATTGAAGTAGGAGTGGCCTTGTCAGAAGAAGGGTGTCACTGGGGATGGGCTTTGAGATTTAAGCTGCTCAAGCCAGGCCCCGTGCCTCTCTCTTCCTACTACCTGGCAATCCAGATGTAGAACTCTCTCCAGCACTGTCTGTTCACATGCTGCCATGCTTCTTGCCATAACAATAATGGACCACTGAATGTAATTAAATGTTGTCCTTTATAAGAGTTGCTATGGTCACGTGGTCTCTTCACAGCAGTAAAAACCCTAACTAAAACAGTGACAGACCATGAAGTAAAATCAAGGTGACCAATAATTTAATACTCCTTCCCTTTGCTTGAAAGAAACTTTCCTAGCTTAAAAGCCATTCTCTCCCATGCATGAGACAATTGGAATCGCAGACTCAGCACTAGAATGAGCAGAGGGGGCGTCTGGATTTGTATCCAGGTGTGTGAACTTGAGGCTATGCACACATGGGCAAGCTAGCTCTGTGACTGGAATGTGAGACTGTGTGTGAGAGCACCAACACTGCACAGCACTGTGTGTTTGCACACTTCCACAGACGACCAACAGCATCACCTGACAGCCTCTCCCAGTTGTAGGTAACATCCTGTGCTCTGGAGATCTGGATGAAATCACACAGAGGAAGAGGTGACCAATATCATTAATCCTTACAAACACCTTGTAAGGGTTTTCTTGTCTAGACATATTCTGTGGTGGTGGAGACTAAGGAGATAAAAAGCTCTGAGGAGGGGACAGATTCATGGACAAAGCCAATACCTCCATGGTGGTACTGTGATGATAACTACTGGTTAGAAAAAGGCTCCCAAGAGTCTTCCAGACAAGTGAGGGCCAACCCTCACTCTGATTCAGTTCCACTTCTAACAAGTAGTGGGAGCTATTTAGTTTGTGTCCTTAGTAAGTATTAACAATAAATAAAGCTTCAATAAATATGTAAAGCAAAAACTAATTTAAATTGGCATTGTGCTGGGTGGGGTGAGAGAGAGCCCCTTACACCATAAAATGATTTAGGATATATTACTTTGGGCATCTGCATTACAAATTTACCTCTCATTACAGCTATGTTAACGGGAAAAGGCAGCTTCTCAGCAACATTCAAGGCAGAGTTTATTAGCATAAATTTGCATAATAATTAGCTCAGCAGCAAGCAAAGGCTGTCCTGTCTTTCAAATAGACAACTTCCAATGTCAATTTTCTCTGCTTCACTGATTGTCCCTGTTCTGTCAAAGCTCCTGGAACCCCCGTTGGCCCAATTCAGCTACTTGGTAGATTCTTTCCTTTGGGCTCAAGGCTCTGTGATCTCCACCCAGCTTCTCTAGGGAGAAAGTGGATGCCAGTTTTCAGTTGGGAACATGAGTGACCAGAAGCCTGAGTGGCAGTTCTTGGGCCTAAGGAGCAAGGGAGTGTGTCTTCCAACAGTCCACTCTCAGGCACTGAAACACTGTGGAGAGAAATGATGGTGAGGTGGCTGTCTAAAGGGGATGCTTGCTTTAGTAACATGGGACTGTTTGGGGAATGCATAAATTTGTGTTGTTTATCAATGGCTTTCTTTATAATTATGTTTTGCCTTAGTTAATGTTATAATTAGCTCCCACTGCCTAGACTCCTGCTGGCTGGGTGGTCAGGGCAGACAGCTGAAAGAATAGAATGGAAATTGCATCAGGAATGTTGCTGGCAAAGCATACTAGCCTCTTTAGGACCAGGTAAGAGGGGGAGACGGTACGCAAGCCACTGTCTGCATACTGAGAGCTGCTGGTTGGTGTCCCAAAGCAAAGGACAACCCTTCAGAAATTCAGAGCATCCTTAGAGGGCCAAATGGACATATATTTTAAAACATATTCAGATGTGCTTTATCTACAAACCAAAACTCTTGGTCGTGTGCCAGGAGCTGCTTGAGACAAGTACCTCACCAGACATGTTGGCTTTGCCCAATTCAGTCACAGGAAGGGAGAATCAAATGCTTCAGTGTGCTTCAAGGAAACTAGTACTGCCATTCACACACACACACACAATGCATACACACACATTTATAAATAAATAGATATATCTTATATATTAGATAGCAATTATTTATGCAAAATTGGTAACACAGAAAAGTGAGTGTGTTCATAGAAGGAAGTGATTGTGTATAATATGTAGATAAGATTCATTTTCATGAATGAAACACTGATAAAAATATAAACTAATGAGTGCTCACTAAGTCTTAGATCCCTTTAAAAAACTTTCATGCTTATGTTTTGGGTTGTGAGCTGACCTTTTTACTACTGAGCCATCTCTTCAGTAAGAGTGATAAAGCTTCCCAAGGAAGAGCACGCTAATTAGTTGACAAGTGACAAATGGTCAGTCCTAAAAATGTATGTACACATAAGAACATAATATTATATAGATGTAACAGCATATATTTAATATATATATGTATATATATATACATATATATGTATATATATACATAATACATGTATATTATATACAATAATCATTAATAACAATAGAGGCTATGAATTTGAAGGAGAATAGTGAGGATATATGGGAAGGTTTGGAGGGAGGAAAAAGACAGGAAAAACATTGTAATTAAATTACAATCTCAAATGCAAACAAAAACCTCTCATGCTGTTCCTAAGAAAGGAATATTAACAGTTGCATATATGGATGTACAAAATGAAGACTAGAAGACTTCATGACCACAAAGCACGAATTCTCAGAAAAAGAGAAAACAAAACAACCCAAAACAAAACAAACCACCCAGGGATTAAAAGGAGCATCCTCGGGCCAAGAGTCAGACATGTGTTAGCAGTACCTGTTTGCTACATGAGTGTTGGGCTACTGACTTCTAAGACCTGAGTTGTCCAAATGGGAAATGAGATGCTGAGAGTGGGTCAAGTTCATTTAGACACTTCTTTACCAGTGAAGTACAACTATAAACACATATTCAGTTCTTGAGGCTAGCACTCCTAAGCTTCCCTCACATCTTTTACAGCCCTGCAAACCTGAAAGACAAACCTCTCATACAGCCCATGCTGCCATTTTATAAGTGTGAGGTGAACTCAGAAAGGATAAACATTTTTCTGAAGTTGAAGAATTAGTGACAAATCAGGATTGCACACCCAGAGACATCCTGTGCTCTCCCCGTCTTTCTGAGAGTGCTATGCATGCTACCGCAGTGCTCAGAGGATATGGGCAAGGTAAATGATAACAGTCACAAAACAGGAAGTTTAGAGCCACCTGCTGGGGTCAGGGAGTGTCAGCTAAAAAGTGTTGCTTCCCTAAGAAGTGAAATCTTTAGCATTCTAGATCTAAATTGCATTGGCAGATGCTCACTTTGCCATTGTCTTAAAATCCATTGACTGTGGACTTCAAAATGGTGAGTTTTATAGTATATAAATGATAATAATAATAATAATAATAAAGAAACTACTACAGCAAACACTCAAAATGCTGTTACAGAGTCTTGAATTCAAGAAAGTGAGGAAAGGACTGAAAATTTAAAATAATTCAAAGGCAATGGCAGCATAATCCTGTGAGTTTCTGGGAGGAGGAAGTATGCAGAGGGAAACCAGAAAACAGATACACTAGCCATGGCAACTCATAGCTATGGGCTACATTCAGAAGACAATTCATTTTCAAACCTACCCTATTCACCTGAGAGCTGGGTGATGATCAAATGTGAAGCCAACCTATGAGGTACATAGTAGCTTCTGCATCAACACTACTATTAGCAATTAGAAAGACAGAATCCTCTCTCTGTCTAGGGAAGAGTTAAGTGTCAATGACTCTGATCACCGTGCTAATTCCAGGAGATGACAGAGCAATGTGCGTTGCAGCAACTGGGGAACCAATGTTTTCAGTGGCTCTGGATCGTCAGACAATTGCTGCTGTTCTAAGCTCCAAAGGGTGACTTAAAGAATCAGGGTTCTGAAAGAGCCCCCAGAGCTGTGTGTCAGCCTGGACTCCCAGAGGCCAAGGAAAGAGTCAAGGTAAAAATATAGTATAGTTGAAATGACTCTGGATGACAGGTGCGGGAGAGTGGAAAAGACAGTACTTGGAATGGAGGAGAAAATCCAGTACCAGTCTTCACTTAGTTAGCATGTGAAAGCTAAGAGTCAGGTAAGGATTGAAACTGCAGAATCAGGAATCACAGAAGATGCACCCACACAAGGGCTGGAGAAGGTAGAAAGCCTTCTCCAATGTCTATGCTTCCACCTGTCCTGGTGTGGCAATGGCTTTAGGCTCAGGTTACTGTCTGAACTGTCTTTTATGTTGGTCCTTCTCAAGTCCCTGGTAGCCCAGGTGAGATACTGAGTTTGCACTGTAAGATTCTCACCACTACCGTTTTGTTGGGATGTGACATGAGTTCAGGTGCTAAACAGAATGGAATTTTGAAGAAGACAGAGGCCAAAGTGGAAAAATGTTAAGTAGCTTCTCCAGTAAGATGCCAACAACAGAAACCAAGACATTACAAGAAAGGGAAGAGATGAAGAGGTCCCAAGCACCACTGCTCACTGTGGGAATAGAAGCCAGTACTTATGCTCTCATCCACCCACTTACCACAGAATATGGACTGTAGGCTCCCAGAGGCAAGCCTGGGTCAGCTTATTTGGATCCTATGTTTCCAGATGCAGATCAGCATCTGCCATGTAACAACTCTCAATACAAAGTCACCACATTGTATAGGGCATTAATAATGTGCAGGTCTTGACAAACTAACCCTCAACACTGCGCATGATAAGTCATGGTGAACAAGTTACTCTTGGCTGGTGCAGACAAGCTATGTGTGACTGTCTAGGCAGGACTTCCTTGAAAACACACAACTCCCTCCTCTTAAATGAAAAGTGGTTAAGAGTCGGCTTATTTTGTGAATAGGAAATCAGGATTAGAACAGAGGCTCGAGGTCTCACGTGTGCTAAGTAGCAAAGCCTGGATCGACAACCAGTTTGACTTATTCCAAATGCATATTCTTAAATATTAATCTGTCACCCGTCCCATGCCATCTATTCTCTACATGGATGGCTTCAGTAACGAGAATCTCATTCATTATTTGCCAAGATAGCTTGCTCAGTCTTCAGCAAGCCCTTGGGGCCATTCAAAATAAGTCAATCCACATTTCCTTCTCTCAATATGCAAATCTGCTTAAAACATCTATATCTTTCTAGAACTCATTTCAAATGATAATTTTCCATTTTTCTTAGACCACCGAGTAAAAGGAACATCTTCAATTCCCTGACACCTGGTCAAGGATGTCATAGCGAAGACTAGTACATTGTATATGAGCTGTAAGCAAAGGCCTGGAATATAATTTCCAGTTTGCTTCATCATTTTTTCACTAGTGGAATGGGGACCACACTCAACATTAGATGCTAAAAGATGCAGAATTGAGATAAATCTACTGAAATTTTTTTCCTGGAGTTGGCCATTATGAAATACATGTTACAGGTTCAGGTTCTCTTGGTAAAGGGAAGAGAGTTTTATCCTTAGCCAGCTAGGGATGTATACACTCCCTCTCATGAGGGATATCAGTCCAGCCAACAGGAAGAAGGAAGGGATCTAGTGTCTTAGTTACTCCTGTTGCTGTGATAAAATACTTCAAGAAGAACAGCTTATGGAAGAATGAGTTCATTTTGGCTCACAGTTTCAGTCACAGTCCATCATCGTAGAACATTAAGAGGCTCAGGGGTGTGATCACATTGCATCCACGGGCAGGAAGCTGAGAGTGATGAATGGGTGTGCACAGTTTATTTCCTCCTCTTCAGACCAACTAAACTCTCAGGGCAGAAAATGGTGCCACTTACGGTGGGAGCATCTTCACACTTCAATTAACTAAACCAAAATAGTCTCCCGACAAGCATGTGCAGAGGCCCACATCTGGCAACTGTAGATTTCATCAAGTTGACAACTGAGATTAACCATCACATGGAGATAGTAAGAAAAATTCAACCTCCAGCCAAAGCAGCTGGCCACGGGCTCTCTGGTGAGAATCAGTTCAGACTGAGCATGTTCTTGCTGTCACTCATCTGATTCATTTATTTACTCTTGCAAAAATGTCAATTGTGAGGACTCATAAGCATCCCCTATTCATAGCAATGCGCTATCGCTAGAACCCATTCTACACAGCTTCTGAGGCTTCTGAATATTGATGTGAGGGAAAGAATGCAACAAGGTAGAGCTTCAAAGAACCACTCAGCACTGAAACCCAGACTCTAGACACTCACTATTAGCCTTTATCCCCTTCCTTCACAGCTTGTATAGATCTGACCTCTTCTGCACAGACTTCAAGTCAGGAGAATATCCAGCAGACAGCAAGAAAGTAAGAGTGGATTAGGTGTTTATGTCTCAAGTACCCCTCCCCCATCAACATTCCATCACAGACCCAGCAGTCCATAGAGCACACCTCCCCTTGCTGTCCCTTCTCCCTTGCTGTCTCTTCTCCCTTGCTGTCCCTTCTCCCTTGCTGTCCCTTCTCCCTTGCTGTCCCTTCTCCCTTGCTGTCCCTTCTCCCTTGCTCTTTCTTTCTCAAAGTAGCTGCAAGTGCGCAAGCTTTTGGCACTGACAGATATCGAGGGTGACAGCAGGATCAATATTTCGATGACAGCGTTGCGATTGGTTTGGCAATGTGCTGTGTGCTCACAGCCTTTCATTATTAGGTCACATGGGGCCATTTCTCTCCAAAGATGAAGGGGAAAAAAGTGCCTCTGGTCCCAGAGGATCTCCACTACAATCTTTCATGTGAGGAAGTCAGGAGGCCAGGGAAGCACTGTATTCTTTCCACATCTTTCTATACAAAGATCCCATCTTCAGAGATCACTGAGAGACAGAGTTGTTGTTGCTGAGGAGTGTTCTGCTCAAAAGTGGGGTGCCCCTGAAAAGTGACCCCTCTCACCATTGGGTTCCACAGAAAGCTTAAGCAAGAAAAACCATGGTTCATCTGTCTGGAGAGTTTTAAACCTGGAATGTAACATATGAATCCTTTCGATTCTCAATTCTCTAGGTATTCTTGCCATTCAAGAGCTACTGAGGTAGGTGCTCAGGGCCTGAGGAGCCTGGCAGTGTCACTGAGATCTGAGCAATGAGTATGTCTACGTGGGAACCAGAACAGAAGCCAGTGCTCGCACTGGACAGCAAAATCTCAGTGAGCTGATGACTGTCTCTCCTGCATTTGTAGTAATTGTCAATCTAGTTTAGATCTTTGAAGGAATTTGATGAGTACCAGATAGAAAATGCATGATCCAGAGTCTCTCTACTGGTCCCCTGGGCACAAATATCAACCTCAAAAAGAATTTTAGAAATATTTTCCCACAATTTATTCCTTGAATGTTTAAACATATTTAAAACCTGTATACATTTATTCTTTTTTTATATGGACAGGTGGTCCAATATTTATTATTTTATACTTTATTTGCTTAATAGTTTGCAGAGAATCCTTTCCAGCTATAACAGGTATGTGTTGGCAAATAAATTGGCTGTTTCTAACTATACTTACATTCCAAATAATTTCCTCTCCTGACTCCCAAACCATTTCTATCTAAATTCGTGGGTTTAAAGAAACAGGAAATGTCCCAAGCGATGACAGCTATTTCTTCACTTCCTGTGCTGAAGAGAGATCTGCTTCACCTTAACTCACCCAGACTCTTCATTTATCTCTGCAAGGGAGAACATTCCTGC
>JANHMN010000006.1:68141505-68182379 GCA_030674055.1 Rhabdomys pumilio
CTCTCTCTCTCTCTCTCTCTCTCTCTCTCTCTCTCTCTCTCTCTCTCATTAAACTTCTAGAGGTGACAATCATGTTTTTCATCCAGGGTCTTTCATTGGATTGGTGCGCCTCTCTAAGTGGGTTGACCAGTGAGTCCCAGGGATCCTCTTGTCTCCAACTACCCAGCTCTGCAATTATAATCATGTCCAATACTCTTCATTTTTTTTTTAAATAGCAATCCTGGGCTTCAAACTCAGACCTTTATACTTGCAAGACAAACACTTTAGCAGAGCCATCACCATGGCCCCTTTGACTTTTTCATTATGTCTGACAGGTGATGGTCATGTACATGTTCCTCTTTGGTGGCTTATTTCACTGAATTCAGTGTCCTCTTGTCCATAGTCTTTGTCCTAGAGGACAACATTGCCTTCCTTCCATAGAGCATATTCTCAAATCAGAAGGTTCCTGCATGCTTTATTCACACCCAAATCCCAAGGCTGTATTTGAACTGGCCTCAGATGAGATTGTTCTTAGGCTAGAATATCAAAACTTGCCAGCACTGAGAGGCATCTTTGAGGGCATCTAGTTCAAACATATGATTTAACAGACGAGGACCTTATGACCCACAGAGGTTAAATAACTCTGTTGGCTGGCAGAAAATAAGACTGGCTGTGTGTGCACTCACAAAATTACATACATACACACACACAAAGACACAGACACATATGGAAACACACACATGCATAAACACACTTACATGAACACACACACACACACACACATAGCTACATATATAGAATTCAAAATAGAAGAGGGAAGATGTTCTCTCAGCAGAGGTAGGCACTGTGAGGGATACTGGTAACCCTGTCTCTCTGGAGAGTCAAAGCTCTCTGCGGCGCTGAGATACATCAGAAATCCCCAGGATCCTCCACTGACTCTTTGAAGTCACTTTGAAGTCTGTCTTTGTTTGTGACTTGGTTCCTTCAGCAGTGTATAATGGATGCAGGTCAATGATTTCCTTTTCTGTACAATAGGCAAGCCAGTTACTGTGGCCTTTGCCCAGACATTGGTTGATATGTTACTGACCTTGAAAAGCTAAGATCACAGGAAGTGATGGTTCCAGTGGACACTTTCCTCAGCCACATCCTCAGTTAAAAACAAACAAATACCAGTTTTTACCATCCAACTCCTTGACCCTGGCTCAAAATGAGTTAAGATGCAACACTCATCAAAGGGGGTTTTAGTGTGTGCACGTATGTCTCTATGTGCATGAACATACTTGCAAAAGTCCATGCACCCACCCACCTCATACACAGGCATGTAGAATCCAGAGGGGAACCCTAGTGTCCTGCTACGCCACTTCCTCTCTTATCCCCAAGGTTCTCTCTCTGAAATTGAAGCTTACCATTTTTATTTTTTAAGCTAGGCTCGTGGCCAACAAGCATCATCACTCTGCTGTCTCTTTTTTTCAAAGTGCTGCCATCTACTTCATGCACTGGGCCATGTGCAGCTTGGTAAAAGGAAAGTAAAAACATAGTGTCTCAGTTTAACTCAAGGAGCTGGTTGAATTTATAACCCAGATAATAACTTCCTGCAACTGGACTGGAAATGAGAGCACCATAGAATGACTGAGACTTGCTCATGGCAAATACCTGCAATATAGTTGGCCCACATCATCAAGCCAGATTGCAAGGATGCTCAGGCCACCATCTGAACGATGGGTGGGAATGGTAATACTTAAAAGAAGAGATGAGGAGTCACGTTCCCATTTGAAGGATGAGGACTACAATTTCACCACAGGGAAATCTCAGCCCATCGAGGTGATAAACCTTCTCCCTGATCTGACTGTGCTGACACCTGCTTGTAATCCAAATACTCACAGAAGCTGAGGCTGGAGGATTTCTGTGAGTTTAAGGACAGCTTAGGTGACGCAGTAAGTTCAAGGCTATCTTGAACTATAAAGTGAGATTTTCATCTCTAGATAAATGAATACATGAAGAAATGAATACATAAATAAGTAGCATGAAGAGGCCAAAAGAAAAATATACAATCTGTCAGAGTTCCCAGGAAATGGCTAACTCAAAGTCAAGTGGTTTCTGGGTTTACCAATTTATACAGAACCCCAATGTGCCACAACACAATAGGTGATTTGACCCAGGATATAAGATTGACAGATATAAGCCAATTAAATTTTGAATGACAAGTGACAAAATAAAATAAAGAAACTGATCATAAGCCATGCTTTCTGATCACAGTAGTGAACAGAAGCAACTGCTGCTGAGATCAGTGCTGCTCTCTGACAAGCACAGACAAACTGAAGGCATCTGGGAATATGTCAAACACACATATGTTACGCCAGAAGACAGGTTCTGATGCACTCGGAGCATTGGAAAGACTTTTTAACGACAGCATTATCACCTCCCAGGGCAATTGCTTTGAAGGAAAGTGTACCTAGATAGATGCTATTTTTACAACTGTATTTTCTTATGCTCCTTAGTAATTATAAATCTCTTTAGGGCTAAGCATTAATTCTATTAATTAATGAATGCATGTATTTGTTTGGAGAGATTTACTGAGTAGCTACAAGCAGTGGCAGCATTCTCTGTGCTAAAGGCAAAACAAAGGCTCCTGACAAGATGCTTGCTCTCAGAGGGCACATAATCTACTTGTTGTGGGAGTCACATAGCTGAATTCATTAAGGAATGAGGAAGAATATGATTAAAGATCTGATGAGTGACAGACAATATCTACTGATAGAACATATGAAAACCGTGACAGATTTGGAAGTAAAACTTTCAGAGAAGGTTTTGTTGAGAAAAGGGGACTGAAGAGCCCCTTCACACAAACCAACAAACTGCAAAGAAAAGTAGCTTTTGGTTGAAGGTGGGGGAGGACACTGAGGCAGATTGATTTGGACTTTAAATCTGATATCTACTACTACAGTGTGAATTTTAAATGTCCCCTGATGGATGGTCTGTGAAGGTTTTTTCACCAGGGTGATGCTTTGGGTGAAATGACTGAAGCTTTAACAGGTGAGGCCTAGAGAGTAGTGATCCAGTCCTATGAGGAAAACCTCTAGACAGGATTTGGAGTGGGATGCTGGGAGCCTGGCTCTTCTTCTTTCTCTCTCTGTGTCATGCACAGTGTAGCTTTGATATATCCTCCTGTCAGAATGTGAAGACTTGGACCCAAATCAGTGGAGACCATCTGTCAAAATCATGATCCCAAATATGACATTTTTCCCTCAGAAATTGACTATCTCAGGGATTTCATATAACAGAAAGTGCAATTGCAGATATTTTTCTTATCATGATATAACAAATATATTTTGAACATACATTCATTAGACAAATATTGTCTGAACATACACCATGAATGTGACAAGGTTCTAGAGGGAGAGAAGAAATGATAATCAAACACTGACAAGGTTTCTAGCATTAAGGGCCTCGGTTTCCAATGGGAGATGCAATAATTATCAAAAAGCATCAACAACAAAACAAGCAAACAAAACCAGAGCGAGCCAGCTAAGAGAATAAGGATGTGAACCTCTCTTAGGACCAGGGGGACATCTTCTCTGTGAGTTTGGCCAGAATTTAAGAAAAGAATCCCACTAAACCAGCTTATTATAAATCATTTCTCATACCCTTAATGTTCTTTCAAGCACCTTTTTTCTCCATCTTGATAGCTAAGCAGGTCTTCTGGGTAATTTCTCATGCACTGGCTTCTCTTGCACACTGCTTGCCTCTGTGATACCGAATTCAGTTTGCTGTCCCTTTTATAACAATCTCCCCCTTTCCCCATATAGCAGTGGACTTGCACAAGGATTCCCTTGTCCTTTAACCGGTAGCTATTTCAAGTCTTTCTTGAACAAGCTTTGAAACAGTGGTGGTAACGCTGTGGAGGAAAGATCTTTAAGGCCACAGCTCTGCTGTTAAAGTGGAACAAGAAGAACTCCCAGGGGAAATGATTCCTTTGCCGCAATTCAGTGAGAATTTGCACCTAACTTGAGAAAAGACAGAAGAAAGAGCCCCGAAGGCCAGTGAAGTAGAATATGCAAATATCCTGCTTGACAAGTCTGAGGAAAGAAGGAGGTTGAGTGTTGTCAACCTCAAGAAAGCAGCTCACTGTTGTACACATGCTGATACGTTAGCAGCATCTAACTCAACAAGTAAGAACAAACAAAACTCAGTATCTCTCTCTTTCTCTCTTCAGTCTGGTTCCTCTCATCCCTTCCTGTCCTGTGCATCCCATGTCCATGGCAGAACTCGACTATCTGACTATCTCTTTAGGCTTTTCACTTTTCTCTTCTAATCTAACTAACCAATAGGCCTAAGATTCCTGTGGCATTACAAATATGGAGTCATTTTCCTCTGTCATTTCAGTGTAGACTCATGGTGTTTGGCATGGGTTAAGATTCTCCTAGGACATTCTCTCTCCTCATTCTACACTAGAAAAAAAATAACCTTTCTGAATAGGAAATAGGATTCTCTTAATTGGGATGATTGAATGACTCTTACCGTCTCTGTCTCTATATCATTATTCATCCTCCTGACATCTTAGGAAAATCACCCCCAAATGTATCAAGCTTTACTTTGCAATATTTCTCCATTAATGCAGGGTTAAGCAGGCCTTTGTCAGTACTCAGTATAACCCACCAGGACTTCCAAAAGAAAGCAGTTGTCTTCTGGTATCCAGACAAAAGTAAATGGTGTTCAAAAATGTATAAAATGCCTTTATTCTCAAAACCTCTTCACACAGGTGTGTGCACATCACCCCCATACCTGTTCCCCCACAGCATGTATTCCTGCATGAGTCAGAAGCCTCCCTGTCCTTGTACAGGTGGCAAGTCTTTTGTCTCTCCTCTCACTTTCTATATTTCTCTAATGTGACTCACAAGACAGTCTGTGTTCTGGGATGATCACCTTCCCCTCTAGACTTTAAGCAGTAGAGGACAGGGATTTCAATTCTGCAATCTTTATATACTCAGTTCAACAATAATTTTAATGAACAATCTCTGGCCCATTTAACCTGGTAATAATCCTTTCCTTTCTGAGACAAATTCCCAGTACATGGTTATATGGTCTCAGTATGGAACACATACATGGCTGCCACCCTAGCTACAGTTAACTGGTGCTGTGGCCTAAATATCTGAACATTTCAGCATTCCAACTAAATAATATCACATTATTACAATGTGGTACTATTAGGAGGTAGGGACTTTATGAACTGATTGAGTTGTAAAGGGAGGACCCTAAAGAATGGTACTGCTGGCCTTCTTCTTCCCTCTGGCAGCTACAGCTACCCTTTCTAGCTAACATGCCAGCACAGAGACTGTACATTCCAGAACTGAGAGACTGAGAGAAACAAAGTCTGTTTTCTGGGTTTTTGTTTGTTTGTTTTTTGTTATTTTAGTAAATCAACTCAATGGTGGTATTTTGTTGTAATTACAGAGAACATGATGGTTTATTTTTATTGTCAATATGACTGAACTTAAGAACACCTAGGAGACAGGCCTCTGGGTAATGTCTGTGAGTGAACTTTAACTAATGTAGAAAAGACTGACCCTGCATGGGGGCTGCACCATCTCTGTCATCTCACTGCCTGTGGTCTCTGATTGAATAAAGAGCAAAGAAAAGAGCAGACCAAGCAGCATCAATCATTGCTCTCTGCTTCCTGACTGCAACTACAATGTCACCAGTTTCCACTCCCTTTCTCTCCCTCTATCCCTCCCCCTCTCCCTCTCTCCTCCTGTGTGTGTGTGTGTGTGTGTGTGTGTGTGTGTGCGCGTGTGTGTGTGTGTGCGTGCGCATGTATGTCACAGCAATGAGAAAGTAAGTAATACACAGATTGAGACAGAAATCCCAAAGAAGTGCTGCTGCTCTGCGCATTTCAAAATAAGAGAAAGCCTGTGAAACTGGGTAACAAGTAGCCTGCAGGTTGGCAGTGGCGCTAGAACAAACTAGATTGCCAGGGATGGAACATTAAGGGAGAATTCTAAGTGCATGGAAAAAGAACTATGCAGAGATCCAGAGAGAGGATCTAACTCAGCAGAACTAAGAAAAGGGATGTTTTGAAGATATCTCGGGTGGAATCAAAGGACAATATATCAGATTCCACATGAAAATTCATCTCTATTGCAAATGGCAGAGGACTTAGTTGAGTGTGTCAAGGTACTTTTACTTTCCAGAAAGCAGAATTAAAAAGCCAGGAACCAGTATGTTTAGTGAAAAAGTATCTTAAGCAAGTGTGCAGGTTTGGGTATGACTTTTCTTAATACTTAAGGCAAAATTAAAGAAGAGTAAAATAAATTATTAAAGGCAGACATTATCATTGAAAGGGAAGCAGTACTTAAAATTTGGGGAAATTATCAGTCTGGCAGGTGGGTTGTGTGTGCTGCTTAAAGGCCATGGATTTTTAGAGAGAACAAGGAGGGATTCATGGGAAGGGTTAGAGGAAGAAAGGGAAGGGGGAAATGACGTAAGTATGTTTTCCTTTCAAAACATATTTTAAAGAATATATGCTGGCAGAAAACAAGGGAAATGTATCCAGCTGCCACTTAAGGCTAAGCAGGACATTTCAGATTAGAAGCACAATAGGAAAGTGAGATTAAGGTTACATCTTACTAAATGTAATGACCCATTACACCAGAGCAAACATTGGAACAAACCAGTTCTGTGTGTCTCAGTAATACAGATACCAGGTAGTGACTGGCAACTCTCAAATGCTGTGCTTAGAAAATCAGACTCACTGTAAAAGAGGGATTCCCCTGGGTCATAGTCATAATGCAGATTACTGCACATAACCTTAGTATCGCCTTTGAAAGACTTGTATCACCAAAGCAGGGAGTCTGCTCCAATTTTCCTTTCATTTGCTGTGGCTTACAATCCTCCTTTAAACTGGAATCATCTGAGTCCTTGGCTGCAGATTTGAAAGGAGGGACACTAAGGCATAAGCCATCTCTTCAACTGATTAAGTTTGCTTTAAACAGCTCTTGCCTTCACTGTTTTATAAGAAATATAATCATTCCAGCATCAGAACAAATGCACGGATAAGCACGTAATCCACCTGCCCTGTCCAGGGAATCATCCTTTCTGTTAATTGTGATTTAGGCAAGTTAGATTCAGGGGCCCTGATATGTCTAAATATCCACCTTATTTAAATGGAATTATTCTACAATCTGGGCCTGGGTTGCTCTATTTCTTTAAAAACTGTATAAGGAGAGCTATAATTACCCACCTGCACTGGGTGATGTGAGAATAGCTATTAATTGCTTTGACTGTGAGGCATTGAGACCAAAGCTTCTTAACTGAAAACCTGGCACGGGGTTGAGAAAGTGAGTCACAGAAAACCATGTGGCTAAAGTGAGGTCTTCTAGAGGATAAATTTATCACACAAGGGGTGGGACTGGTCGAACTATGTAATAAAACCCAGGATATCAGGGCTCAGCTGCTATTTTCAAGTCTCCAACATGTGATAGCTTCCTTGGAGAAATGCAGTGAATGTGTCCAGGGCATCTGTAGGCTACTGCACTTTGCACGCCTTATAGTGTCTCCATCTCAATGACCTAAAACAGGTGGCATAAGGCATGTTCAATGTTTTTCTTTTCCAATGAAAGACGCTCAGAGTGGTTTTGAGTTGCCTGTCTTGCAGAAAGGCCATGTTATGCTACCTCTGTCTTGATATAAGAGTCTGAATGGATGCTCAAATCAGCATAACAAAGCACAAACCCTTGTTGATTCTAATAGCAACTTCTTGGGGGAAGCAATGTGTGGAATGAACTATACATGTACATATTCACACACCTGCCTCAACTGGTTCTCTTGAGATGCTGAAAATTAGGTAGCAACACGAATGTCTTGAAGCATGTATCCAACAGATGTTTGAGCTGGGAAGGAAACGTCATAACAACATGAATAGAAAGGCAGAAGCAAGAGAGAGCATTCAATTTGTATCTCAGTGATGCAGGGCATTCAAGTACCAGCACGAGTTAGCAAATATTGCTTTTTCTCCTTGCTATATATAGCAAGTAAAGCTCAATTATGATGCACTGGAATTAACTTATCCTGTCATATAGGATAATTTCCCCAGGGGAAATCAACAGTGTCATTAGATGTTGGAGATGTGGCGGATATGATTGTGTACACGGGGCAATGTTTATACAGCTATTCTGCTATCATGAGAGTGCTGCAATGGATCAACATGAAATGATTGTACACTCTTTCTCATTTACCAAGTAAGAAAATTTTACCTGCATCCTCTAATAAAATAGTTTTCATGGCCCTGAGACTAGAGTGATTTTAATGTAGATGCTTGTTGTAGCTGCTTCTATATTTCTGTCCAGATAAACCACAATGAGAGTTAGAAAGTTGAAAGAGAGACATAAAATCACCCCAGAATCTCTGTGTAAGGAGAAGCAATTACAGGAAAATTAGGCTGTTTAAATCATTATTTTTGTAGTCTTGCAAAATACCCAATATTTAGGAATTCATAAGATCCTGAGAGAAATGGATAATATAAAATTCTAAATTAAATCTACAAAAGCAGAAAAAGTTGAAAGGGGGAAATGAAAGCAAAGAAAAGGAGAAGAAATGGAAACCAGTAGCTGAAATCATTAATGTTAAGTTGGCTATGTCAAACTTCTCCTTGCACATCCATGGTCCAAGTATACCAACCAGAAGACAGATTGCCAGACAGAGTAGAAAAATAAGAACTAACTTATGTTACCTAAGGAAATTTACTATAACTATAAAGACTAGAAAGATGGTAGGTGGTAGATAGGTTAAAAATAAAAGGATAGAGAAGATATATGTTAATACTAATAAAAAAGAGAAAGTGTATTCATTTCAGAACAGGTTAAATGAAAATGACACAGTAGGTTCAGATATAGTTTAGCAGTTTTCTTTTCCATAGAATCCAAGTTCAGTCCTCAGTGCCTATATATTGAGTGGCTTCCAACTGCCTATAACTGCAGACCTAGAGGCTCTAACTTCTTGATTTTTCAGTACCTGCACTCAGGTGGGTATATCTAGACACACACACACACACACACACACACACACACACACACACACACACACACAAATAGAATAAATAAAAAGATTAATATGAAATTATATGTCACTGACAACTCTTGATGTGCATTCACTTAACATCGGAGTGGAGCATATATGAGGCAAAAATTCATAGAACTTTGAGAATAAATCATATACCTCCCTTATTACAGTAGAGGATTTCAGGACCCCTCCATCAGAAATGGACAGAAGCAAAAGGCAGAAAATCAATACAGACATAGTTGAATTCAACAGACCCAAAGATCAACTGAATATATTTGACATCACTAGAGTACTTTATTCAAAACAGATGACTGCACAGTCTTCTAAAGCTTGCATGGAACATTCACTGAGATTGACCACATCAGGGACAGAAAATACACCTTGGCAAATTGAAGGGTTGAAAATTGTTCAGTATCATCTTTTCTCACAGCACAATGAATTAAACTATAAAATCGTAGCAGAAAGAGGATAATGTTCAGAAACTTGTAGACAAAATAATGTACTCTAAATAAGGTATAGGTCAAAAAAGAAATCCTAGAAAAAATTTAAACCTATTTTGAACTAAGATAAAAAATGTAGCATAGAAATATGAGAGATATACTTGTGCCCAGAGGGAAATTTATAGTATTGCATTGCATATATTATACACAATGAAAGATCAACAAGTTTCTATCTTAAGAAGCCAGAAAAGAAAGAGTAAATTAAATTCAAAGTAAGCAGAAGAAAGTAAGTAATATAATTTGAGCAGAAATCAATGAAATTGCAATGAGGAAATCAACAGAGAAAAATCAATATGACTTTTAAAAACCTGGTCTTTCAGATCAACAGAACCAGTAAACTTATAGGTACTCTAAGAAAAAGCGAGAGAAAACACAAATTACTAATATCACAAATAAAAACAGAAGCATCAATATAGACCCTATGGACATTACAATAATAAAGAAATATGACAGCCCTATGTCCACAAATTTGATAATTTAGATGAAGCAGTCCAACTACCTGAAAGAGATATCTTCTAAAACTCATACAAGAAGAATTAGATATTATAAATAAACCAATGTCTATTAAGTAAATTTTATTTTAAATTTTTATCACAACTTATTAGTTAAAGCAGAAACTCTTGTTCACACTCAGAGATTGTTGATGTAGCTAGTCTTCCTGGCTACACTGCTCAGTGGAATGACTAGCTCTACTTTCCAAGACTAGAATTATAGGCTGTTATGCCACCTTGAGTCTTGTGCCTCTTTATATAGATTTTGGGATAAGGTTTCAACATCCACAAAATAACTTGTTGAGATTTGGGGGAGGATTTCCTTGTATATACAGAGGAGTCTGGGAAGCACTAATATCTTGGCAATGCTATCTTCATTTCCAGGAGTATGTCTGTCTGTGTAGTTCTCATTTTTATCTTCGTATCTTTCCTCCAATATTGTATTCATTGCCGTATTTACCATACTTGTTTCATTTTGGAGGCCTTTCATATAAGGGACAGTGTATTTTAACCTTGGATTCCTCCTGTTTATTAGTAGTATACAGGAAAAACATGATTCATTTTTTCTGATATTAACCTTGAGTATTACAGATAAACTATTATCATTTAGAGGACAATTTCTTGGGGATAGTTTTTTGCTTGTATTTTGTTTTTGTTTTTTTGTACTGAATTTTTGGTTTTCCTATTTGGTTTTGCTTTTTGGTGGAAAGATAATAATTTTTTTGCATTGATCACCATACTATCTGCAAACCAAAACAATTTTGTTTTATCATTTTGCAATATGCATACATTTTATTCACTGTTAAAATATCTTATTGTATTCTTTAGAATTTTTAACATGTTGAAAAGCAGTGAGGAGAAGACACATCTTTGCCTCATGTCTGATCTTCATGGAAACTGTAGTGTCTCTTTGTCTTGCTTTGCCCTGTAGATATTCTCTATCTTGTTACTGAAGCTCCCTTCATTCTTAATTTGCTGAGAATTTTCATCAGTAATGGATGTTGCCTTTTGTATGATATTCATTCTGCATCTGTTGATATCATTATCTGTTTGTGTTTTAACCTATAATGTTATTGGTTACAATAAATACTTGAGATGCAATTATCTTGTGTGCTGTTGGATTTGATTTATAACATTTTGGGGTGATGTCTTTCTATGTTTGTAGAGTATAATGGTCTGTAGTTGTTTTCTTCTGATAAAGGCCTTTCCTGAACATGTAGTAAGTATTCTCCATTTACGTTTTCTGAAAAAAGAGTATAAGTGTTAGCTCTGATTTGTTTCTAACTAATTGTTAGAATTTACTTTTGAAAAATTCTTTGTCTGGTTGCTAATGTTTTGGGAGGTTTTCAATTATTGATTCAATTTACTTAATAGACATTGGTTTATTTATAATATCTAATTCTTCTTGTATGAATTTTAGAAGATATTTCTTTAAAATTTTTAAATTTTATCTGCTTTAACTAAGAAGTATGATAAAAATTGATTTCTGACATCAGAGTCAGGCTTCAACAAGCACAAACATATGTACATAGGCATCCACACATAAGGAAAATTCATATACACACTCATGTACAACACACACACATGAGATGGGAGATAAAATAAAAATAGGTTTGCTAGAAAGCTACAATTATCAAGACCACTGTATTGGTGAAAGAGTAGATATAGATCAATGAGGAAAAAATAGAGAACCCAGAAATAGTCCCACACAAGCATACTCAATTGGTATTTTAGAAAGACAGAAAGAGACATGATGAGTAAAGACAGTTCTCAGACAGCAGACTTGAACAAATTACACACACAGACACACATACAGAGAAAGAGAGAGAAACAGAGAGAGAGAGAGACAGAGAGAGAAAGAGACAGAGATAGAGACAGAGAGACAAAGACTAAGAAACAGAAAAGCTGAGAGAGACAGAGATTGAGAGAGAGAGAGAGAGAAAGAGAGAGAGAGAAGAAAAGAGAAAATGAATTTATGTCCTTATACTTCTCACGAAAAAGAACACAAATTATAAGTCTAAATGGGAACCCACAGGTGTAAATCTCCTAGGAGATACTGTAGGAAAATCATAGATTACTTGGGGTGTTATTATCATTTTTACATATATTGCCAAGTACAGGACACATGAAAGACATCATTGATAAAATGCCTGGCATTAAAATTCAAAAGTTCTGTGAGCAACATTGTCAAGAAAGTGTGAAAACAAATTACAAACTCAGAGAAAATATTTATAAAGACCTTCTTTATAAAAAAAATATATAAAATCTCTCCTTAAAAATCAATAATTAGAAAATAAAGAAAATAGTCGAAAGAAGCCAAAAGACTCGAACATAGCTCTTACCAAAGGTACACAGATGGTCTGGGAGCTTGAGGGATGATGTTGACATCATATGCCAGTAGGCAATTATAAATCAAAATGGAAAACCAATACATACCTATTAGAATGCTAACGTCCAAAGTACCAACATGCAGAGATGAGTATGCTCATGTGCGGATAGCAGAAATACAAGATGGCATTTCTATTTGGGAAGACAGAATGGCAACTTCTTGCAAAACTCAATTTCCATCCATGGCATACCACACAGCCTTCACACTCCTTGCTACTTACCCCAGGTGAACCAGTAACTTCTGCCAATGCAAACCTCTGCACACAGAGGTTTAAACCAGTTTTGTTCATAATTTGCCAAAATTCAGATGCAACTGCTCTGCAATTTAGCAGGTAAATAAATAAATAAACTGTAATACTTACATCTGAGTTGCATTAGGCAATGAAAAGAATTGTGTTGTCAAGGCAAGAAAAAACATGGAGATTACTTAAATATTGCTAAGTGAAAGAAGACAGTCTTATATGACACTAGATTACATGTTTCCAACAATATGACTTTTGTAAAGAGACAAAGTTATGAAGACAGTAAGTTCTGGGATTGCAAAAAGTAAAAGAGATAGAAAATAGTATAAATAGGCAGATTTTTAAGACACTGAAATGGCTCTTTCTGTTGTAGTAGACTCGTGACCTTACATGTCTAAATCACTGACTTTAGACTTCTACATAAACCATGAACTTTGGAGGGTAGTGTGACACTGTGAGTCCATCAGTTATAAGACATGTACTACTCTGGTGGGGGATAGCAATAATGGGGTCTCTGCATGTGTAAAATGGAGGATCTGGGGGGAAATCGCTCTACTTTCTCCTCAATTTTGCTATGAACTGAAATTTTCCTGAAAGAGTAAATAGTAACAACTCTATGTAGCCAAGGAGAATTACGTAGAGAATCAGGCAGTTTCTTATCAACATATGCTATGCTGGGAGGTGGATCTTCTAACAGTAGTTTAAGTGTGTGTGTGTGTGTGTGTGTGTGTGTGTGTGTGTGTTGTAGATAGAAACCTTGACATATCTCTAAATCAGACAAATTGATGGCCATAGAAGATGAACCAGTAGAGGGCAGAGTGAAGATCTGGCACCTGTCCCTGAGGAGTTGAGAAAAAGCTGAGCAGAAGCTCTGATGAGAAAATGGCCGGTTGAATTATCATCATAATTTCTCAAATTTTAGTGCACAAGTAAGATCTTAACGAGAATAATTTTGACATTTCTAATTAGCAATAAAACCACATCGTTATTATATTTAAATAGCAATTTGTGGTTTTCTAAGTTGAGCAGGCACTTTAAACATATATTAATCTAGTCTTATTATAGGATCACTGGGACTCTGGGCACTGAACAACCTTTACATATCATCTGGAACACTTTTAAACAGAGGGGAAAACTTACCACCAATAATCCACACTGCACTTTTAGATTGGTTAAAAAAAATAAAATCTCAAATCTTCCTCCATCTTAAAAATTGTTCTCTCTATACTAGAAAGCCTCTGAAAGACTAAGATACTTAACAATGGTTTGCATCCATTTTCCTGGCTTGTGGCAGATTTTATGAGAGTTGGGGTCAAAAGAGGAGGGGCAGACATGGAGGCACAGATTAGAGTAACAGAAAGTGTACACAGAAAAACAAGTCAAAGGCCTTTCCTTCAACACTAGAGCATAATATTGGAGTAGATACTTTTCACTTTGTATTGTTCCACACAGCCCTCCTTCATAAGACTTTACATGTTGTCATGTTAAAATGAATTTTATTGTGTCCCAATCAATGAATCTCCTTGCTTGCTATCACCTACAGATCTGCCTAGCAGCTCACAGTACTGGCTATCCTCCAGTGCCAGGCTGGCATAAAGTAAGTTAAAGTCGCTGGTGTCTGTCCAAGTGTTCAATCGAGGGAGCTGGAAAATGTCACCTACACCCGGATAATTTTAAAATTTCTCGCTCTCTTTTTCTCCCCATGCTCTGAAATTACCTCCAGCTTATTTGTCTGGCTAGAGGTTAATGGAACACTAATGATGTTAATGAGCCTTTCACGGGGAAAGTTTTTTCAAGAAAGAGATATAATAGCTGTTTTCCTTCCCTTTTAATCTTTTTCATCATTTAAGAGTTGCAGGCTGAGACAATTAGCAAGTTGCACAGAGCTCAGTCTCCCTGCTCAGTCACAGCCCAGTGGGGCAAAAAGCAGGAGCCGATTAGACAGCTTCTCGTGTCCACAGGTGAGAGCGTGTGGATGGATGTAACACGCTGCTTCCTGCCAGAAGGCACAATGCTATTCAGGGAGAAAGGGGGGAAATTAACAATCTGTCGACGAAGCTCCTCTGTGGCAGACTGACTGAATGCCGGCGCTACCCAGAATGCCGAAGAACTGCCACCACCATGAGATGGAGAGTAGGAAGAAGAGCCATGAACCTCAAAAAGTTTGGAGTCTGTTCGCCCAAGCATCCAAATATTTAGTTACTCAAAGAGAATTCACTCTACACTCACAGGATTCCAGAGAAAGATGAAGGATTTTTATATGACAAGTTAGTTAGCAATATTTCCCAATTTCTTGGGCACCCTTCCACTCAGTGATGTTTTGGCATGCTGCCTCTTTAGGCTTTGAAAGTATACATAGATGCATATGGTAATTAAAACAAGAACTCATAGTGCTGTTGAAATGGAAAAACATTGAAAGTAAAACATGTCCAAGATTTGAGCCAATCTTGATTGTGACTCAGCTGGCGTTCCTTTTTATTTTTGGTGAAAAGGCCCGAAGTGCCTTCAGCAAATGCCTTAAGAAGCAAACCAGAGCGCTCAAGGGAAAGGACTGGGAAAGCAGCATTTCTCTTTTCTCAGGTTGTTGATTTTTTTTTTTGTTTCTAAAAGTGGATTTTAATTAAATGAATCATGATTCATAATCAAGGTATAGTGAAAAGTACTAAACGCTCAAATCAAAATCAGGACTTGTGGGCACAATTCTCCTAGAAAGGTCATTCTCTGTCAGAACCCAACCATTAGTGCCAGCTAACCCAAGGTGTAACACAAAGTAAGATATTAATAGGCCAACATAATTTTGAACAAATTACATGTTATAGATGTATAATGGGTTGCTGGGCCCATTAAGAATTTTCTATGTATCTTTAAACTTTATGGTGCTGACAAATGCCTGGGAAGTCAAAAATCAACCAAAGGTTTGTGGCCAACCTATACTGTGCACCCCATCTACTTGTGTCTTGGAGAGGCGAAGATAGTTCAGATGAAACAGGAAGTGTAGGGAACGGGAAGTGTAAATGCAAGGTTAAATGCATGCCTAGAGTAAGTAAGATTGCAACAGTCATGGTGCTGCATGAAGTACAAAGCCCAAAGGAGAGAAGAAATTATTCAGATAAAGCTTAGTGGCTAACTAAGGGCATTGCTGAAGAGGTTATAAAGTATAAGTAATGTTACTATAATAAAATGATATGCAGAATGGATGTCCAGAAGCAGGAAGCAAAGATATGGGTTCAGAAAATCTACCAGTGATCCACAGAAATCAGAACAACTCTGACTGCTATCAAACGGATGGACAGAAATCAGACAAAACTCATCAAAGATAAAAGGCTTGCTTTAGATTTATTTGCCCAAACTCAGAAATAGGTTTAACAAAGGATGGTAAAAAAAAATGAATGTTGAGATTGAAAATATAAAAAATTAATGACAGATTTGATTTAGTAGAAGAAAAGAGAAGACTCTAAAAAGACCAAGAAGGCTGTTGGCCAGGACAACTAAAATTAGTGCCTCCCTGTCACAGAATAGTTATATAGAAAAATCATTACATTCAGTGTTTAATGGCACCATTTTGGAATGGTATTATCCAGATCGATTGCAAACCTAGCTGAACTGAACCATTCTAATGTTTAAAAATCCTTACTCCCAATTTAACAGTATAGTTTCAGTTGCTCGATAGCACACATACACTCTTGAAGCCATTTCACAATAATGTTACCAATTTCCTTCATTCAAACACTCATTGAAGTAAAGATGCTTTGTGGACTGTGCACTTAGGTGTCATTATGAACATATTCTCATACTGTCCATTTGGAATCACACACTTCTAGAAGGCAAGTGTTGCACCCACTTAGCAAACTCTGCCACTCTGTGAAAAGTACCCAACAAATCTATATAGCAAAGACACTCTGCAAGAAATGATGATAGCAACCAAAAATAGTCCCAAAGAATTTATCAAGTGCCTGAGATGGTAACATCAGCACTAAAGCTTTTATGCACATCGCATCCTTGTTTTCTAAAGAAATAACGAACCCCCCAGCAGTGTAAGGAACTACATAATTGTGTAGATGGAGCTTCAGTGCTAACAGAAATGTGCTACATCCAGATGGCAAATGGGATGATGGTGGAGCCAGGATGAGGAAGCAACTAATGATACTTCAAATAGCAAACTGCAAAGCAAGTGTAAGCACAAATGACATATCCAGGGCCAGACAATGAAGCACATGTCAAACTCAGCTGCTTGTGTTGGGGGAGGAGGAGACAGAAATAAAAAGTAAATATACACTGCATAAACATAAATATGGATGCATGACACAAATGCAGAAGTGCTCTGTACTTGCCGCCGATCAGCCTTCGTTCTCCATCCCTCCACCCATCCTCTCCTGGCCCAACTCCACTAAACACAAAATGAACTGTGGACTTCCCATTCCACCAGTGGCACCCATAGCCTCCATCTATTGCCTGATAGGATCTTCCAAAACACAGCGAACTTTTTATTTAATAAGCAATAAAACCACCAATAGTATTTTCTCATGTTAGGTACCAACCACCACTTGGAAACTGAGAAAAATAAAGCTCATGGACTCTTTGTTGTTCACGTAAGGACGAAAATTGAAATTTCCCTCCAGCTTGGTCAGACTAGCTTCTCTTTTACACTCAGGAGACTTAGGGTAGGTTAAACTATGAGCTCTTTGGGAAGTGGTGGAAATGTATTTATGTAGGACTGTCAAGGCACATCTATGTAAATGATCAGATGGTATGTATATCGATTTTAGAGTTCTGTTTATATTTTTGTTAGAGGCTGTATATCTTCATTGAAAGCTGCTGTGCTCTGATAAGGGCAAAGGAAAGCACTCTTCAGAACTGCCTGGATAAATGCTGAGATAATGCTTTTCAGACAGACAAAATGCCCTTGCTGATTTATGGAGCCATTGAAGTCCTTGTCGGTGTGGCTGGAGCTCCTGATACAGCTGGAAGGAGAAACTTCCATCAAAAATGAACATTTCTAGACTTAACCCATTTATCTAGATAATCTGTCAGCCTACCAGAGCCAAATTTTCTATTGACCTGGACAAGACAGCAAGACAATGGGCAGGAAACCTTTACCTTACTATAATTTCTTAATGTGCTCTCTTTGTATGTTTGCTTTATCTAAGCAATAATAAAGACTCACTGTGACTCAGTTTCCATTTTAGTCTCCTTGTTGATTGCTAATTCATGACTTGACTGCCACAAAAATGCTTTCACGTAAAGATGCTGTCGGAGCAGAGTGCTCTTGACATTGAACAGTGGAATCTGCACAACTGTTCTGTTACAGCTCATTTTAATGTTTACCTACTTTTCCTAAATTTTTTTTTTATTTTTATTTCTGATCTGTGGTGTACTTGAGACAGAGGGAGGTTTGCTTCAGCTTGGGGAGACATGCCACAAATCTAGCTGAGACCACAGATGGTGTGGGATGGGATGACTACCTCCTTTCCAGGCGTGTGGTAGCCATTTGTATGCAGCACGCCACCCTACACACTCATCAAGATTGTTAAGAGAAAAGGCTCAGGACACAAAAAAGCAGTGTAGAGGAATTATTCTTGTTCATGGCAGGAACAGGTTTACTTTCCATAGAGATGGGAGTATGTTAGCAAGAAAGCAAGCCCTGGGAAACAATTCCCTGTTTGATTTCAGAGAAGTGCAGGGTGCGGCTGTTGATCAGTATCAATGTATCCTTTCTGGTGGGGCCAGGAGGTAAATTTTCTGTGAATTAATATTCAATTCTACTTCCTGCTTTGGTCTTCTGAGGTTGTTGTTATTCTTCTATGTGGCCACCAACTATAAAAATCACAGGTTTAAAAGTACACAGCCATACTGCTATAGTGATGTACTCATCGCTGTAAATTCAAAGCCAACCTGCTCTACATTGTGAGTTCTAGGTCAGCCAGGGTTATACAATGAGAATCTATCTCAAAAAACAAAAACAAAACAAAGCAAAACCAAAACCTATATAGACACCTGGCTATATATGTATTTGGCTGTCAGACTTTTCTCCCATTGTCATGGCTGTCAGACTTGCGGAGATTGTATAACATAAACTCAGTCTCTATACTAAAGTTATACCCAAGAATCTATGGTATCTCAGGGAGAAAAGACCCTTTAGTTCTGAGGTAGATAGACCATTCTACACCTTTTTAAAATGCTAAGTTAGCACGGAAGCATTGAGAGACTAGAGAAAAAGCCACCTTACACATCTGTTCTATGATCCATAATTAGCCTGTGTTGAGTCATCTGACTCTTTCTCAACTTCCATCAACTCTCTTTTATTGATTAAGTACAAATATATCACATACCCTAAGCCCCAATGATACAGATACTATATTTAGTTACTTTGGATATCTCTAAAGACAGCTTTACAAACTACAAGTAATCAAAAAATACATTAAATGCACAATAAAACATATTCTCTTAACCACATAAGGCAGGAAAAGGTTTGGCTAAGTGTTTCTCACATCCCTATGTGTTGGAAGCCTTGTAAGTATACTGCTTAAGACTCTTTTCAAGCCTCAAGGCTCCATCAATATTCATCTTCTATGTTGATCACTTCAAAACAAGCCTGATGCTCCTCTCTTACCCTTCTGCCCTCAACCCACTCTCATCTCCCCTGATAGCCTGGTGTTGTTTTCTGTTGGAATGAACTGGGTTTTGCAGCTCCCCAAATGTCCCATCTTCTTCTTCTTCTTCTTCTTCTTCTTCTTCTTCTTCTTCTTCTTCTTCTTCTTCTTCTTCTTTTTTAAATCTCACTTCTCATTATTTTCTTTCATACTTTCAAAAAGTCTGCTGCTGGATTGGCATACCTTTGGTCTGACCTCCTTAGACATTACCCCTGGACTCAGTCAGGAATTTACCCTACCAGAAAGCATTGTTGAACTCTTGCAGATCAGACCCAGAATGGGAGACATGAGTCACTGTATTCGAGAATAGAAAGTCAGAGTTTTGTGATCCAATGTTCTATTCAAAGCAGAAGAAAATGAGAGAGAAGCTGAAACTAAGCAGAATACCTGGTGTTTAAGCTCAGGAAGGCTGGAGCTAAGGAATTCTCAACCCAGGGCAATTTTCCTCTTAGTTTGTAGTGTGAGAAATATCTGGAGACATTTTTGCTTAGCCTGACTTGAGATCAAGATGGTACTAGGTTTCAAGATAGTACTTGGGTTCTAGTGAGTAGTAGCCAGAAAAGCCAACCATGCTAGAGCACAACAAATCTCTCTGTACATAAAGAAACATCAGTGGTGCTAAGGTTGAAAAGCCTCATCCTAGCCCACTAAGGCAACATAAAGCCAACAGTCAAGGATAGAATAAAAAATAAAAAAATATATAATTTTTGCACTTGGGCTTCTGGAGTGTATACTCTACAGAGCAGAGCATTAGCATGGCAGAGGCTCTTACTAGTAAGTGAGTATATGACAATGCTTAAATATCAGGGAATAGCCATGGTACACGGAAAGCCTTTCTTCCTCAAGTGCAGGAAAGACCATCTCTTGTTACACATAACACCATCTTGGGAAATGCATGGTTATGTTACTTTGTCTCTGAGTGCATTGCAAGAAGACCTTGAAGAATCTCAACCCATCAACTGGGTTGTCATGTTCATGAAGAAAGCAGAATTTTGACCTCAGCCTCTTAAAATCAGATTTACATTTTTTAATGTTACCTAGATCAAGTTGTGGCTTTTGCACTCTATGTTCATCTGTCAAATGATGAGACTCCTTCCACATAAATGCTTGTGGCTTCTGATGCTAAGAACCTCTAGCATTCTTTTTCTGCCCTGGATACTTTCCCCTTGACTCTAAGAGTCAGGTGACAACTAAGGCATGAAATAACATGACGTTCCAAACACTGGAGAGCTGTCTAGGATATGACTGAGGGGAGGAGACAGAGGTCCAGGAGACACAGGATGACTAGGGAAATGGACATGGCTGAAGTATTAAAGATTAGAACTATATCTTGCCATTCATAAATTCAGTGTAGTTAGGAAGCTTTTTAAATCTTTCTGGTTCTCAATTTTCTCATCTGAGAGATGGGAATGACAGTAAGGAGAACTATATTGTTGATAGGCAAAGCTCCATTATGAACATAGGTTGCCCGCAAGATAAAGACATGAGAGCAGATGATACCAATTACTTTCTGAATGTCGGGAACATTTCTTAGCCTCCTTAAGCCAATCTGTTCTTTTCTGACATTGTAGATATACTTAAATCTTGGCATGTGACAGAAATGTACAAACACACTGGGACCTCAGCAGTGCCATTTTCAATATCTAAGGAAAAAAAGGTCACTTGCACACTGGCATTGGCACTGTCTACTCTGGCTCTATAGGTCCCCTCAATGTGATTTAGACTAAAACCCCAGTACACTATTCCTTTTCTGTTCCTTCTGTCTGAGGGAGAGAGGTTTTCTGAGACTACAGTCCTATTTGTCTTCACTCTCAACGAGGTCACTGGGCTCTTTGTCTTGGCACATTCCCCCATGTTAGTCAGTACAGGATTGTTTCAACATCAGCTCTCTCATTAATTCTATTGGTTTCAAGGGCTCCATGGACCCAGTAAATGTAATATTTAACACCCATGAGAAAGTGACTCACACTGATGGATCTTTCATCATCTCTTCCCATCTGGAGCTCCCTTTAAATTCACAGAGCCCACCTGCTAGGGAAACAATGAACTCCAGTGACTTTTCTTTGTGTGCAGACAGAACTCCTATATAATAAAGCTGGTACTAGAAGAAGCACTTCCTGGTTATTGTTGGGGCGGGTGGGCTGATCCTGTGTGGATGATACTGGTCCTAACATTTTCTAGGAGTTTCACTGAGATTTGATATTTCCACCTTTGATTGGCACCTGTTAATAACCCCAAAGATGGGTGGAAGATGCTTATATTGTAAGCCAGAGTTATCTATGACTTTATTTTCCATCAGCTTTGTCATTCAAGGGCAGCAGAAAAGGATATTATTATTTCTCTTAAAATGCTGTATGACTTCACAGACATGAAACTGTGGAAATGGTCCTGTATGTCTGCTTTCATGATGATTCTCAGGAAATATATTGCCAAGATTGTTTGCAATATTCAAAGAACGCATTTGTGTGCTTTATTACCCCTGTGTTGATGTGTGATAGCCATCATGGTGACAATGCTGTTTGTTCCTTATATTAATCTGGGCAGTGCCATTCCATTCCCTCTTTTCAAATCATATTATAAGCATATATATATATTTTTTTCCTGACCTTGAAGTTCAGTGACTCTTCACCAATAAAGGGGAAAAAATGCAAGAAGAAACAAAATTGCCTAAAAGTTCCCCCCCAAAAAAAAGTATCTAAAAATTAATGTTGACATTTTTAAAAAAAAATCAGTCATTGTGGTGCTCAGTGTGTAAAAGAACTGAGTAGAAATAGAATCAAATTCAAAACAACCTTGCAAATAAAATCTGATCCATCTTTATTTTCTCCAAATCATAAAATCTGTGAATTGTTTTCTAGACGGGGGCAAGAAAAGCCATCCACGTGCTTAGTCCTTACACAGAAGAGAAAATAAAGTTGGAGAGCTTGGAATAAGAGGCAGAGTGAGCCAACAAGCCTGCCTGTTTGCCTAATTTTCTCTGTATATGAATGCCAGAGGCATAGCCATGCTTGCCTGAAGCAGGAAAATGTCGTCCCTGTCTCATGCTGTAACACAGTGATATGTCCTTTTACCATAGTCTGTAATGTGTCACCAGCACTTACAAAGCCATTGCCAAGACTGAGCAAGTTAGAAGACCCAGGGGACTATAATTACATTGTCGTCAAGGAAGAGCAAACTGCCCTTTGGGCAATTTCCCTGTGACTGCCCTTGCCATCGGCTCCAAGGAGGGGTGTGATGACATCTGTCTTCTTGGTACACAGGCCAAATTTAGGCAGGACCTGGTAGTTACAATTTACACCTGCCATTTCTGAACACTGTGAAATAAGCCAAATACATTTTTAAATGACTTATTTAAAGCTCAGGGACAGAGCTGGGTTTGCTCATAGTCATCATGCAAAAGTGGTCTTCCTATTCTGTCCTTCCCCAGAGAGACAGTGGACCTGTGAAGAGCTGTCCCACCTCTTCCCATCTGCCTGACTATGAGACTGTAGGGATGGTTGGCCACTTGACACACATTTTTTTTCTCCTGTCCTTGGAATTAGCTGTTAACTGGAATGTGGATTGTTTTTGTGCTTCACTAAAAGACTTCTTTATTTTATTATTATTTTTTTTTACATTTTTTTATTGGATATTTTATTTACATTTCAGATGCCATCCTTTTTCCCCGTTTCCTCTCCCTAGAAAACCCCTATCCCATGCCCCCTTTTCCATTTTGCTTTTATACAATTTTTTAAATGTTAATCAAAGGCTTTATAAGTATGGTAATGCTCAATCAGAAGTGTAACCCAATACTCAACCTAGCTATGTAAACTATCTTTGACTGGTGGAGACACGTGAACTTCTGCCTCCATGCCCCTGTCTTTAAAAGACTTCTTTAAACCCATCAACAAATCAACACTTCATTCTTCATTTTCTAAAGAATGGAACTTTGAAACTTGCACAGAAGGAAGAACAAGGAGAAAG
This sequence comes from Rhabdomys pumilio, assembly GCA_030674055.1. NCBI lineage: Eukaryota > Metazoa > Chordata > Mammalia > Rodentia > Muridae > Rhabdomys > Rhabdomys pumilio. Next base: position 68,164,773 of record JANHMN010000006.1, read on the forward strand.
AAGAGAGAAAGAACAGGACCAGGACCACATTTGTCATCTGTCTTGAAAATAGTTCCCTACATGAACATCATAATTTCATTCTTGAAACACAATAAGCTCCAAAGTTGCACAGAGTCAGGGAGGAAAGCCAGCCAGATTCTCTCTCTCTCTCTCTCTCTCTCTCTCTCTCTCTCTCTCTCTCTCACACACACACACACACACACACACACACACAGCATATAGTTGAGTATCTTAGCATGAAAGAAAGGAATTTGAGTCAAGACTAAAGCCAAATCCTGGCAGCACACTTATTTTCCCTACAGTTAATAGATAGCACAATTTTAATGCCACACAGGAGCCATAGAGTAAACAAATCCCAAATAATTGAGGATCTTCCTTAGATTCTTAGCACACAGAAGATTTACAGACGCTTGGTAGCAACTACATGCTCTGACCTCCGAGTGTCACACACATTCTGTCTTCTGAATGCTTTCCTCATTAGAATGGAGGTGAAGGCACGACTGTCCATTATAAAGATGTCATTGCTGTAAAACAAGCAGGAGGACTACAGATCAAGCTGGGAGCACCATGGGAGTCCAGGCCCTTTGGGGAAGAGGCCACTGCAGGCACTGTTTTTCTGTCAGCTCCCAGGTGGTTGTTTTTAAGAAACAAAGCACAAGAAAAAGAAGAGTCCCTACAACTTACTGTTGCTAAAGAATTTCTACATCCAGTCATCTTATTGCTTTCAGAAATCTGGTCTCAAGGACTGAGGTCATCAAAATACTGTTCTCATCATAGGACTTTCTCTTGATTTCTTGCTCTGTGTAAACATCTGTCCAGCGCCTATAGTGGCACTGCTCTCTACACCTCCAGCATGCTGCTCCTGCTTCCTGGTGCCAATGAATGGACAGACATTGTTCTAGTTGCTCTTACATAAATCTTAGAACCATTATGATTCCTTATTGCATTCCTTCGTTCTTGTCTTTCCACCCTCCCTCTCTTTCTTCTTCACTTCCTTCCTTCTTTCCTAAAATCCTTCTCTATCCATTGTAATCTCATTGGTTCTGACTTCATGATATATCCAAAATTGTTTACATACAGCTACCCACTGCCTCTACAAGACACAGATATTTCTGTTTAACACTCCAAAGCTACAATACAGAATGATGTTTGGCATGGTATTAAGCTATTTATTAGCTGCCAGATTATGTGTGGTAAGAAACTTAGGACTATCTATGCAATAAGTATGCTCTCATTGGAGGAGACTTTCTCTGGCAAGAAAACTTACTGGAGAGTCTCCTGAGAAGACCATCAACCATCTAGTATCTTAAATGGAAAATAAGCAGAAAGGGCTATGGGCATAACTGAGATACAGCATGTTTGCAAAATATGTGCAAGACAGTCTGTTACACCATGAACATTGAACAGGCAAGCAGATAGGCAAACACATAAGCACTGGGCAGTATCAAGTAATGTCTAAGTATATCTTGGAAACACCAGGAATTCCATTTCTCAGTAGCATCATCAAATGAAGCCTGAGTTTTCAGGGGCTGAAGACCAAGTGTCTCCAATTCAACTAAGTTGTCACAGTGTTTAAGACCTGCTTAGAATACTTTAAAACGTAAGCTTGTTTTAATTTTTGTAACATTTCAAATTTTGAGACAGAAGCTGCAAAACTGTCCAGAAAATTTTGCATAGTTTCACCATTTGTAAACATATTTTTATAGTTTTCTTTGTAATCATTACTCACGCGTTTGCTTCTTTATATTTTTATTAGTAATTTTGAATAAATTGGAATAGCTATGTGCATCCTCCTAAAATACTCCTGTGTTTAGTTCTCAGTAAGAAAATTTCTTAAATTCCTTTTCTCAAGAAAATATTTATTTTTATTTGTGTGTATGAGAGAGAGAGAGAGAGAGAGAAACAGAGAGAAAGAGAGGAAAGGAGGTAGGGAAGGAGGGATGGAGGGAGAAGGGGGAGAGAGACAGACAAAGGAAGAATAAGAGGGAGACAGAATGTGCTGCTGACTGTGCAGGCAGAGGAGGGCATCGGGTCCTCTGGAACTGGTGTTATAGCCAGTTAGAGCTGTCTAAAGTGGGCTTTGGGTACTGAACTCAGATTCTATGCAAGAACAGCAAGCATTCTTAACCACTAAAATCTCTCTCTAGCTCCTCCCAAATATTCTTTCTATGAAAAAATAATCCCGGCATAAATTTTAAAATCAGGAATTTGAGGTCAATACTATACATATATCATTGTCTGGCATATGCAAGTTTAATCAGCTTCAGGCAGTGTGTGTGTGAGTGTGTCTCTGTGTATGTACAGAGGTTTCAGAGACTGGGATAAGCAAAGGCTTTCTGAAACTGGCCTGAAGCTATGCTCTGAAGGATAGCCCACAGGCCAACTTCAGCCTGGTAAGGAACCAAAGGTGATTATTTTTGTTGATATTTTTAAAAGGCTTAGAATTTTCCCTGATTGTGTGTGTGTGTGTGTGTGTGTGTGTGTGTGTGTGTGAGAGAGAGAGAGAGAGAGAGAGAGAGAGAGAGAGAGAGAGAGAGGAGGGAGAGAGAGAGGGAGGGAGAGAGGAAAGGGAAAGAAGGAGGAAGGGAGTGGGGGCGGTACAGAAGCCAGAAGTATCAGTGCTCTCAGAGCTGAAATTAGAGGTGGTTTTGATCCTCCTGATACCAGTGTTGGAAAGCAAACTCAGGCTCTCTGCAAGAGCACTCACTACACATTCCTAACTACTGAGCGTCCTCTGCAGACCCTTTTCTCTTTCCTATCTTCCTCTCTCTGTGTTTCTTACCATAAACCTAATTTTGGAATGGGCTACTTTCTGCTATCATGCTTCACATGTGAAGTAGCATAATGCCTAGTTATCCAGTCTGCTTTTATATCTATTGCACGGCCACAAACTACAGAATTCACCTAAAACTAAGAGTGACCAGTGTGGTGATCCCTTTGACAAGAAAAAAAAAAAAAAAAGGCATTATCAAAGCCAGAAAATAAGTAGTCATAATACTGGATGTTTTCTAGGGTGTTTGGAATAATATGCAAAACAAGCTGTTGCCTCTGCCTTGGAGCTAAGTGTCGGAGGATGATGAAAGCACTGCTCCTGCTTTTCACCTTTGTAGGTTGTGTTTTCACAGGTGAACAAACTTCAGAAGAACATGCCCAGCCCTCATCCCAGCTTTCTTTTTTGTAAGACTGTGACATGGGTGAAAATTCTGGACTATAAAATGTTCTAGTGAATCGGTCTCTAAAATGTGTTATGGCTAATTTCATGAACATGTCTCCATCCTGGAGACGCTGAACTACATTGTATCTAGACCCTCAGCTTTACCTCCGTCAGAGCTAGAGAAAGCCCTGAATGAAGAAAATGTGCTATGTGGGGAGTTTGAGGCCTAGGACTAGAATAATGTTATGTAACAGCATTCACAGTGAGGGATAGCAACTTCAGTCTTTGCTGGTGTCACAGGGAGGGGCTGTCCCTGTGGTATGCATACATACTTAGTGTGTATGCAAGGGTCCTGAGTAATGTGGCAGGAAACTGGAAGAGATAGGATGGCTTTTCTCTTACCCCACCCTTTTCCAAAAAGATGGAGTCAAGGGGGAAAAAAGCTCAGTAGCAGCACACAATAGGGAATGTGAGGTGAGAAGGATGCGAGAAGATGCAGCTGGTCTTTAGGACCACCTGTCTGCTCAGGATACTCCTCCCTAAATGACCCTAGTGTGGAAAAAAAAAAAAAAAGCTTTGCTCATCCACTCTTGGCTACTGAGCACAGAACACCCTTCATGTTGCAAGCAGCTCTACAGCCCTTCCTGAATCAGGGATGCAGAGGCAGGCTGTCACATTAGTTCTCCTGCCTTGCCTTCCTCCTAGAAGGGCCCTCTGCTGCCAGGAACATAGCAAAGTGCCCTCCTGCATAGACTCAGGCATGGATGAGGTCCAGAGAAGACCCTCCACTGAGTAAATGGATGGTCTGGTTTTTAATTCAAGTATTACAATAGTGGTAATTTGGCACTGATTAGCAATGTTAGTCCCGGAGGCCAAAGGAGGACTGCAATCCAGTGTGAGGCTCGAAACAATTACTTCCTTTAGATAATCACTTTTTTTTTAGAGGCCAACTGTGCATATAAATATCACATCATGCCAGGACTTGGCAAGTTTTTATCAGTCCCAACTCAGGCAACTTCTGCATCCTTTATGCCCTAGGCACTGGAAATGGCTTGTCCTTTCAGCCAAGCCCAAAACAATCCTATTGGCCAGGAGACAGCCAGAGATGGAGCTGGGGTACATTTGTTGTCCTCTTGTCCCCACAGCCATGCTCACCTGCTCAACCTCAAAGAACTAAATCTCATTATCTGTGTTTCTTCTAAGATATTTTTGAAATTATACTACCTCCAAAATCCCCTGTCAAATTTGTAGGAAACTAGAGCCAAGTGTTTTAGAGAAATTGCTTGGCCAGTGGCAATAGGGTAAAAACATTCATTCACTCCTGAGTTCTTTCACCAAACCTTTATCAACCATTCTTGCAGTAGGCTTTACAAGTGGGCACCAGAATGGACATTTAGTAAAATCATTGAATCTACGTGAAAAACATATAATACCAAGCTTCAGTGTAACCTAAGATCAAAGCCAGGGTTCTATGCATTTCAGGCAAGCCACTGGGCTATACCCACAGCATCCACCTTTGTACACATTGACACTGATGTAGAAACACAGCTCTCATACCCAAAGATCATAAGACATTGTTTACTGTGGAGCTCTAGATCAATAATCATGGACCAATTAGTCGAAAACCATGTTCCAATGAGGTAATGGTTCCATAATTTTTTTTAAGTCACACAACAAAAAAAAAAGTGATAAATCACTTTAAAAAATAGATCACTGGAAGTATCAGGTGGAGTATATCAAAGCAAGTCTCTGTTGTAGGACTCTGATGTTATTTGGAGGAATCTAAGATGGCTGGCTGTTAGTGCATTCTAAAATGAGATTATCTACCTGAGAGTCACAAGCATGGGGCAGTGTGCTGTGCCACCAGACAGAAAACTTGGTAAGGTCAAGCAGATTCAGAAACCCAGGCATTCTCATATTTGAGAATGGTAGGCATTTCATCTATTCCTGACCATGTTCCTGTCCTGGAACATGTGACCATGACACCCCATGGAAAGGACTTTGATAATCAGTCACATTGGGGCAACATCTGGAGCCTCTCCACATGCAGATGAGGTATCCCTAACATCTCAGACCAAACCAATAGATAGATTCCAACCCAACCCAAAATGTATATGAGACCCTACTCACAACAAATAAAGCTATTAAGATGAACCAAAGACCATCTGAGAGCCTACATCTTATAGAGCTGTAACACTGAGGAAGAGAATTCTTTCCCGAAGTTTTTGTCATTGGAAGCTGCTCAAGCCTACCTTGGTCACTTCCTGCTCGGTGTCCCTGACATTGGCCCTTAGCTGCCTGCTATGGCCATCCAGCTTTCTGTGCACTGTCCGTGGGCCTTAGCATCTCATCACCCACCACCAACTCTGGAGCAGCATGGAAGAGACCCACCAGCCCACTTTGATCTGACTCCTCCTCCCCTTTGGAGAGCACAACTCTTCGGCTACTCCAGCCAGAGCCCAGAAGATCTCCAAGAATAATATCCAGTATGCAGATCCCCAACAAAGATGTTAATGAGGCCACAGATAGCCCCTAGGGCTGGCTTTGTATCTGGAATATTCTAGCTCCCTACGGTCACAGAAATTCTACTCATTCCATCAGCCTTGTGGGATCTTTAGCCAGGTATGGCTTCTATCTGGGTACTTCACTCTATACCACAACTTATAAATTAATGAAGCTAAGATATTAACAAAAATGAATAATAACAGAATAGAATAGTTATAAGAAAAGACTGTAACAAGTAATATGAATTATCTTTCTCTTGGGAATCAGGACATGTCACTGTAATCTGTGATTGGCTGAAGGCAACTGGAATCAATGATGCATAAGATTCAGTGAGCAGAGTCCTCTTGTCAGGCCTGGGTAAGTTCCATTTGCATCTCAAAGCCTATGCCCTTTAACAAACTATTTAATAGCTACTAAGGGCTAGGCACTATCCCAGGCATTGTGAATACAGCAAAGTCCATGACCTCACTGGGCTTAAAATCTACTTGGAAAAATCCAATAGCTAAGCCTTTGTAGTACTTACCACCCTCCAGACAGTGAAACATTTTATATAAAGCAGTTAACTTCAGCCTCATAACTCTAGAAAGCAGGCGCTCTAGCCTCCAGGGTACTTCCTAGCTGAAGTTCAGACACGATAAGAATGTTGCCCAAGGCCATCCACCTAATAAATAACAGCTAGTAATTAAACAGGAAACCTGGCTTTGGTGGATGACTGCCTTTTAAAGCATGAATTGATTCTGTCCCTGAAGGATGAAATCAAAGATCACAGTGCCTAAATAACCATGTGACATCACTCAGAAATTCCAACAATATGTATCAAAATCTTTTGCTTGGAACAGTCTACTGTCACCACAGTTTCATAAATATTTTCCTGTTTGGCAACTTTCGACACGTGCCCTAGGTTTCATTGACAAGGAAGAAATCAACCCAAATACTGTGATTTATTCTGACAGCTTATTCTGATAATTCTCCTTATTGAGATTCATCTGACAGTCTACCATATTCATCTATGTTAGATTCATGGGTCAAACTCTATGGAGCACATCCATCTGTAACTGCATAGAGTAATTTCTTGTGGAACCAGGGGCTTTTCTAGAAAACCTTCCTACTGTAGATCATCAATTCTTAGGCTATATACTCATCCGTTGGCCACTTTTGTGGGTAGCCAGTAAAGGGAAGATATTCTTGCACTATCTGCATACACATGGGTAAGGGGTGATGGGGCTCCTGAGTTAAGAGTCAGCAGGGAGGAGTTAAAGGTGATTTTGTTTTGTTTTTATCATTTTCATAATACAGTTCTTACCACTTCCCTCTCACTTAGCTGGTAAGCGCTAGGGAAATAGTGCACATATTATATCCTATAGTCCTGACTTATTAGCTTATATTTGAGAATACTAAAGTTTGTTTTTGGCCTACCTACTGAAGAATTTTCCTTCTAGCAGGTTTTTTTTTGTTTTCTTTTGTTTTGTTTTTTGTTTTTTTGTGAGAGTACTAGTACTATTTTATTTTTGAAAATTCTGAAGATCTCTTAAAATTGCTAACAATCTCTGTGTGCTTGGGAAATGATCATGCATAGTTATGCTTTTTTCTTTTTCTTTCTTTCTTTTTTTCTTTCTTCTTTTCCTCCATTGAAAACAAAACTAAAGTGTTTACGCTGTCTCCTGCTGACACTCTTAAAGACATAAATTTTTATGTAGGCACCAGACAAATGTTTACTAAGATCTATATCTTCAAGGTTCCACCCACCCCCCCACCCCCCGCCTGATGTTTCTGCATATATTGCAACTCTGAATGAAATTTGGGACTAACTTAAACCTATGATTCGTGCTAATACAGAGCCCACCCTAGTAGATTACAGTGAGCTGTCCCTTTCTATAAGAACGTGTTTGGGGGCAGCTCTTTTACAACAGTGATTGTATAGACAGCTCTGCTGTGAGTATTTTTGACCCAGTTCTTCTGAGGTTCACATTTTGCTGTCCTTAGCAAGAGATGGTGAGTGAGATCACCTCTTGGACCAACTGGTTTATAATGTCATCCTGCTGGTTGGCGAGTAACTTGCTGCTAGGGAAGGAATTCATTATCTTCTTACTTTGTTCGCTAGTCTCAAAATGCTAGCCCTGCTTTCCCTTGCAGGATGGCCTTTGATCTTCCACTGGCTTATCACTATGTCTCCCTTCTTGCTGAGGTTCATCACATTCCTCTTGTATTTTCTTCATTTTCCAGGAACTCCTCCCACAGACCTGAGTATACAAAACACAGGAGAGGCTCTACAGACCTTCAAATGGAAACTACTAGCCCTCCTCACCTCTTCTTTCCTCTTCTCTCTAGCCTGGCTTAGCCTGGATTTACCAGGCTACTCATCTGTTAATTGACAGATGACTTCATCATGTATCTCTGAATTGTACCCCACAGGCACAGGACGAGGGAGTTCAGCATACCTGCTTCCAAAGGGAAACGGAACCTAAGTATCTTCTCAATATCACTTGGCAAAAGCATTTCCCAGCTATCTCATTTGCCCTGGTGGCCAGTGGGCCACTCTCCTGCCTTCCCACTACCTTCTTTCCCAGACGGTATTTAAATGTGCCATGTATTTGGAAGGCACTAGAAGACAACTCCAAAATGTTGTGAAAAGATGTTCTACAGTTTTCTTAGAGGCATCTTAAGCCAGAATTATGTTACTACGTAACATCTTAAGAAGTGACCTGGAAACTTTCATTCCATAGAATCACTTCCCACTCAGAACAGTCTATGCACCATGGCAACCCCAAGGACACAGACTTAACGAAGTACTTTTTCTCATGACATCATTCAGTGAGAGAGTCCCTCCATTCCAGACACTTCCTTGATTATATGGTTTGGGCTCTGCCTGTTCACTTGGGTGACAGACATTTTTTTGTCCTTGCATTACCCTTACATCTCTCAGGCTTTGAAAAGATTTTAGAAGGATCATGAATACTAATCAGAGATGCCAACATAAATATTCTCATGCTAGGTACCATGTCCTCATTTATCAGGGTGTGCCTGTGTTTGATTCAGATGTGTTGTTGTTGGGCATTTTTTTTTATTGTTTGCCCTGACTGAATTGACAACATACGCACACACAAAAGCTTTGTTCTTTGTTGGGAGCCGACTTTAAGCAAAAAGCGGATAGAAAGCAGCTATCAGCTTTGCAGCCATCTTGAGCCATATACCCTGACATGAGACTTGGTTTTCAACAGCCTACAACAGCTGAAGCACACTCTGATATCCCACATAGCTTGTTTTGCTGTTTAGTGCCCCCAGCTGCAAGGAGCACGTGGTATCCACGCCTACAAGGCATGCGGTACACGTGTTGTCCACGTGCTATCTACGCCATATATGCTTGTAAGGCGCATGTGCTGTCCACACCTATAAGGCTTATGTCATATCCATATCTGCAAGGCACGTGGTATCCATGTGCCTACAAGGCATGTGGCAAAAGCCTATAAATACCCAGGATTTCCTTGTTGTGTGTGTGTGTGTGTGTGTGTGTGAAGTGTGTGGTGTAGTAGTAGTAGGTGTAGTGGTGTGTGTATGGTGGAGACAGTAAAGAAGACTTTACTACAGATCCTCTGGCTTGTCTCTATTCTTTGCGGCTCTTCCCCTTCTTCCCCCCCCCCCCACTCTCTCTTGCTAAACCCAGACCTGCGGAAGAGAGCGGGCCGCTATAGTTTGGCCCCCAAGCGTGGGGCAGAAAGGTCTTTTACAGTTTGAAGCCTGACATGGGGCTCCAGTAAGCAGGGCTTTTACAGTTCTTCAAATTTAAACAAGAGATGCTCTGGAGTCCAGGGAAGCACACCCTGAGAAGAAGCTAATCTATAGTGGTTTTCCTCTTCCCTTTCCAGAAGATGCCTGACTAAGGGCCATCTGGTCAACTCAGCATGCTTGCAGAAGCAACACAGGGTCCAGATGGTTGGGCTCTTGGAGGGTTCTTCATAAGCCCATGCATTCAACCCCTGAGTCACCATATGCCAAAAGGTCAACTCATTCTGAGTGGCAGTCTTCCTAAGTATTTTCTCTGTGGTTTTTCCCGTAGAGTCTGCACCCTGGTGTTTTCAGGGTTACTAGGTTTTAATGAGGTGTCATTATAATTACCTTAAGTACTAGCTAGCACAACTGAGCTCAGCCTCACCATGGCACCAGAGGTTTCAGAAAATCAAACTGAAAGAAGGGCACATATCAAGTGGTCCTCACATAGGTAAACACAGATGGCTTGTGCCATGTTTGGTACCTGTCTTTCTATAGCAATGCCAGCAAAAGCCACTATACCTTAGTGGCACAGGAAGCAGTCTTATCTCAGTGTGCAGGTTGGGTTTAAAGGACTTGGGCGAAAGGAAATGTAAAAGAAAAGTACAAATGAAAAGAGAATTAGTCTACTGCTCCCTAGTAGTTAAGCTGTGCCCTCAAGGAATAAAAAAAGGCAATTTAAGACAGTGCTTTTATTCTCTCAGACTCTGAAAGTGCAGCTTTCCCTGGAGGTAAAAGGTTAAGCAGCATGACATTTACAGTTCCCCCTCAGCCCCAGGATTCCCTCACCCCTGGGATTTTCCGCAAAGCACTCAGTAGATCTGCCAGGCAGGCTAATGTAGAATCATGGGGTCTGAAAATCTACTCTACCCTGGATGCCCAGAGCCCCTCTGTATAGATTATATGCTTCATCTCAGAATTCAGTGTCCCTTCCCTAGAGTCTCAGGTCAATGTAGACTCAAGTTGGTGACTGCTGTGAGTGGCCCAGAATTCCCCAGGGTCCTTTGACCATGTAGGAAATCTCATTAAAGCCTGACATTTGCTGAGCATCCCTCAAGGGCATAGGTGCTCATTCCAATCACAGGGCCCCATGGCAGGGCCCAGCAGGCAGCTTGGTGGCTTTGAGACTGAGCTGTCATCATCAGCCGCATCCCTTATCCCCAAGCTCCTACAGAGGGGGAGGGCTTATGTGCCTTTTACTTTAGGAGCCTGAGTGTATTCTCCTCTTTTCTGTCTTCTTCCCCTGGCTCCCAGTGCCTGTTAGCACCTAGATGCTCCCTACAAGAGACCTAAGGAAGTAAGATATTCCCTTTGCCCCCAAGTGGCAAGCTGTTTCATTCTTGAGCACTCCTGAATGCTCTGGGCAAGCATTTTTGGCAATGCACCATGTCTAGGAATTAATAGAAAGAAAGACAAAGACCCCAGTCTGCTGAGCTCCCTGTTTTCCAAACAATCTCTTGAAATGGTTGTTGTAACAACTACAGATACACCAATTAGTCACACTCCTGGCTCCCAGAAGCTCCATTTGGGGAGTGTTTCCTTCCTTAACTCTCTTGATGTACATTGACAGTATCCAAATATATCCCAGAGAGGCTATACCAGGCTTTTATATGTACTTTTAAAAAGCATGCATAATACATGTTTTTCCCCAAGTGAATACAATGAACTAATGACAAGGGGCTAGTTCCCAAAGCTCATAATGGAGCTGAAAAGTTCATATGGCCTAGTGTCATCATAGCTATTGTGACATAACCCAGTGCATTGTGCTTGTTTGTAGTGACTATATCGCTAGTCATATGAAATATTGCATGTGGAACTATGGATATGGCTGTCAATGAAAGCCTTGTTTTACAAGTCTGAAGATCTGAGTTCCATTCTCTGAGGGTCTGAACCCAGGCAAAACTGCTTGGTGGGGTGTACACTTGTAATCCCAGTGCTGAGGAGGAGACAAAAGGTTCCCTAGGGATCACTGCCTAGCCTGACTAGTCTATCTAATTGGTAAGATCTATGCCAATGATAGACCTTTTTTTTCAAAGAAAATAGACTGGCTTTCTGAAGATGATACTCCAGTTTGTCCTTTGGCCTCTTTAATACATGCACTCAAACATACAACTATTGCAAACACAATCATAGTAGAAAGGTCTTGGTAATGTTAATGAGTGATCATATTATTCTTTATGCATTTAGTTATATTATGCTTTCTGTAATTATTTTAGACTATAGTTGTTCTTATAAAAATGTGCCTTGTCCCCTCAGAAACTGTTTTTATACAGCTCATGTTTACAGTGTCTTCTGATTGTATCAAAAGATCGTGTCTAGTAATTGAGCAAAATTCCCTGGTCACTGCAAGGATACTTTGTGAGAGTCACTCAATGACAAAATCACTGAAAGATAAATTCCTCACAAGATGTCCACACCTGAAGGTCTCTTCCTCTGTAGTTAATGGATCAGTCATGCTCAGGATCTACATTTGAACTGTAATCACTTGAACTTTCTGTAACTCGGTGTCTTAGTTGCAGTTTCTGTGATGAGAAGCACTATTGTCAAAGAAAACTTGGGGGAGGAAAGGGTTTATTTGACTTACCCATCCAGATCACAGTTCATCAGTGAAAGCAGTCAGGGCAGCAACTCCAACAAAGAAGAAACCTGAAGGCAGGAGCTGTGGAGGAGTATTACTTCCTGCTTATCTTCACTGCCTGCTCAGCCTGCTTTCTTATAGTGATCAGGGCCACTAGGGGTAAAACCACCCATGGTGGGGTAGGCCCTGCCACATCAATCAGTAATTAAGAAAATGCCTGAATCTTTGGGGGAAATTTCTCACCTAAGGTTCCCTCTTCTTAGATGGTTTCAGATGGTGTCAATTTGACAAACCAACCAACCAACAAACAAACAAAAACAGCCAAACAACAACAAACCCCCAAACTAGCCAGCCTACTTTGTCTATAGCAATAAATGCTAGCCCCTCCCCTTCCAACTATAATGTTCATGTTTTACATATAGAATCCCCACTTTTGTCAAACTCTACAACATATTTATTATAATGCCACCATCCATTTCTTGATACTTTTATGCTAACTGCATATATGAATTCTCTCGAGAAAGAGAATTAATAGGATTCTCTCTCTAATATATATTAGATGTGTGTGTGTGTGTGTGTGTGTGTGTAGCAAAGACACATATATACAGACACAAATATACTCACAACGGGATAGAAAGTCTCAGAGAGGTGAGGGCTGGACTGACTGTGAAAATTGAATTCAGAGGACCTCAGAGGCCAAGATGTTATGTATTTTGTTGCTGGAGGAAGGCTTGAGGGTGAGGAGACATGTGCCCATCTCAGACAGAAGCAAAGCTGCCCTTCTACTGCTATGTGGCTTTAGCTGAGTACTCAATGGATGTGATAATGCCCACCAAGATCAGTGAGGAGGGACCTTCTTGATGTAGTCCACTTATTTAACAACAATTTAAAGCATCCTCATAAACACGCTCTGAAAATGGTTTATCAGTTACTTGGAATCCTCAACTCAGTTTATACAAACCACATAGTAAAGTGGAGATTTTTGGTTTCTTTGGAGACTCAGTTAGGTTATAATGATGTTTCATTGAAGCAGACATAGGTGAAAGAATGTCTTGCTATAGCCAACACATGAAAGGATGGGTGATGTTTAGAAGAATATAAATATGACCCCAAAGCCAGTGGGAGCTTGAGCTTCGGTTTGCCTTGCTCTGCCTCGCTAGTCTTCACTCATGACACACATGTACTGGTTCATCTTACATTGTGTTGCTGAGCTTTGCTTGCTGTGACTTCATAGAGAGAAACTCACCAAAGAACTTCTTGGGAGGTTTCTGTGGCTTTTCTCTTCTGCAGATTTGGGTGATTGGTGAGGCTCACAGTTTCTTCTGGGTTGAATTGCCCTTGCTGATTTGTGTGTGGTGTCTACTGAGTGGACTGGACTGCAGTTTCTGATTTGTGTTTGGTGTTTGCTAGTGGACTAGACTAAGGACAAAGAAGATTGTAATCACCTCAAATAACTATTTCTAAACAGGTCCACTCCCCCTTATCCTAATAACCTTTCTTTCCCACTGCCTCTGCTGGGTGGTGGGTTGGAGGAGAGGTTGAACCCTTATTAAAGTAGGCTGTGAAAAATATAAGCCTACAACATAGATGCAAAGACAGCAAAGAAAGGAAGCCTATGTACATGATGTCGATATTTATTTATTCATTTGTTTACAGTTTTATTATTGTTGGGATGTGAGTAGCTCTGGAGTGTGTGTACACACTTGTGTAAAAATAGGTGCACATATGCCATGGGGTGCATATCCCAGGGCACACGGGTAGACATAAGTGGTTTTTATCTCAGCTCTGTAGACAGTTCTGAGTTCTGTAGCTAGAACCCAATCCTCAAACGTGCACAGTGAGCACTTTTATCTGGGGAGCCACCCGCCCAGCCTTCAGCTAAATGTAATGTGTGCTTGCCATTTTAACTTCAGAGTTCCTTAAAAAGAATGAATGGAAATCTTATAAAGAGTTGTGGTTTTTAAATATCTAACCTCATTCCTACTCTCCCGAAGTTCATCATATGTACTTGTTCAGTACACAATATCATAGTTACTTTGAAGGGGACAGTGAGGCTATGAGCTATTGAACAAGCTACCCAAGGCTACTGGCTATACAAAGGGCATTGGACTGTAATGCAAGCTCTCACACACACACAGATGACTGACACAGGAGTGGATATGGGAAAGATGCAAAGCCTCCAAACAACAAATGGAAGAGCGGCAGGTGTGAACACATGGGCTTATTGAATCTAACTTTCTAGGAGAGGAGTAACCGGCCACTGCAGTATGTGGCTGCCACATGTCCAGCCAACTCTCTTGGCTCTTCTTCTTTTCCTCACTTCCAGAAACTTAAAAGATTAACGGTTTTTATGAACCTAGGAAGGTAACACTGAGCTGGCTTGTCTTTGACTCCGTGCTAGCTTTTGATCATAGATCTGTACTTCCCAAATCAAACAAGTCTCTAGATTTTAGCTTGAACTTTCCTAAGGGTTTATGATCCAGCCATTGGAAAACTGCTTTGCATATTTATCAAATGATGTAATTATAGGTCTGCTATCTCATTGGTGGAGACAAAGCAATCAAAATCCATTTATTAAATAAATATTTACTAGGTATCTACAAGTGGACCTAAGCTAGTTAAGAGTCCACAAATGCAAACAAAATTAATTGCTGTCCTCATAACCTTGTAATCTACTTTAGAAGGGGGAAGAAGAGGAGAAGGAAGATGAAAGCACTGAACTGTATTTTACTAGAGGGGAAATTTAATGGTTACTTGACTAAAGTTTACTAGAGGTAAATATGATTCTTGCTTGTTGAAAGGATCAAACAAGAGTTCATAGCAGGGCCACAGGGTCAGGAGGAACTCCCAAACTTATCTCTGGGGGATTTGCATGGTTGACTAGTAGAAGAAGGGGGTGGATTGTGCTTCTACTCACAAATAAAAGTATGTTTTTTAGGATATACTATTCTGGAAACTTCCTTGGCATTCCTTATATGTCCTCCTTGTATTCTGATTCTCGATATTTACCCTAAGTGTCTTGTTCAGCATCTCATGGTCAGAGCTGAGAGTGAAGACATAACAAAAAACAGATGAGGTACAGGAGACAGAAAAGAATCAGAATGGTGCTGTGGCTGCCCTGCCTGTCAGTCAAGGGTCTCCATATGTCTGCATGGAGGTGGAATTCACAGCCACTTCTGCTCTTGTCATCGTTCTAATGCCAGCTTCATATCATTGCCTGTAGAATCTGGAAGATCTCTCAGCCTCTCCATTCTTTTTATACATAAAGTGAAAGAGGATAACAAAAAAACACTAGTTTCAGAGAATGGTTTAGTCTGTTCCTTTTATGGACATCTCTTTTTTCTATATAGCTCCATAAGCTAAACCCTCCATCCCAGATAACAAACTTCTTCTTCTAGTAGATGGCCCTGTTCCTACTGTCAAGAGGTATGTAGTGGTTTGAAAGAAAATGGCCCCCAAAGACTCTTATGGAGTACCACTACTAGGGACTGTGGCCTTGTTGGAGGAAGTGTGTCACTTTGGGGGCGTACTTTGACTCCTATATCCTCAAGCTAGGTCTCTTGTGGCAGTCATTTCTGCTGCCAAAAGAATTCAGTTCCTTCTCCAACACCAAGTCTGCCTGCATGTCACCATGTTCCATCATGACCATAATGGACTGAATCTCTGAAACTGTAAGCCAACCCCAATTCAATCTTTTTCTATGTAAGGTTTGCCATGGTCATGGTATCTCTTCACAGCAATAGAATCCCAAACTAAGACATGGTATAATCTCTGGCAGTGGAAAAGACTAACAAACAAACAAAAACGCTTGACAGTTATCTTACAAGAATAATACATCAAGAAAACAACTTCATCGGTACTTGGTTTTCACAGTAGAAGCTCTGTGACTGGGATATTCCACTAGCTGAATACTCTAGAGTGAAGATGATTCTGACCCCCAGGCTCAACAGCGCAGCTCCCAAGAAACACTGCCTTTTTGCAGTCAGGTATCCTCTGAAACCAGGAGACAGAAGCATGATATTGGAGCCAAGAGAACAAAAAAACACTGCCATTCAAAGAAGCCTTTCTCTCATAAGGATCTAGGAAGTTGTGTTGCTATCAAGAGACATCTCATCACAATCCATCCTCCTACCTACAACCAAATAACAGGTAGACTACATAAAACATGATTGCCTAGGTGCTAATATTAGGTAATAAGAAACTATAGTCCTCAAGAGTTAGAGAATAAAGTTACTTCGACAGTTGCTGCAACTCATTGCCTTAAGAGTTCGTACACAACATTCCAAGAAGGTGAAGCAGATGGAACCTAAAGCGGTCTCTGAAATGGGGAAAGCCAAAGCAGAGAGTTTAGAGCATACTGCACTAGGGCTGAATGAATTAGCTGTGCAGAGGGGATGTGGGAGCTCTGGAAAGAGCCCAGTGAAGGATGTAGCTGAGCACTGATCAGCTCATGTGTGTGAGGAAACTGTACAGCAAAGGAGAGAGAATCACTCACTCAGCAGAGATGCTGAGGACACATGACGAGGACAAGTCGATGCTTTCATTTGCTGAAAGAATAAAAAAGATACACGGTTCACAGGACACTAGATAAGGTGCAGAGCAATAACTTCAGGGACAGAAACTCATTAGTGCTGGGGAGAACATGACTCACATTCTGCCTAACAAGTTTTAAAAAGGGGATCCAAAGAAAATCCATTTTATTCTCATAAAATTCATCCAGAAGAAAACACAAGAATATTTAAGGAAAATATAAATGCCCAGTGTACAAGTAGATAATATCATAACATCTGGACTTTAATAAAAATCTACCAGGCATGAAAAGAAACAGAAAATCCTTACATGGATCTAGGAGAACAGCAACAACAACAAAAAAATCAACCAATTGAAAATAATCCAGAATGGATGTGTAGTGAAATTAGCAAGTAATTATAGTATGGTATTATTCCATACCTACAAATAATCTTCTTATGTTCAAATGTTCACATATCTAAAAAATCAGGCACAGACATTAATTTTTTAGGGAAACCATTATAAATGTTGAACAATCACAAACTAAAAAGGCAAATAAAAAAGAGGAAAAAGTTTATTAGTATCATATGTCACTGAGGAATTAAAATCTTGGAAATGAGCACATACCACCAAGCACCTAAAAGAATAACCAAATTCCAAAATACTTATAGCCTTAAATATTGGCAGGAATGTGAAGTGACAAGGGCTCATATGCACTTCTAGTTGCATCCAAAATGATATGGACACTTCTAAAGAGGCCTCACTGTCCCATTTCTCTTTAATATATATATATATATATATATATATATATATATATATATATGAATCACATATATATATATATATTCACATACGTGTGTGTGTGTGTGTGTGTGTGTGTGTGTGTGTGTGGGTGTGTGAATCAGTTTTCTCTTTCACTATATGTATCACTGAGATTGAATTTTAGTTATCATTAGCTTTGGTAGCCACTGTCTTCACCTGCTGAGTCATCTTGCTGGATGATGATGAAGAAGAAGAAGAAGATGATGATGATGAAGAGGAAGAAGAAGAGAAGAAGAAGAAGAAGAAGAAGAAGAAGAAGAAGAAGAAGAAGAAG
>JANHMN010000006.1:68182389-68218686 GCA_030674055.1 Rhabdomys pumilio
AGAAGAAGAAGAAGAAGAAGAAGAAGAAGAAGAAGAAGAAGAAGAAGAAGAGAAGAAGGAGGAGGAGGAGGAGGAGGAAGAGGAGGAAGAGGAAGAGGAGGAAGAAGAAGAGGAGGAAGAGAAAAATTACTAAAGAAGCCGTCATAAAAAAAGATTCTAAAAGGTTTTTTGCAAAGTTAAATATAGACAAGCTTATAAGGCAACAACAGTAGTATTGAGTTGCCTCTATGAGTTAAATATTTAGTGTAGTGTCCACATTAAATTTTGCCCATGAATACTTTTATATAATTTAATAGCTAAGATTTTAAGTGTTCTTTTAGCATCTGTGATCCTCATGTACTCTTTTTCATTGTCATATAAAGCACTGGTATTTGACAAATATATTAAGGTAATTCAGTGAAGAAACGGGCCTTTTGACAAATGGTTCTGGAAAATCTCACACCTGGAAAAGTGGATTTTAATCACTATCTTATTCCATGTACAAAAAATTGAATTGAAATAGATCATAAACCTCTATGTAAAACCTTCAACCCAACACAAACCAAACCAAACCAACCCAAAACTTTAAAGATCATGAAAGAACAATTTAGAAATTGAATTTCATCAGAACTAAAACCTGGTCTTTGAAAAACAGAGATTGGACAAGGAAAAGCCAAGTGGGTATTGAGATACATAGTTGAGAGATAATATTACCATAAGACCTGTACTCGGAATGCACATATAAAAACTCTCATAATTCAATAGTATAAAAACAACAGCTCAATTTAAATGTTGGCAAAAGATTTTAAAAATTACACTTCACCAACGAATAATACTACTGGCAAAAATAAAATAATAATAATAAAAAGCCAGCATTATCAGTCAAGGTGGAAGATGCAAACTGGAACAAAACCAAGAAACCACTGCATATTTATTCAACTGGATGAGGTAACAAATTAGCTAGTGTTGGTAAGAAACAGAGACTCCAGGCTTCTCATGTGCTACCTGTAGGTACATAATTAGCAAAAACATTTTAGGAACTACTGAAGCAATTTCTTAGAAAGTTAAATACACTCCTAACACAGGGGAACTGACACCGGAGAAGCAGAGGTGTATGAACTATGTGCAAATGTTCCATCAACTTAAACTTTAATGCTCTCCAAAACTTGATTATTGATTTATAAGGGAGTGGGATCCTGAATGGTGGTGTGCCTATACTATGATACGTTATTCATCAGAAAAAAGGAACGAGCCCCATCCTTGTACTTGGCTGAGTTTTGAAATAATTACTAGATAAAACACATGATAATTTTATTTATTAAAGTACATGTATATGGAGACTATAAATTAGTTGATTGTGATGAAAAATAGAGTAGTGGTTGTCAGGGCTTAACAAGAGAGCTACAAAGGGGAAAGTCTGGGGTAGACATCAAACACATGGTCTATGGATATTTTCCTGACGGTGGGGATTTTCTAAGAGTGTAACACACTCATGTATATGACACAGCTTATCAAAATGTATACAGTTAGTATGAGCAAATTCTTATGGTCCACTCACACACCCCAATAAAACTGTCAAAAGAGCAGCAGAAACCTCCAAACACATCAGTGGGTTTTGCACTGGGTTAAGCACATGGGTTGGGAAAAGACCAAGTTCACAGGAATATTTGGGAGCCCCAGATATAGTGATGGATAGTAGGAAGGTGCCTTCAAATCCAGCAGGGAATTTCAGCACTTTAGAGGAACTCTGAAAAGCCTTAGAACAGAAGTTGGAAAATCAGAAGACACATTTGCAGTCCAGGGGGATAAAAACTTATAGATTAAATCCTTCCCAAGCAGGCTCTACTCAGAACACAGAAAACAAGTTCTCCAGATGCCGTGTAATGAGGATCAGGGTGTATGATCCAAAGCCCTGACATCTTTCCATGCCTCCACCCGGCTCCTGGGAAGTGGTGGGCAGGAGTCTGCTGGAAGCAGTGTCCTGACTGCAATCAGACATAATTGCCTTCCAAGTTGGATCCCTTTCATTCCTCCCATTTTTAGCCAGGAAACTCTGCCTTGGCTCCTTTTTTTTCCATCCTCTGCATGCTTAGTGTCAGCTGCTGACCATGTCTGTCTGTCTCCCTCCTCTGCTCTTCCGTGTCACATAGCCCTCTCCTCACAATCTATTTTGCTTGTCCTCTTGACTTTCAGGGTACAGAACATTTATTCAAAGTTTCTTCCTATCATTCCTAGAAATAGGGCCATCATTTGCTCCCTCATGTAAAATACAGGGACTCCTTTGTTTCCCCATGAGGGTTAACTGGGGAACAAACCCATCTCTCTTCCCAACACTGAACTAATAACTCCTTCTGGAATTGGGGGAGGGTAAAAAAGATAGGTGACATGAAAACAGGAAGGAGCCTTTAGGGATGTTTACAGGGGGGTAGGTACCAAGGAGTCAGGGTATAATGGGAGATGACAGGGAAGAAAAATCTACTTAAGTTAATTTTGTTTTAAAAAATTCCATAATGATGTCTATTAACCTTGCAGGCTAAATAAAAACAGAACAAAACAAAAGTCAACTTCTGCTTACATGTGACGTTTTAAAGACCCACTATCCTCTTGTCAGCTTCCTGGGGCTTTGTGTCACCAGTCCTGGTCCATCTGCAAGATCCCTGTCCTCACAGAGAGTGTCACTTGGTTTTACAATAAACCCCAGCAAAGCAGAATTCATTCAGTAAGAGAGGGGGAAGAAAAGCCTAGGTTGCAAGGACTTTATACATCAATAAGACATATGTATGAAGCTGTTCAAATTGTTAATGGTTCACTGTGAAACACCCAATACCACCTGGGACAAAGCACCTTACTAACCATTAATGAATAGGCACACACAGAATGTGAGATAGCTCACCAGCTCCTTTCACTGCCTTTGATAACACAGGCTACAGAATCATCCCTGCTGTATAATGAAAACCTCAACCTGAATTGTATCAATGCAAATCACAGAAGCTGCCTGCAAGCTTGTGTATTATAACTTATCTGTGGGGCCAATAAAAAGATATGCCATTATCAGCCTTGTCCACTTAACTATTAATAAGGTTCCCTCGGCCCTTTCATCCCACCTCTCTCTCCAGCTCCCACTGTTAGTACCGGGGCCTGCTGCCTTTCCCACTGGCAGGCTCAACCAAGGAGAGCGGAGTGCCTTAAGCATTACAAAATGCAATCCACGAAAAGGAAAAGAACTCGAGAGTGTTCTTCAGGGACTCTCAGGTTTTCATTCCAAAGCTTGGAGATTCCCCAGGGCTGAGATGTTCCTCTCCCCCATCCTGAGCTATTATATTCTTTCAGTGCCACAGAGGGGTTTCCCAATGGTTGGGGTGTCTTCAACCTCTGTTCTTGTCCTTTAGAGCACTGAAAGCAGGAGGATGATGGGAGCCGAGGACTGCAGATGACTTGGGAGGCTGGCTCTGGGCCTTCTCGTCCAGCTGTGACACTTGCAATAGGATGTGCTTGCTTCAGCCCTATTCTCTGTCCTCTTTGCTGTTCTACCAAGTCCTGCGCATTCCTCACCAAGTCATACCCAAGTGAGCTGAAACAGTACACTGCGATAACCACCAGGTGGCAGTCTTCTCTCTCAACCCAGCATCTTTGGGCTGCAGGAGAAAGCAGAGCCCTGTGAGCCAGGCTCCACAGAGTACAACCAGCAAGGTCCTTTGGC
The DNA here is from genome assembly GCA_030674055.1 of Rhabdomys pumilio. Lineage (NCBI taxonomy): Eukaryota > Metazoa > Chordata > Mammalia > Rodentia > Muridae > Rhabdomys > Rhabdomys pumilio. The sequence continues at coordinate 68,186,069 of JANHMN010000006.1, forward strand.
AACACAGGTTTTATGTGTAATTATTGTCACTTTCCTCTGCTGGTATTTCTTGAGCATTTTTTCCTCTTCCTAGGTTCTCCTCCTCTTCATCCTGCCTGTTTTTCTACTGGGCATTTTATCCAAATTTACAGGTGTAAATTTCTGGAAAACAGCCTTACTTCACATTCCTTTGAGAATCAAGTAAAATATACAGAATTGCACTCACTAAAAGGAAATCTCTGAAAGAAGGATTCTGGCGGGCGTTTTTCTTATGTGTCCATCTACCTCTCTGTGTCTGCTACTCCATTCGGGTTAATTAACAGCATGCTGAATTCCCATTTGATGGCGCTTGCATGTCTATATTGTTTCTTGTGACCTTCACAACATAATTCCTAACAATAAATAACACCCGAAGTGCTATTTACCTACACTTATTACGGAGGCCTGGGAGACAGGCAGAATGGCCTCCTGATTAACGTGCGGTTAGCTGGATAACTGCTGAGACTTGACCAGAACAAGCTGGGCTTCCATTATGTCCTGTTCTCCTTTAGTGATGTCACAAGAGCACTCACAGGACCTGCTCCTCCTTTCCCTCCACAGCTTGTCACTTATTCCTTAAACTGTTATTACAGATGGAACTCTGTGTTTGAAACAGAATCCCCTCTGATGGCAATGCCTGCTAAACCTGTCCCCATTCAGTCAGATGTTCCGTGTGGCTGACCAATAATCAACCATGAATATTTATAGCATTTCATAAAGCACCTCCACCTGCAACACTCTGTGGAAGTCTGTGATAATTTAGAGTAGGGGATGAAATTTCCCAAGTGCAGACAAAAGCTGAGGTTGGGTGACACCAATGCCCGCAGTGGGTGCAGTGTATCCATGCCCAGGATTGTTGCTAAGGCATGGTTCTTCTTCTAATTGGGCACCTCTCTCCCACACATGACCTTTACATACAGAAACACCAAAACTAGTTTCCTTTGTTTTATTTAGGAAAACGCACGAAGATTAAGTTGCTTAGACACACAAGAGAAGCAAGAGGAAAGCAGAATGTAATCCAACAAGTTGGAGAGTTGCCATAGACAACAGCTGCAAGCTTCCACTGAGGGACGAAAAGGCAATATTGACCAAGAAGTAGCATATCACCCTTCACACGTCCATTCTGACAATGTGTTCCTCACCTGTATTTATTCAAAAGACCTCAGAATCTACTTAGTATGAGAAGCTCATTTTTTGGCATCTGCAGATGCTCGGGGATGTAGTGCCTGAGACGGAGAGTGGGAGACAGGTAAGGAAAATTAATAATTCATGCAGTAAAGCCCATTTAGTTTTCTCGCTGGGATAAAAGGGCTCCTGTGAGAGAAGATGGAGTAAGTGGTTTGGAATGATGTGCACAGAGAGGAATATGGTTCTGGCAGGATGGGAATAGAGTGTCTGATGCAATGCCCAAGCTCTTCAGCAAAAGCCAAAGCTCTCCGCAGACAACCTGGAGCTCTTAGTGCTGGCAGAGGCTCGGTTCTCCTTTTCCTGCCTCTGTCCTAGATAAAGATTGGAAGTACATCGAGGCACACAGGGGTAGAAGCTCCATGAAGCCACTTTCTAGATCAATAGAAAAAGCTGTGAGAAATAGCAGAAGTCTGTAGCGGCCTGGAAACCTCGAATGCTAGAGGTAGGCTCACTTCCTGGTGGGCTAGGCAGGCTTTCAGTGGGCAGAGGGGAAAGGAAGAATGGCATCCCCATAATCCAGAGCTCTTTGAATCAGATAGACAAGGCTCAAGTGAATAGAAGAGGGAAGAGGAGGAGCTAGTGAGAAGCAAAGAGAGAAAACAAAAGCTGATGGAAGGTGGGTGGGGCAGACTGCCCTGGAAAAACAAACAGGAACTTTAAGTTGTGGCTACATTTTGAAGAAGTTTGAGTACAAAAGATTTGGGTAAGAAAAATCTTCATGGTGTCTGGGGAGTGGAGAGTAAATTTTCTCGGGATACTAGTTTTCAGTAGAAAAGGATAATTAATCATTATAATGCTCTCTTTAAGATCCGTATCCCCAGTAGCCCGGGGAAGCTGGCTCCGTTTCTGGTACCAGGCATGCTGTCCCTACTTTTGAGTGGGCCTTATGTCCAATTAGACCACTGTTGGTCGCCAATGAAATGTGAGTGCTACTTCTTGTACTTTCATGCACCTCTTGCCATGCAGGTAATTTTTGTGGTCCATAGGTGTTGAGGCTGATTAGGACTGTCTAATTGCTCCTCTCCGTTGGCAGCTTGCATAGCATTTCCACGAAGCATCTCTCCACTTTGCTAGAACTGCATAATTCCTAAGTACACTCTAAATCTTATTCTTGTATCCGTAGATATGTTTAACTACAATTCCTAATCAAACAAACGTCTATATAGAGCAAACGGAGACCATCAGAGAAACCATAAATGGACACAATGCAGAGATCAAGAAACTGTAGGGGTCATAGCCACAACCCAGACGACATCTATGTCACAACTCCTGCATCTACAGTTCAGCAGACATCACCAAAGGGGCTGGGGGCAGAAAGATTGTAAGAACCAGAACACCAGGAAGTCTGCTCTGAAATAGACTTGCCTGGAAATGGCTACAATCGCAGTATCAATAGACATGTTAACACAGAATGGAGAAAATTACACCAGGTCCCATCCCACCCCTGTGGAAAGAATAATTGGCAGCTAATGTGAGCTGAGAGGAGAATTTGCTTCTCTCGGTGATGAGATTTTTTATTGGTTGTCCAGTGCAGTGGTGAGCTTGATATAGTGTACACACAAACAAACAGAAAAGAATCAGCATGTTCTATTTATAAATACTCATACACATGTGTACACATTATGTGAATATATGTATGTAACAAATATAATGAAAGAAACAAAGGGCATCAACTTGAGAGGGGAAGAGTATGGGAGGTGTGTGAGGAAGGAACTGGAAAAGGATGGGAAAGTGATACAATTCTATTTTAATAAAAGCAATTAAAATATTTTTTCCTTAAGAAGGTAAATTTGATGCGGGCTAAAACAATCACCCAGAAGCATTTGCGTATCTCCAAGACTAAAAGGTTCAAAGTAATGTCGGCTCGGAGGAGGATTTTGTCAGCACTAGTCCCACTGCTATTTAAGAAGAGGGCTGTTGGTACACTGGGGGAGTTTCAAGGATCACAGGCATTTTTAAAAAGCACAGGGTCAAGCATATCCAGAAGAACCCTAATGCTGTTTTTCCCTAGTGGGTTCTGGTCTCGACCATTACTCTCACTTATAAAAATGTTTGCTGTCTGGGAAAGATGCTAACTCTACCTTCACTAGAAAGGCATATACAGAGGCTGTTGTGTTTGTTTATTCATTTGTTTCATGTAATTCCTGTATATTTTTAAAATTATACATGAACATAGTAATGAAGAGAGCGGAGTTAACAGTATAATGCTAACTATGCTCTTACTGGCTCTTGACATATATGTTATTAATAGAAGGTTGTTGGATACACAGGGGAGGAAAGGCAGAGTTCTAGAAGTCTCTCAGCTTTTAGGTTCTTTAGGAGCCTCACACCTGGCATATGGCTTGTGATAAAGGTGGGAGTCTAAAGACTGAACTTGGAGTACGTCATCCTACCCAGTCACCCTCTGCCTTTAGACACACTCTGAATGTCAAGATCCCTTAAGCATGCAGAGGGCCTGGTCTACAAGGAGGTCCCTTGAACATTCAATATTATAAATGAGAGGAAGACTTTAACTATTGTGGTCAGCTCATATTGCTCTCTTTTCCAATCTGGGAGAAGCTTCACACTTTATCAGCAAATGGACTTGTTGGGAACGTCAGAGAATATTAAGCATACCAGGAAAAAAAGTCATCTTTATCTAAAGGGGGATGGCAATATGTACCAGAAAGCTTAAACACAGATCTTCTCAAGAAGGAATAATGCTTTAGCTTAAAGGCTGGGTACAGGGAACTCTAGTGTCTTATCCCTGTGCCTGGACAGGAAGAGTTGGCTTCTGCCCTAGAGCAAGTATCCTCAAATCACCAAATCATTTGGAGATTTCCTTCATTTTCATCTTCAAAAGTGGCCAACCTGCTGGTTCTCAGTCTGTAACTCCACAGTGTACACCTCCGGCCCTTAGCATCCACTGGCCACCCTAAGGGATAGTAACTTTTTTAGACCTAAAAGGAAGACTCTTTTCCTATATTTCCCTACCTGTTGATGCTAGGGCCAGAGACTTTAAAAACTCCAACACCACTTAGACAGGTCCTTCTCTGGAAGCCTCTGGTAGCCTCAGTCAGGTTCCCTCCCAGGAAAAATTCCCAGAGATGTCAAGTGGTGAATTTGCTTTTTCTGAGTGGCAAGCCATAGGCAGCAATGCTCTCATGGTTGCCAATCCATTGCCATCGTGTCGTTACAGAACACCTCATGCTGGCATGCTTTGCTAAAGGAACACACTGAGAATAGGAACAGCAGGATTTGTTCTCCACTTCAGAAACCTCAGAATGAGCTGCATTTCAGAGAGGGCTGCTGAGCGGCTGCATGGGTCTCAGCACGCATTTCTTTATATAGCTGCCAGAGTCTACTAAGTGTCTTCCACTCTCTTACCGAAATAATTTGAACTTGTAACATGACTGAGAGACCATCATAGTGGTGTTACTACCATGAAAAAGAAGCAATTCTAAAACTTATGAAACTACATAAATTCACCTCCAATCCATGAGACTCTCAAAGGTAGAAAGTATCTTCAGTCCCTCTGAGCATAGCACAGTGGAGTTCACCACTGCTAGGACTTTTGAAGAGCTTGGTGGGCAGCAGACATACCCCTGAATCTTAAAATATATGACAATGTAATCCTTGTGTAATCCTAATGAGGAGTTACGTTTTTGAATCCAGTTTACAGATGGAAAAACAGATGCCCAGAGGGCTCACTCAATGCTCAATGGCTAGTATGTGGTGAAATTTACATTTAAATCCATTCTACATTAAGAATTAAGAATTAAGAATTCATCTGATAGTCTGGCCTGGTGGTGCATGCCTTTAATCACAGCACTTGGGAGGCAGAGGCACACAGATCTCTGTGAATTTGAGGCCAGCCTGGTATGTAAAGCAATCTCAAGACAGCTAAGGCTGTTACACAGAGAAACACTATCTTGGAGAAAACCAAAAATCAAACAAACTAACAACACCTCATCTGCTTCCATAGAGGGCACTAAAAAGGCATTTACTGCAGGGTTGGCAATGGACCTCAGTAGTAGAGTCCTTGCCTAGCAAGTGTGAAACCTAGGTAACGTTTCTAGAGTAGAATGGAAAAGGGAAAAGTATCTACTGGATAAATAGGTTTGATAAAACAAATAGGTTTGCCTTTCAAATAGGGATGGCAACTAAGAATGAATAGAGGACTGATATTCTTTAGTGAGAGCTACTCTGGTTTACAGACAGGGATGCCGGGCATCTTGTCTCTAGGATGCACAACTCAACCTTCAGTGTCCATTAGGGGCCTCGTTTAGGCTTCTCAAACAGATCAGCTCTAGCCAGTCTTTCATACTCTCACCTCCCAAATATAATTAGAGTAGAGCAAGTGTCATTTTCTTGTAGTGTCTGAGAGGTTGGGAGCAAACAAGAAAAAGCAAAATGAGTTGAAAGTAAGATGCATGGGCTTGAGAGCTTGCTTCCCGAGTGAGTGGGTGAGTGAATGTTGCAGTCTCTGGAGGAAAAGGGAACAAGGAGAAGATGAAGAAAGAAGGGAGAGGGACTGTGTCTGCACACCAGATTCACTCGCCTCTCAATGGACTTCCATTGCTCTTCTCGGCCCATTCCTCACCTTGTGTACATGCTCCTTTGACTCTTTTGTCCTAGTGGATGGAACTAGGCAATGGAGCTCTCATGTGGGAGGTTTACTAAAAGGGAGATGAGAGGGGGATACAGACATTGCCCCTGTTGAGAAAGAAAAGAAGTGGTAAGGGGAGGAAAGACGTGGATCTTTATAGGACCGCAGCAGCTCATGTGCACACGGGCAATAACGAGAATATGCCATCTCTGGGCAGCTAATGATGACGTGTGTTGTTGTTGCTGGGTTGTCTGATGGTCTTATCTTCAATGGGGGGGCTAGCTCCAGAGGTTGCCAGATTTCCAACACTACCTTTCTCTCTTTAGCTTTGTGTTAACTGTGTTCACAGAACTGGCTTTGATAAGCATTCAAATGTTGCTGGGAAAATGTCTGTCTTCAGTTTTTGTTTTTGTTTTTTCTCTGTTGCTGTGATAAACACCTTGACTAAAAGCAACTTGGGGAAAGAAGGGTTTATTTGGATTATAGCTTACAGTCCATTGTCAGGGAAGCCAAGGTTAGCCAAGTCAAGGAAAACACCTAGATAAAGGAACTGTAAAAAGTCAGAGAAGATGGTGGCGTACTGGCTTGCTCTTCATGTCTTGCTCAGATTGCTTTCTAATACAACCCAGGACCACTTTCCCCTGGGTGGTACTGCCCACAGTGGCCTGGGCCCTCCTATATCTGTTATTAATCAAGAAAATGCCTCATAGACATGTCTACAGACTTAATCTTAAGACTGTGCTTTCTCAATTTGAGTCTTTCTCTTCCTCTTCTCAGATGGTTCTGTTCTGTGTCAAGCTGACCACAAATTAACCACCCCAATGCCCTTTGGCTCCTTTGGCTAGTTTTGTACCTTAGCTTTATCTTACTCTTCTTTAGCCCCACCCCTTTGTCTCTCCCTTGTTTTTCATAATAGCACACTGTGTAACTCCACCCTACAGAAATGACTCCCTCATGTCTGTAGATTCCACATTTGGGGGCTCTCTACCTCTCCGTCACCAGCCACATATTGAATCTGATTTCTCTGCTTGAGTGGATAAAGAATTGCACGAAGCTGTTAACAGCTACGGTCCTCATTCACTCTCACTGTAAATGCAACATATTTGAAGTTGAAATCACTATTGCTTTCCTCCTCAAATATTGTTCTCACAATTTCCTTAAAGGTTCTTTTTTAGTAATCCCAATTAAAAGAAGTGAGGGTTAGTATTTTCTACTTCCTTTGTCCCCCATACACAATCTATCGGCAATCTGAACCATTCTTCCTTCACAGCATCTGCCTCATCCATCTTGCCTTAGATTCTCATTACTACCACCTTGACTTTCAAGCTGTTTTCAAGACTATGCCAAGTTCCAGTCTTTGAGGGCACAGGTTTCCTGGGTTAGTGCCCAAACTTTGACTGTTATTAAAGCAATTAAATAAAATAATCATCTCACAGAGTGCTTCGTATAATTAACCAACAGTCACATATTAAGTAAAAATTTCACTATGCAGCAGCTATTAATGTTAGTGCTTTCCAGTCCTCCCGCCTATATTCCTACCCAATAAAAGAATTTTGTTGAGACCTGTAGGTCTGACAATATGACTTAACTAATCAAAAATAAAAGTAAGGTTCCCAAAAGCATATTAAGTACAATCAGACTCTGTAGTTAGCATTCAACAAGCTCCTCCCCTAGCTGTCTAGATTCTATCTAGTTAAAGCAATTGTTTCCTTCTCCTTAGACCTATGTTCATGCCACCCCTGCTTTTGCAAGTGTACACTGACTCATTTGAGAGACATGAACTTAGCACACTGCATTGACATTTCCCATAGCACCTTCTTTAATTTCCCCTAACCCTTCTTTGCATTGTCATCAATATTGGCCTGTCAATACCATTGGTATTTGTTAGTTTTAGACCTGGAGTCTATAGCCACAGAGGCCTAGTTATTTATCCTACATATCCCTGTAGTACATGATACATAATAGCTCCTCAATGGCAATTGCCAATTAAAGATATATGTAGTACAGACAAATGTATGTGGAAGAAACAGGAAGAGGAGGAAATAGTATCTTCTACACAATAAAGCAACCATGGCTAAAGATAAGTGTCATCTGATGGGAAATCTAATGACCATAGGCCACAGTACAAACATTTTCCTCCAAGAGTGCAGGTACAATGTGGTCTGTATTCTTTTTGACTTCCTGACTTGTGTGTCCTTTAGCTTCAGGTCAGACCACTATACTGGTTACTGTCCTCAGGTGTGATCAACACCTGCAGAGTACACATGCTTCCCAATGGATGGCCAAGTGTCTACTCTGAGGAGCCTCAGCAGGCAAGTGTGACCTCAGAGAACATCTTTGAAGTTGGATGGCAGTGAGGCAGAAGTACTTCAACCTCTACTTGCTACCTAGAATGATAAATGAGCTCACACTGGTCATTTGTGGGGATGGGGCCGATTTGCCATCAGCATCACACACAACTACTTTTCAAAGCTTCCTCACATATGAAAGGAACACTATGATTGGTATTTCTGGATGAGATCACATATGAGAGGAACACGATTATTGGTCTTTCTGGATAAGATGCAAATAAGAATTATGTGCCTACTCAAGTTAGGGCTGAGGCAGACAAGCATAAGAATAGCTTAGCAACTTGTCACTTAACTTGGCTTAGGATTTGCACATACTACTCTCTGAATGATGCATTTAACAACCCACTGGTTACCTGAGCCTCTCATCTGCATCAGAGTGCATAAGCACGACTCTCTGAACAATGGGATCTTTCTCTTCCTCTGGACAACCATCATACTTACATGCTTTTCAATTGTCCTTTAGTTATATCTGCATATGGAAGATAGGAAACATACAGCAAACTGGTTTTGACTATATGCACAGTAAGGCAAATGTGTGCCCTCAAGTGTTCTTTTGGGGTGAATCCCCTATGTAACACCTTATGCTTATACTTAATTGGGTGTGGATATGATTGAAGTCAAATGCATAATGGTAAGAAACATTTATAGCAGCAAAATCATCAGAGCAAGATCAGTCAGAACAAGAGAACCACCATCACTATCCCATTAAATAGCCATAAAACACTATCAAAGGAACCCCCAAATAACAACTGGACACCTCAAATATTGTCACTCATGTGGCCTGTATATTATGATTTGTTCTATCATTTTGCTTTAAATAAAGTTTCTTTGTTACTCTTTGTAAATCTGGGAAATTCTTTATTTCAGTTCTTTGAATAAGACACCAGGAGCCTCAGGGGCACTGTAGCCAGATGTGGCAAGCAAACAGCCAACTCTCTCTGTCTCTGTCTCTGTCTCTGTCTCTCTGTCTGTCTCTGTCTCTGTCTCTGTCTCTGTCTCTCTCTGTTTCTCTGTCTCTGTCTCTCTTTATCCTCTCTCTCTTCCTGTGTCCTTCCCTCTGTCTTTCTGTCTCTTTCTCTCTGAGAGTCTCTGTCTCCCTCTGTCCTTCTCTGTCTCTTTCTTTTGCCACTCCCCCCCAGTCTCTCTCTCAGAATAATTCTAATGTGAATTGTGTGAAGAAGATTGTAGAGTCTTAATAGGATGTGTGTCTGGAAGTATAGATTGCATACTGGCTGACTCATACCACATTATGATGTGTGAGAGAGAACAGACAGCAGTTTTTGCATTCAGCACTGAAAATCTCACTTATTTGCTGTAACATTTAAAATTGTTTACACTTAGATGCTGTTCAAACATTTCCCCATATCTCATTTCAGTTGAACCCCAGAGCAAACCTAGATAAGGTGAGATAAATCTGATTATGCTACTTTGCTTCTGAGGTAATAGACTACAGGCATATTTATTGGCCTGTCCTTAATCACCCAACAAGGAGATAGGCTTTTTGAGAAAGTGCTTACTAATTTTCCCACTCTACCACATTCTCTGTTTTAAATATCCAAGATGCTGCTTAGTGAATTCTGTTGTCATTATTTTATTTGGGGGCCCCCAAACAGCGCATTGCTGTGGTACAAACAGCAACACAGGCTTATAAACCATATCATTCTTTGTTAGAAGGAGAGAAAGAAGCCTGAGGGCTCTTAAGATGAGTCTCCAAGAAGATAGAGGAGTGAGAGTGCTACACTCAAGGCCAGGCAGCTGTGTCTGGCTCTCTTTTTGTGTCTGAAAGAGAAGCGGATCCACTTAGTCGGGGTCTGCATGCCTCTTTGTATTTTGTCCTCTTCTGTGATAAGAGGACTTTGAGGTCAGGTTCCAGAACAGAATGTGAAGGAGCAACTTACTTTCCTAGAAAGATGGATACTTCATTTGCCAGAAGAAAAGGGAAAAAAAAAAAAAGAAACAGCCACTCTTAGGTGTTTCCTGGGTCCTTGCTCTTGAGGAATCCTTGTGATCTATTCCAAGTCCTGCCAATCTCTCTCTAGCCAAGACCATCATTTTCCCTACCCACCACTTGCCTGCCACAACACCTGGGCAGACCTGGCTCAACCCAAAGGGAGATGCAGACCGGTGTCATTCACCTTGTACCTTCTTTCTTGAACTACCTTAGTCCCTGCTTAGAACTCTTGAATCCAATGCCTTTGGGTGGCTGGTATATAAGTTGTACACAGTCCCTGGTGGGGAAGCAAAAGAAGGTAGATATGATCTTGATTTGAATAAAATGCACCAAGTTAGCTTTTCCTCCCAAGATGCTCAGAGGGTGCATGCTGTGATGTCCCCAATCCCAGAATGCTTTTTGCAAGTGCTTGCCATCGACTCAAAGCTTCCTAAAGACCAATTAAGAGAGTAAGTGTGCCTTTGGGTTATAACCTAACTTCCTCCTACATATGTATAGCTATCTATGACTTTCCTCATGTCAATCTTGTTTCATATTCACTGGGGGACAGTTATGTAGAATTTGTAAAGCACTGGATTCTGTCCCTAGTGCAGAAAACAAAAGAAAAACACATAGATTGAGATAAATGATCAAATGTCTCCATTCTAACAATTGAAGCCATCTGGTCACAGTAGATAAGAAGCTCTCCTATCACATTCTGGTTGAAAAATAGGAGTTGTATATAGAAGCTTAGCCAGTAGATCAAAAACCGTACTCAGACATGTAGGTAACAAAGTGAATATAATAAGCAGAGAAGTGATTGAATTAGAATTTTGAAAGGTAGAAAATAGCTCCTTTTGGAGCATGTAGGAAAGAAGTGTTTTGACCTCTAAACAACAATGGGGAGCACATAGGAACTGGATCATAAAGTGTTACATTTGGGTCAACAAGAGATGTTTGTAAGACAAGATGAAAATTCAGTATGTCCACTTTGGGTTCTAAAGTATGCTTACCGAGTTATTTGAGGGAAACAGAAAAGTAGAATAAAGGTGTTCACCAATGTCTCAGTTAAACCAGAAGGAGAGAGGTGGGGGGAGATCTGATAAGTTAACTATGATTAACGATGACAGCTATAGCACAAGTCCAGCCTAGGAATGCCAGGGAAAGTCATCATTTGTCACAGTGGGAAGCAATGAGAACAGGGGTTGAGATGGTATGGGGTAGAGGTAGCAGTCGGTGAAAAGGTCTGCAGGAAAGAAGTCTGGAAAGGTTGGGTGGTGGTGATGGTGGCAGTACAGTGCTTCGAACAGAACCCACGGGCGTCTGCATTTTCAGCGAGCACTACCACAGAGGCACACTCTGGCTCCAGAAGCCTGGAGCATGTGACAGAATCCTGTTGCATAGAATGCAAGAAGAACCACAGCTTGTGAGCATGAGAATGCCACCCTCAAAAAATACAAGAATTCCTGAATTGGTCTTCATGGTACACTGGACATGGAGGAACCTGCAGGAGGAAGGTCTATTCGAAGCTGAAGATATGGTCTTGGGGAAATTTTCACATTAACTCGCTTTATGACAGAGACGGGCTCTGTGGGAAGGTGGGGATTTGAGAGAAAGAGGAAGAAGGACAAGACATTGTTAAGTTGGATACAAAATTTTCAGAGGAAGAGTGACACTTAGGGGGGGTGTCACTGCGGATGGAGTTCAGTTATATTGCTTATGCATAGAGCAAGGGCTGTCCTGAGTGGAGAGAAAAGGTAACTGAAATAGATTTGTGGTTTTCAGAAATGACGAATGGGGTAGAAGCTGTAACTCAGTTCATAGAGTGCTTACCTAGCATGTCCAAGGTCCTAGGTTTGATGCCCACTCCCATAAAACTAGGTGTGATATTCAAATGCGTAGTCAAAGTACTCAGAAGGAAGAGGGCAGGCTTCAGATATTCAAAAGTATCTTTGGCAACATTAAGATGTCAAAGCCAGTCTGTAGTACATGAGCCCTTGTCTTGAAGCATGTATTTTTTTAAGAAATGGCAACTCTCTGAAGTACACATTGGGAACTTGTTTGGGACTTAATTAGGAAAGAAAAAGAAGAGAACCATTTCCTTGTGTTCAAATAGCCATTTGAACACAATGAGTCTGCCTGGCATTAACAGGTGCTGACCAGAAGCTGTGAGTGGACCTTCACCACCACAGTGGCCAGCGGCTTTCCATGCTTGCTTTCTGTATGGTACCAACTCTAAGGGATGTGCTGCCATTTCTTCTAGCTTCTATGGCCATTGTGATTCATGTCAAAGAGTCTGCAATTGGATCAAGTACAAAGTCTCATTGAAGGCAAGCCCTTCTGGGTATAACAGCTTCCCATTTCTACATAACTCTTTTCAGTTTGTGTAGTTCCAGGTTTAGGTGAAAGGTTATTAAAAATAATGAAAGAAGTAATTTCTTTCGCACATTCTGGACCATATGTTTCTGATCCTTATGATGTCAACATGGTGCTTCTTCTGGACCCTGAGAAGGTAGAAACTCCTGGTTTGTGCTCCATGGAAAAGTACCACCATATGATTTTGAGAAACACCTTAAAAAGTATCAGGTATTAAAATTACATATATAATCCTATCAATGCGAGCTCTTAAAAAAATGTGTTATTCCCATTTCAAATTGCTAGTATCGATCTACACTAAAGTTCTGTGTGGTTTACTACTGGCTGGATGTTCGCTGGCTCTGTGCTCCTGGGTAAATCACTCATCCTTTATGGGACCCTGGTTGCATGAGTAATGTGTACTAGTGGCCCAGTTGATATGAGTGTGTGGTGACAAATGAGCCAATGTAACAGTTCTCAAAGGAGAAGCATGGTTGGTTAGTCGGTAGAAAGTGTCTTCTTCATCATCGCCTTCTCTCTCAGCCTTGTCTGACTGGTACAGAACCAAGGAGTCCCTTTTGGGTTAACAAAATGACAGGGCAGGACTTACTGTTCACTGTAGAGAAGAGAAGGAAAAAAAATCTCATTTGATATTAAATTTCTACAAAGAGCTGTCCAATTTGTCAGCTGTTCCCTCCTGACCTCCCCTGAGTACTGAAAAGGTGAGGTGCTTCTCACAGCACCATGGTCTCTACAATAGGAGACTCCAATGAGCAGAGAATACTTAAATAATTGCTTCCAAGGCCATGCTACTAAATCGACCACAGGGCACAACCCCTGAGATCAGGTCTCTCTTCATTGCTGATCACATGAACCTCAAGGAGCTGTCAAGGGCATAATCTATTGTGTTTGCTACGTTTCTACTCTTATGCCTGACTTGCTGAGTCACTTTTCATGTGTAGATTTAGCATTACTTTCTCTAGCAAAGCAGAAAGGAGGGGGAAAAAAAGTTACTGGCTACTAAGAACAGGAGAGGTAGAATAGAAGCAAGGGAGTAGAAGATTGAGAAATTTGAGGAGTCAGCTAATTTGGACAAGAAAAAGGGTAAAGATGAGACAGGCTAATGCCAGGCTGAGCAACTCCCAGAAGCAATGTCTCAGATGACAGGGAGATCAGAGAGGTCCACCTACTTCACAATGAGAAGAAATAAACACCTTAGCCAGAGAGACTGACATGAACAACCAGGTGTGGGTTTATCTAGAGTAGATCTACACTCAGGTTCTCTGCATGGAGTTTACTACTGACTTGATGTTTGCTGGCTTTGTACTCCTGGGTAAGTCAGTCATCCTTTATGCGACCCTGGTTGCATGATTCAGATCTAATTCTTACCCCATAGGATGAACTGAAGTAACATCTATGTCATTCAGTGTCTACTATCATGAAACTTTCTTTCTATTTTACTGTGGTCCCCCTTGTTGTGTTGTGATATAAATGCTGAAAAGGACCCTGAACAGAATTTGAAATGAAAGCACTCTGAAAGCACTTTTCCTCATATTTCTGACAAATAAAAAGTAATATTCTTAATAAAATTATGAACAAGATCAGTTAAAATATGATCAAGGTACCTTGTTTACATGTATGAAATTTTGAAATAATAAAAAAAGCAGAATATGGAATAGAAAGACATGGTAGATGACTAATAAGCCAATAACAATAAAATCTATGCCTACCAAGTGCCAGAAATTGACCGCACCGGGCAGGTCCTGCGATACAGAAGTCTGTATAATAAAAATACCTGCCCTTGAGGAATCCATCAGATCACACTTTGCTATTTATTCTTCAAGCATATTCAGTGAGTTTACCCCATCACTTCATCTGCAGAAATGAATGATTACCACATTTAACTCAAGGATGCCCAGACTCGTGCCAGCAAACACCTGCTCTCTATGTGCCCCTTTTTGTCTACCCATGCACTCAGCACAGCATTGAAGCGTGGAGGGTAACCCATGGCCATGGCCATTAGTGATCCTAACTGCCATCTTGCCACTCTGCTCCCCCCACCCCCTCAGTTTTTCACAAATATAGTGGTAGTGGATACCCAACAGTGCTTCACTCCTCTAGAATACAGACTTTCCCTTCTGGCATTTAGGGTCTCACTTGCAGTTCCTCTTCTCTGAGTAGGAAGCCTTTCTCCCACTTAGCACCCATATGATGTGAAGAGCACTTAGTACTCAGTCTAACACTCTCTGGACTCATGACCTTGCACCATTGTTCAGAGAGCCTTGGAGTGATCAGATGACTTAGAGGGAAGGCTTGACAGATAGTAGCCACTGTGTTCAGGATTTTGTATCCCAATTAACAGGCTTGGGGCTTAGGAAGGACAAGAGGGATAAAATGAAGGTAAAGAGGAAAAACACAGCTCCCTCTTCACTGTGGGTACTTCTGTTTATGCTCCTTCTCGGACCACTGCAATTCATGTGCTCTCTGAACTGGCAAAAGCAATAGACCCAGACGGCCACCTCAATTCTATTTAGCAGCTTAAAATCTAAATTGATGGCTTCTCCTCTTCTCCTCTGAAGGTCTTTTATTTAGGTTTTGTGGTTTGTTCATCCTAACTTTGTTATGCACCATGATACTTGCAAATGGGGCAGCATAAATTAAGACGTGGTGATGATAACATTTGGAGCAGGTCCTCCGGGAGACTCGTATGACTCTGGCTTGTGGATATGAGCAAATCTTCCGATTTGACATTGCAGCATACAACTCATATATTTCCCCCTGCAATTCCATTTCCCACTCCTGTCAGCCTACCTCATTGAGCCAATGCCAGGAGAGGCCCCAGGCAACTCCTATGCCTCCTATTTCACGTAAAGCAAAGTTAATTTACTCGCATGAAAGATGCAAAATTTAAATCTCTTCTCTTTCATCCTCTAGAAGACTAGGTTTGTTTCTGACAGGCCAGTTGCCCTGTTCAAACCCTCTCAGTCTCCACATTTGCTGCTGTCAAGAGGAAGAGCTAGGGGGTATTTGTATGCCGATCAGCAGTGTGAGCCTTGTCTACTTAGATGTTATAGTGTAGTGTGGTCTTGCTAGGATCCCAGCTGCTTCTCCCATGGTTGTGGCTGACCTTTAAGAAAGCCTGGGCTTGAATCAGCAGCCTGGTGGTCATTAGGTCTGAACAGTAGTCATCTGATTTGGATCTCAAGCCTGACTGCTTGAAGGAAAAGTATCTGGGAGGCCACAGTGGAGCTGCCTTTGTGGCTAGTGAGATGACTCTTCCTAGGGGTTATGCCTTAGTTAGGTGTTTATTACTGTGAATTGATTCCATGGCCATGGCAACTCTTATAAAGGAAAACATTTAGCTGTGGCTGGCTTATAGTTCAGAGGTTTAGTCCAATACCATCATGGCAGGAAGCATGGTAGAAGGCAGGCAGACATGGTGCTGGAGAGGTAGGTGAGAGCTCTACATCTGGATCTAAAGGCAACAGGAAGAGAGAGTGGGCCTGGTTTGAGCTTCTCAAACCTCAAAGCCCTCACCTATACTTGCTGGCATACTTCTTCCAACAAGGTCATACTTCTTCCAATAAGATCACATCTCCAAGAATGCCACTCCCTGTGAGTCTTTGGGGTCCATCTTCATTCAAACCACCACAGGACAGAAGCTATAGAAAATAAGAAACTGGCATGCTGAAGGAGAACAGGGTGCTTCTACTCATTCCTGAACAGTAGAAGCATCTAGAACCCATGTGAACGCTCTCCCTGTTCCTGGGCTCCATCATCCAGGTCCCTGGTTAAGCACCTCTCCCTCCCCACCCTGTCACTTATTACTTCTCTTCCTCTCACTCCCTGCTCTCAAGCAAGGCTCAGAGCTGCCTTATTTTCTTAACCCCTTTAAACTTTAACAGGTGACCATGGGAGACAGCCATGCATGTTATAGACAAGGTAAGCACAGTCTCACAATAATTGCCAGTAAGGGCCATGGCTAGTGCCAGGACAGCAGGCTCATAAACCAACCTTATCATGGGTGTCAGAACCTATGACTACTCCTGAAGGGGACCCTTCATCATATTCATTTCACACAGGAGGAGTCTGAGGCGAACAGATGTTATGGATCTGTCAAGAATAGACACATCAATAAACAGTGAAACTAGGATTTACACCTAGGCCTCTTACCTACACATTTAGTCAGCACATCTGGAAGAGCCAGAGCTGAGGGTTTAGACTTGGAACCCCACCTTTGTGGGAGACATTAACATCCTTGTTCTTCAAGCTAGGCTGACTAATGTGCTCCATGCTGCTGCTCTGTGCACAAACTGCTTTGGCACCTGGTTCTCAGCTGATGACCCCAACAGTTCCCAGTACAGCATCCTGGCTACTTTTAGCACTGCAGTTTTCCATCAGGATCTGGGGGGGGGGGGAGCAGGTCCAGGACACCCACAGAGATCCAAATCCTCAGGTGCTCAAGTCCTCCATATGAAATAGGATTTGCATATAATCTACATACATTCTCCCACATTCTTCAAATCATCTCTAGATTGATTGTAATACTTAATGTTATGTAACTGCAATATAACTGCTTTTATTTTGTATGATTTGGGGGAATTACATGGAGAAAAGCTTGAACACATTTGGTGCAGATACAAATTTTAAAGATTCTATTGACAGTAGGTGCTTGAACCTATGGGAATGGAAGGCTGGCCTACCGCAGGTGATCTCCACCAATCCTTGCATCCATCCTTCTCTCCCTGTGAAGATTCCAGGCTTCTTAGCAAGCTTTCCTTTTCCCTGCCTTCTCTGCTACCCTCAGCTCTTCACATATCCCAGAAAGTTCTAATGGACTCGATGGTATGAATGATATCACTTCAAGTCCTTAGCATTACTAAGACAAACAGGTGATGCCTTATAGGCACACAATGGAGCAAAGGGTGGAGGTGCTAGCAGTGGGGACAGGCTAAGGAGTCTATCAGAAAGCCATGTGGTCCCCTACCTCAGAACTATTCTTAGAAGAGAATGGCTTGCTTCTGGAACCATTCTTCTGAAACCATCTCAAGGCATGAATTATTCATCAGCCACAGGAGGAAAAGTCAAAATTTTTAAAAGAAAAAAACAAAGATCTAATGGACCCCAGAGACTCCCACTCAATTGGCAAAGGTTGTTTTCATATTCATCTGCTGTAGACATAAGATTTTCAGCCAAAATAGACATAGGGAAGAGAGGATGCATTTGCTCAAAAGGAAAGAAAAAATAATCCCCAAATCAAAACCAACAAAATATATCTTTTAAGAGTAAGAAGAGTCCATAGCAGTATTGTTTTTAAATCTCAGAATTTATTAGGGATTTTGTATTTAAATGTTGATCACTGAAGGTGCTGGATGAGGAAACTGTGGGAATTATTAACCTAACATACACACACATACACACGCACGCATGCACGCATGCACGCACGCACAGAGTCTATGAGAATATAGCGGAAATTCACAAAAGCCAGACCCTGCATATCACAATATCACAGCTCGGACCACAAAGTAAGGCTTCTCAGCGTGTAGTGTTTCTTCTTGTCCCATTTTTGTTCCAGCCCAGGAAACTCTAGATGGCTAAAACAGCAAGGAGACTAGGTGGGAACCTGGGGCCAGAGTGGTTCAGGTTTATGTCAGTGGAAATCTCATTGGTGACCATCACTACTGAAAAAGGACCCCAGTCCCATGAAGATCTGTCTTTCTGTTCAGGACCCTTAAGGATGCTTTTTTTCTTTTTGTGCTTTGATGAGATACCCAAGGGACATTAAGTCTATACTGTAACCATCCAGAGGCTATAGTGCTTCTTATATGAAGAAAAATAAGATCACGAGACAGGAGATGTACCTCAGTTGGCAGGATGCTTGCCTTCCCTGTGGGGAGGCTTAGGCTGGGTTATAACCACGTATAGCTGTCTGTTCATGTGTACTAGGGGGGAAGAAGCAGCTGAATCAGAAGTTTGTAAAGGTTATTCAAAAAGGAAAGAAAAAGAAAAACACTTTGTTTATAGGTATTAGTAAAAAGTCAAAATTATTATTGACCTTTTTTCTGTATGGTTTTTCTATCTTGGAATGCAGGCAACAAAACATATGTGAACTTATTTTTGTTAACTCTTAACTATTCTACAAAGCTGAAGAAGTAAAAGGAAAAACAAGCGCTTGCTTCTGTTAGCCAACTTTCCTTCACTGTAACACTTTGTCTGGTAAGACTGACTTAAAAAGAGAAAACATACTGGTTCTGGTTTTATGGGTTCCAGTTGACGATGGGTCTCAGGGCACTGGCCAAAGTGCACAGGCAGCAAGAATGGGAAGTAAGTGGAAGGAAAAATTGTCATGTGATATCCAGGGAGAAACAGGAAAAGAAATGAACTGAGTTTCCACACCTCCCTGGGGTACAACTCCCATGATATTAAGAATTTCCTAGTACACATCACTCTTAAAATTACTACCCTGGAGACCGAGCCTTCCAACCAAGGGCCTTTGGTCCAAATCACAGCATCCTTTTCACTCTCTATTTGACCTTCTTGCTTCTGCTGGGTTCCCTGGCTGCCTTTGATTCTGTTTCCTAGTGACAGAGGAGTCTCCTTGCTGTCTATGGGTTCCTGGCATTATTACTTGAGTGTCTGCTTCATTGTTCTAGAACTTGGAGGTTCTCTGAGAGCTTGTCTCAGCAAAATATGTCATTCTACAGGAGTCTTCCTGAACACAAACAGGAAGAGCTCTAATAGCCAGCATCTTTCACCGTCTCCAACAACATCCACCCTCTCTAGCCCCTCTCCATACCCTCCATGGGTACACAGTGACCCCTTCCCTTCCGATCCCACACAAAGCAGGCTGTTTTGACTTTCTTCCTGGTAGGGAGACATTTCTTTAGTAATTTGGGAGTGTTAATGTGCTGATGCAGGTAAATTGTAATTAATTTCTCTCTAATTGATGCGTGGGTCTACCTAGGCCCCTCATTTTCCTCCCTTCATTTCTTTATAAATATATGATTTGACAGGTTAATTTGAAAGCAAAGTTAGATTCTTTACAGCCATCTAAGCAGAAGCCCCAGCACGCAATTTGCTGTCTAGTTGTGTGAAGCAGAATAAAAGGTTGAAGTCAGGTTATCCTTTTTTTTTTTTTAACATCACTTTGCTAATTTAATCTTTTTTCCCTTCATAGGTAATAAAATATTCATTTTACAGCCCAAAAACCTTGGCGAAGGCTCTTTGAGGGGCAGTATCCACAAAGTGTGC
Organism: Rhabdomys pumilio; assembly: GCA_030674055.1. Classification (NCBI taxonomy): domain Eukaryota; kingdom Metazoa; phylum Chordata; class Mammalia; order Rodentia; family Muridae; genus Rhabdomys; species Rhabdomys pumilio. The sequence continues at coordinate 68,205,750 of JANHMN010000006.1, forward strand.
CTGCTTCCCATGTTCACCTGCTTCCAGGTGAACCCAGTAGCTTACTCCATTAGATGCTCTTTGAGGGTTCTGTGGGAGGCTCTGGGGGCGTTCTGCTTTGGCATCTGAATCAAGACTGAGTCGAGCTTCTCACATTTTGTGCAGCTCAGAGTAAAGAGTTAGAGATTGCTGGAGGATCTGAGGCTGCCAGAGACTCAGCCCCACAGTCAGGGGCTCTGAGACATTCTAAAAGAAGGCCTGGACGGAGGTAATTTTCTCTCAACAGGGGCTGAGTTAGCAGGAGGGTATATGACTGGAAGATAGCTGACTTTTCTATGAGGGAACTAAGCCTCAGAGAGACAAGAAGAAAAGCCAGCTGACTAAATGGTAGGCTCAGGTATTCCCCCCCTTCTTTAAGATTACACTGAGGGGAACTTGGGGAACCTGGGAGCATACCGCTTTCTCAACACATGAATGTCCCCTGATTCTGAGATTAGAGTTTATACCACATGTATCATCATCTCTGGTCATTTGCTAAAAAGGTCTCCACTCTCAAGTTTGGTTACTTGATAACAGACAATATCTGAAGGATTAACAACTCTTCTTGGATGAAAGGGATTTGTCCTCAAACATTTATCCTAACAGCAGAGGCATGTGGGGCTTATATCTTATGGGTCCATATTGTTTTCCCCTCTGCCTCTATTTTCTCCTTTCCTTGTCAAACAAGTTAAGACAAAACAAAACAGTATCTAGAAGGGAAGGATGCTAGTGGTTCCTTATAGGAGTTGGTAAGGAGACTGAACCATGGGAAATAGGAGTTTTGTTAACTGTCAAACTCAGAGGTTTCATCTAGACACTGACATTGAATTTCCCAAGGAGACACGTATACAGGCATGCCAAGGAGACAGACTAACCAGCCGTCACTGTTTCTCTCTTGCTGCAGAACGCAGGAAGTGTCTAACTTGGTTGGAAAACCTTCGGGGAAATCTATGTCTCAGGAAGCGGGTGGTGATTAGTACACAGTGATCATTTAGTACCCCAGTGGTCAACATGATTCCCCTTGCAGAGATAATGAGGAGGACTTATTCAGGGAGCTTGGACCAGATGTCTCATACTCAACCGTGTCCCGTCTGGGGAGGTTCCTTGGGGAACATGCTGAATGCATAGGAACTAGAAAGGACTGAATGCATAGGAACTAGAAAGGTGTCATTCTGCACTTTTATTAAGTGCGTTCATGACCCAGGCATCTTACTTTTAAATAATTAATTAATCAATCACTTCAGTAGTGCCACCACTTAAACACAGACGATACTCTCAGCTGCTTCTGGATTTTTTTTTTAAGATTGCCATGAGTAGGTTAACCTGTCTCACCCTCCATAAAGATACAAAATAAGCAGTCTGATGAACGCTTTCAAATAGCTAATTTTTCTCTGAATTTTTATACAAGTGCACATTTTAGTGGCTATATCTCCCTGCCATTTTTGCATGTCATTAGGATCTTTTATTTTCATAACAGATTATGCAATTATGACTATTCTTCCATAGGAAATTTAGTTTCATTCTTTCTGTCTAAATATTTGGGAAACTTCATTCATTAAGAAAAAGGTCTCTTTCACTCACTGTTATTTTTAATTATCAGCATTAAAATATCTTAAAAGGCTGCCTGAAAACTGAAGAGGGGAGCCATTTATCAGGGAAACAACTCAAGCACATCAGAGGGAAAATACTATCCCCAAAATGACACAAGCAGATGGATTGAAGAGACATTGAGTGTGCAGCATGCATCCAGATTGGGAGGTGAGCGACTGAAGGTAGGGGGTGGGGGTGGGGGGCGGAGGAAGGGAGTGAGCTTGGAGCTGGGGGAAAGGAAAAAATGTAGCGTGGTAGTAAAACCTCAAATCTTGCCAAGAAAGGATGCTAGGTTTCAAAGGGCAGGGCAGCCGCAGGGTGCAAACTTGAAGCTCTCAGCAAATACAAAATGAGATGAGATGGGATGAGGACTTACTCTGTACATCTCTTCATCATTCGGTGGTACAGGAGACTAAGCTTCTCCTCTTAGGAAGCAGAGCTGACTGTGTGTACACTAGAACAGAGAATCTTGCCTCCCATGCCCCCAAGAAAGTTCTTCAGGCCAGAATAAGAGCAAGTCAGGGGATCCTGGCCTGAGCAAAACAACAGGCTGGGAGGCTAAGGATTCTTAGTACTTCAGTGTGTGGTTTAACTTTTTTTCTTTTCATTTCTATCTTCTTTCAACAGAGAAACCTCCTGAAAGTGTGGCCCCATTCAACTTTACCGATTCTGGCTTTTCATCATCTTTCATCCTACTCTCTGTCACTTGGCTTCATTTCCTACTATTTTGTTGACCACTACGGACTTCAGCATTAAGCTATCTATTTCTACATGCCTCATAAGTGAGTCTTTTGGCTCTTGTCTTAAAAAAACTCCAGATTACTTTGGTTTTCATCTCTTTCAAAAGTGTCAGGAATTCTCTAGTCATATTTGCCCTGTCATCTTCACTGGACTTTGGCAACCCTTACATGTGCCCCTAAGACTCCTTTTCTAGAATGTACCTTAATTCACACAACACTGTTTATTATCCATTCTGAGCCAGCAGTATCACTCCTAGTGATCAGACCACTGTATGTAATCTATATGTATACACTCATAGACATCTGCCTGTTAGGTAGACCCAAATTAAATGCAACCTCCAGCTCCCGAAAATGCCTACTCCCAGCTTGCTCCTCATGTTTCAGTCCCCATTTTGGATACAGCAGCCTGTGGTTCATTCAATTTCTGGGCTCAGAATCCCAGGGACCATCCCTGCCTACCTCTCTCCCTCTGTTCCCCATATCTAAACTAAACTAAACTGTAGATGGATCCTGTCCCTTCTGACCACCAAGTGCTATCAAAAGTCTCCCTTTACTCTGGTCTTTGTACAAGGTTAGGATCTAACCCCATCCTATTTAACCTACAAGAAAGCTAGTAATGTAATATCTACGTTGTTAATTTCCTATCAGCCTACATTCCTTCTTGTCAACAAGCATCTTTGCAAAATGCAAATTCCCATTACTCCCAGGCTTTGATGTATGTAACATTTGGTTTTGACCTTGAGGACAAAAATTCCAGTTCCTTGGCATGGGGTTCTGAGTTTCCCTTTCCCCATTTTTGAGACAGAGTCTTGCTGTAGAGTCCAGGTTGGCTTCAAATGCTTGATCCTCCAAGCTCAGTCTTCTGAAATATCAGGTATCCCCATAACTGATTCAAGTTTTTATTTTTCAAAATTCTTAACTGAATTCGTAACTTATGCTCCATGTCTGGTTTCCTGTCCTGTTCTTAGTTCCCAGACCCCACCAGTCCAGTTTTCTCATCTTGAAATTGCAACAGTCACAAGAAGGCATGTGTTTCCACAAGGACTGCCTTCTCAACTTGCTGACTACTCTGCCTTAAGATTTAAGTTTATTACCACATTCTCCAAGGTCCCTTTAACATGTGGTCTGTAAGCTACATGTGTCCCAAGATATCTATGAATGAGTCATACAAAATTGTAAAGGTACTTAAAACAGTACAAGGTTTTGTGTTTTGTCGGTTTGTTTTGTTTTCAGTTGGATTATGCCATTCTCAAATGCAAACACTATAGATGACACTGTAATGACCCAGTGTCAAAATCTGAGTATATCTACAGAGAACAATATAGAGAAGGCATTCTTTGTCTCTCGGTTCCTAGACTTTCCAGAGCCTTCCTTATGAGACCAGTCAGTTAGTAGCCATTTGACTCACCTCTGTCCACTTAGCCAATTAGCTCATGAGCCTGAGAAATTTTAGAGGAAGAACCATGTTTCTCTTTCATACAATGGGAGATAACAAAATATTTGTTGAGTTGTTTAAGAAATAAAAATAACATACAATAATTTACCCTAGGCCAGGCAGGCAACGGTGGCTCAGGCCTTTAATCTCAGCTGAGGCAGGTGGATCTCTGAGTTTCAAGCCAACCTAGTCTATAGAGTGAGTTCCATGATGGAAAGGGCTACACAAAGAAATTCTATCTCAAAAACAAACAAACAAACAAACAAACAAAATAATAATTCTTCCTAAATCTTACAATAATGATGAATCTTCAGTGTTTATTGAAAAAATGCCTTTCAAATATCCCTTGAGTAAATAATACTTTTAAGTTTCCAAAGCAGAAAAAAGTACTTCTAAAAATTAAAAATATAAACCTATAGAATCTATAACTTTAATATATATACATATTATATATATTATATAATATATACATGTTATATATGTATATAATATATATATATTATACATGTATATAATACCTAGACACAAGAATCAAGCTGAGGGTAGCTCAGTGGTAGAACTCTTGCCCAGTATGTGGGAGTGTCTGGGTTTAATCTATACATTAAATAATTAAAATAAAACAGTAGAAGGAAAAGTAGCCTCAGACACCTAAGAGTTTATGTCTGCCACAGCTGCGGCTGAGAAACCAAAAAGCCTGTGTGTCTCCATCCATTCCAGTGGCCCTCACAGTCGGTCCCCAGCTACACTGCATCTCTCCTCCGTCTGTGAAGCAACTTAGAAAAATGCATCCACACAGTCAGGAGATATCAGGCACTAGGCTCCAGCTACATTTGCACATTTGCATTCTGCTTATCAGGTCACCCAATGGCAAAATCTTCAGAGGGAGCCAGCAATTTCTCCCTCATACTGAAGCTAATGAGCAAAATAGCTTTCGCTGAAGGACAAGAAAAGTCGGAGCGCGCACGGTGTACTGCAGGCTCCACGGGCAGGCTGTCATAATTATGAAAAACCATCACAAGACTTACAAATTAAAAGCTGAGGAGGAAACTTTTGCCCTATCAGGTTCGCAGAGAAGCATCTCGCCATTCGTCAGGACCAGGCAGCTGCAGAGGGAGCTCGTCTAGAATGCTGACGGCCCACAGTCTCCCACGGGCTCCCAGAGGGGACACAACATCAGCTGTCAGTTGGGAAGGGGGGGTGTTTTACATCCTCTTTGGGCTATTCTTTTATTTCTAGTCCCAGGGGTGACTTCCATTACCAGGTTAACGACCAGCGAGCTTGACTGAGTAGCAATGAGCAATACGCAGTACCTGGCCCTCTTTACATCTTCTACCCCCACCCTTCCCCAGTCTGCAGGGTTTCTCAGCTGCTGCCCTGAGCATCTTCTCAACCAGCTCACGCAGAAACTAAAGGAAGCTCATTTCTGAGCCAGTTATCAACTCCTCCTTTGGATCAAACTGCAAACTCAAATTGTTCCAATCTGTCTAAACAACCCAAGGAAAATGGGCCTCGAATTGTCCAATTTTGGTGTGTCCACCTAGCTTGCTAATTTAATTTTGCTTTTCCAAAAACCTGAGACCCTGTCCTGCCTCCTCTACATTGATTTGAGAAAATGAGAAAGGAAAAAAAATCACATTTCCAAAACCAAATCATTCTGTTGGCCTATGGAGCACTGGCAACAAAAGAGGCCGCATCTCCAGAGTTCGTATTCAGGTTTCCAGAGAGGGACGACAGGAAGCGCAATGCCACCGATATTGAAAAATAATACGGGGAAGGAGAAACAAGCATTTCGATTCTGTCAGCAATGGGTATTTCAGCTTGACTCGTGAAAGAAGAGAACAGTTTTGACAACCACTCTCACACAGCAGTAGACGTTCAGCTGTGTGGTTAAGGAAGGCACCACTGGATGCTGGATTGGTTGTTGGTCTCTGGTGTCCTCGAACTCAGTTGAGAACAGCAGCAAAATCCCAACTAGCTCTGAGACGGGGGAAACAGCAGCTTTCTCTGCTACTTGAATGTGATTTGAGATTCTGAATAAAATATGAATGGCTTAGGTGAGAAACCAAACCCCCAAGGAAAACCTCATCAGCAAGTGGTAATTTCAAGGAAGTTTCCAAGAATGCAGACACTGTACTTCTAGATGTCTTGGCTTTATTTCTCAAAAGTAAACTCCATAGGAAACAAAAGGCTCTCCTAGGTAAGGGCAAGGATCTTCAGACAGGTGGACAGCTCCACTTCTGTTCACAAGGGGTCGCTCGCACAGCTAGTGAGAACAACGCTACGGATGAGCCACTTTCCAGCGCTGATTAGTACCAGGCAAAGTGATGACCCTGGTGAATTGCACACTCAGGTGTCGTGCCCCCTGCCTGCATCACAGATTTGTTAATAAGAAGAGTTGCATGACTGCCCAATTCCTGAAACGACTTGGCATGTCCTCTCTGACCTTTTCTCTCTTCTCTCCTGTTCAGCACTCCCAGGCTACCAAAACAAAAAAAAAAAAAGAGGAAACAAGATGACCTGCTGATGCTGAGTGAGTGAGGTCGATAGCATTGGGGACCAAGAGGAAAAAGACCTCCAGCATCTAGGCATTTGGACACAAAGTCACTCTGTTCCCAGGTTGTACATTTCTGAATTGATACTTTATTTCCACTGGTGCTCTACACTCTGATCTTATTTCTGAGGAAAGGAGGTGGTCAGAGGTCTCTCTGAGCAGGATAAGCTAGCTTATGTTGTGATCACAAATGTTCTCAAGCATTAGAGACTGCTATGAGCTGCCCATTCCCTCTTGCATATGAGCATCCATCCCTCTGCCCCCAAATATGTTTACCACACATCAAAACCAGCACAAGGACTAACTACTCAGTGTCACATTGTCAACCTCACTTTAAAGGGACTCCAGCAGGATGGTGAATCCAATTTCTAATTGGAATTGACATTATCTCTTTCTTTCCATGCTCCATTGGCTAAAGCTAGTCATATGACTAATTTAAATTACCAAGAAGGAGGCAACAAACCGGTCTTCCACAGAGAATGGAAGCAGTATTTGTCAGTCTTGCTGGAGTCTCCCACTGTGGTAGTTCATACTCCATCACCTTTGGAATATGGATGCTTCCAGTATTGCAAATTTGCATGCAGGCCTACTGTCCTTTGGTCCAGTGGAAAACAAGTGCAAGACCATGCGTCCATCTTGACCCACCCCAGCCTCATGTCTGTTCATTGTAGCCCTGAGTTATCAGCAGTGGGGTCCCAGTGTTCTATACATTTGTGGTTTGGCCTGTCACAGGGACTTATGGTTTCAGCTTTCTCCAAGGAATAAAGAATCGAAAGTGGGAGAAGGCAAGCTGTAAAGAATTAGCTAGAAATCAGAAACCTACTTTGGCTGAGCAAGAGGGTTAATTACATATTTTTTTTAAACCCAACTGAAGGTTTTGTGTGATCTATCTATCTATCTATCTATCTATCATCTCTCTATATTTTTTTAGGAATGCAACATCATACTTAGGAAACTTTCAGAAACTTTTATGTAAAATGTATAGGAAGAAGCAGAGCTGATCTATTCTGATGCATCCAACAAATTAGTTCATACAACCAACTATTCTCACAGCTTGGTGGTACTTCAGCAAAGTAGGAAGAATAGAACAGAGTAAGAATCGCATATTTACCATATGCCAGCAGCCAGGTTCTGAACCAAGTACTGGCAGTTTTTTCATAACTGGTCTCCAGGTTCTGAGCCTTTCTTGAATGTAAGCATAAATTCTGCACTGATTTTATTGAGCCCTGACTTCTCTATGTTGGTTTCCATCTTGATAAGTATTCTTGCTTTTGGACCTTTCAGTCTTTATTCTGCCATCTCCTTGGTGAGGTGTCTCCAAGGATCAAAGCCCTCAAATTGACCCCTCAAGTTTTCCCCAGAGTGCTATCAGCCTTGATTGCCTTGTCTGGATTTTTCCTCACCCTGGCAAGATGCTCAGATTCATTAGAACTGGAGGTGATAGTCTTTTCTGGAAGAGCCCTGGAGAGCTCGATTAGGGTACCAGAGGATGGCAAAGCCAATGAAGCATGTGATAACCTGGAGCATGATATGGCCTGTTGCCTTAAGCAAGCAGGCTGCTGTGTTCTGCATGACATTAGGCTTGCCCTGGAAACACCCTGGGCATGTGCACCTGTATCTTCACAGAAGCCAGGACATAGAGCCTGATGAGGAGCAGATAGGGGGCTGAAGAGGAGCAACATGGACACTGCCTTGAATTTAAGTGTCTAGGCCTTCAGAAGTTTGAGGAAGCAATCTAGACTGATTGTAATGGGAAGACATAAAAGGGGAAATTTTAAATAAAAGTTCAGTGACTCAATAAGAGAGACTTTGAATAGCTCACATGCCACGAGAATCAGGAGGGTGTGGGCTCCGTAACTGAGTCTAGATGTTGGGCCCAGTAGGATATTGGAAAGCTTGGGTAACATTTATTATGGGTGGTTAAGGGCTCCACCTAGTTCTAAAATGTGGAGATTCACCTCATAGAGGAATGGTGTTTAATTTTGTTGATAAAATATTAAATGGAAAAGCCTTAAAACATATGCTATATTTTGATGTGATATTATTAATTAAAAATATACAGTTATGTGTATTCAGTCTTAAACGCAAAGATTTTATGCTCTTTGAAACTCCTTACCATTATGAAGCATAATTCTATGCACATTACAGGGTTGGAAAGCACATACAGCCAGACACATGAATAATATTTTGACACAAAAGGAAATAAAGCTGAAAATTATTGCAATAAAAGCCTCAGCAAACATCTCCCAAAACCAGAGTGTTTGAATTCCTAACACTACTTTTACAAGCAAGATCAAGAAAAAGGCACACAAGAAATTACATTATTCCAAGCCACTAAAAAGATGTCATTGCTTTTTACATAAATTGATGATGCTACCTAGCTATCTGTTGAAGGATCACTTTCTAAGGTATTTTCTTCTAATTGGAACATAGGTCAATTTACTGTCAGCTGAAGAGAAGGGGAAAAAGAGGTTAATGGCAGAAATGGTAATGCTGAAAAGAGATGTGACCCTCAAAAAAGTCAAGTCCCGCAGCCCCCATACTTTGAAATACATGCCTAGGTGTTCAGGGCAAGACGCATAATGTGTAAGGAGGCACACTCAGAACTAACCATCTGGTTGACCTTGCCTTCTACTTACGTAAGTGTTTTCCCATGTGGTATCACTGAGCTGAAGGTAAAACGGAACATTGTGTAGCTACCCCAATTCTAATCATGCCTGCTTGATGTGTCTCCTCCCATCATCCTTAGACTGGGGTTCCCACAGTAAGCTCCCCCACATTGTGTCAGCACTAGTCTTCATGGAGAAATTGGGGCTTATTGTACACAGAATTTCAAACGAAAGTTGATGGTAGTAAATAAGTCAGTGTGACCCAGCAGGATCCCAGCACAAGAAACCATAAAAGGAACAAGGGAAAGGGTGAGTACTTAGACCAGAGAAATATCACAAAAGCAAGCTCATACAGCCTAGTTTGGTATAGACCTTGTTTGCTACATGCAGATACCCCTGTCACCTAATAGAAAAATCAGAATTAATTCAATTCATGTTGGTTTTGATGGCAAACAACATGAGCAGAGCTTAAAGTTTCTTAGCTTGCGAGCATCATTTTGCAGCCCAGTATACATATCAGACAAAACTCAATGGATTCTTGGAGAGCTGGTTTATAAAATATTCTGAGGCTACCTAGTTACAGCCAAGGTGAAAGGTGTACTGCTGTAATCATAGTGTAAAGGCTGGGTAGATAGAAAATGTAACAAGCCCCACAGTTATTGATCTTGGAGCACATGCCAAAGAATATGATGCAGTGCTCAGGAGTAAATATTGTTCTTCTGTCAGCCCTATGCATAAAGCAAAAAGGCTCATCCTTACCTGAGGGAAAGATGAGTGTCCATGAAGGTTTGAAAGGCAGAAGTGATTCTAGAATAATAGTTTGGGTAAAGGTTACAGACCACGGAAAAACCTCTTAAATGAGTTGTTTCCTGATGATTTCAGTGCGTGGGGCTTGCTACCACCTCTTCCTCTCTCTGGGCATCGCCCCCTAGTGACAACTTTTCAAACACATGGATGCCAAACAGTAGATTGCCTTTTAGAGCTGTCCAATTTTAATCCCTACCAGTGCAGAGAAGTAGTCCTGTCTCCTGCTATAACTGTATTAGATGGAGAAATAACAACTGTATTTCATATGAGTAGGCATCATTATTCCCTTCGAATTTCATTTTGCTTTTGCTACCACAGCATTTTTGGCCAGATTTTTATTAAAAAAAAAATCTATGACTTGGCTTCCAACTGTCTTTGTAAGATTTGGACAACTTCTCTCCTGTTAATGAACTGAATAAACATATGTCCCCCCTTTATGAACAAAGGGTCGCTGTCTTGCTTGAAGCTTTTCTACTCCAAACCCAGCAGCTTTCCTACCAGTTTTCCTGAAGGGGAGCTGTGAAGCCACCAACCACAAGGATAACTTGCCCTTCTATCTAGTGACTTATGCCAAGTGCCACTAATGTTATTCATGTTATAGCAGTTACAACACAGTGCCACCAGGTGACCTTTCAGCTAGAGAGCCAGTGTATTTTGGAGGCAAGAAAACCTCTAAGTATCATTTCTTAAGCCCTCTGCCCCATCCTCATGAGATAGAAATGGTTCTGGCTAGCCAGCAGTGTTAGTGTACTAACTTAATGCCTGGAACTCAAGCCTGCAACACATATTTCTCAAGTGAATGAACAAATATTGAATGGATTATATGGTAAAGTTTGGGAGACAGTGAAAAGCCAGCTGCTCTCCTTTAGTCTAGGAAAATATCCAAGGCCATTAGATAGGGGATGATATAGATAGTTAGAATGGCAGAACCATGTGTCCTTTCTTGAGACCTAAGAAAGACTTCTAGGCCCAATATGAGAAGAAAAGTGTTTCATGAAGCTAAAACTTCCTGCCTTGGTCATGTATTAAGATGTGTTAATGGCTTGGTCTCAAGGACCATGCTCCTTGGAGGTGGTTCTTCGGTGCTCTACTCAGAGCTGTAGTGAATCGGGTAGGTAACTGAAACACTGTTCTCTTAAAAAGGACTGTGATCCCAAACTCCTTCTTCATGCTCCTTACTCTTGCTTTCTGAAAGTGTGGTGAATAGATTTTACTTTCTTTTATGGGTACCTATCATGATGTCACAGGCTCAAAGGCTCAAAAGCAACAGGGTCAGCAGTTCAGAAACTGGCATATGCACTATGAGACAAAAATAGCCATTTTCTCTTTAGGAGTTGGTCATCTTGGGTGCTTTTTTAGAGAGATGGGCAGCAACGTATTACCTTCCACGTGTTGCTAGAGGAACAAGGCAGAGAACCTGAAGCTGGTTCACATCTAAAGTACTAATTGCTATCTTGTGTCAGGTATTTTATCAAGACTACCCTGAAATTATTCTTTTAGTTGCTAGGGGTAAACCTAAGACCCAATGCTAGATACAATGTCAGGAAACAGAGAGTGAATTCCCCACCCCCTGCATAGGAAGGAGTATGTATTTCATCCCGGTTAGACAGACACACAGAGAATTCCAAACCAGATGAGCATCCTTTGGAACTCCGAATCCACTGGCTCCTGACACAACTGTTGTGATGGGAGAAAGGAGTCTTCTGAGTGCTTATTAGACTGTCTAGAGAAGCAACTTGAATGCCTAATGTTCTTAAACAGCATTTTAATGATTTAAGAGTAAATGAACCAGAAACCCATGGATCTAATTTCCCTTGAAATACATATACATTTAAAAATTAAGGGGGAACATACTCAGACAAAATGTATTTGTAATTTGGGCACAGCCAGAACACTCTCTAACTTAGCTGAGCCATGCTCCAGCAATCTGCATGCACAGAGTATGGACTGAGCTCTGCTTAGAGCTTTGCAGGGCCTGTGGCTCAGGAAGACTGTTATCTCTCCAGCTGCTCAAGAGACTGAGGTCTTCCTGTTGTCTATACATGCCATTGAAGCTATGAACAGGGACTCTGGGGGCCTCATGCTTGCTCAAACCACAAGGCCATAGAGTGATGGATGCCCCTATTTATAACTTGAATATTCCTGATGCAGCTGCAGGAATCTGGTGAGAGCCTCCTTGACCAGAAATCTGGTTCCCTGCAATACTGTCTGGCACCACTGCTCCCCTCTAGTGAGGATACTTACTTCATTCTGTGTTTTAGCATGGAGCTGTACTATTCCCCACTTTCAAAATGGATTCAATTTTCTCCTGGTTAGGCAGCTAGATTTTGGAGGTTGTATCCCCAGGTTCTTGCTCTGTGATCTCTTGCTTGTTTAATCACAGCACCAAGGAGAGTAGTCACCAGGCATTTTTGTAGGAGGTACCCTACCACATGCTTTCTGGTCCTGATCTTTCCTCTAATCTCACATCCTGTATTTCTCTAGGATGCTTCTTTGATGACTTCATACTACAGGGGTGTATAGACCCCCAATCCCACAAGACACATCAGCTGTGGCCCATCTCAATGGATCTATCTCCATCTATCACGGGAAACCTAAATGATGAAGACAATGACGTTCATCTTGAAAGAACCATTCTGTGTGGGCCACTGTGTGCAAGTTTTATATCTACTCCGAGTCATTCACTAGATTCATTAATTGTCTGATGGTGCCTCAATCACTTGAGAATAAGTCACTCCATCTTTCATCCAGCAGTAATAGAGCCTTTGCTCTGTGCCAGATAATGATGGGACAAGAAAACTATGAAACAGCAAGGAACAGCCAATGCCTATAAGTCCCTCACAATTAAATAGAAAAAGAAGCATTCAAATATCTCAATATACCATAATAATAAACATCACCAAATAGGATTCTTGAGTTCTTATGTTCTCTACACAAACTTATTTAATCCACAGAGTAACTCTGATGGTTTATTCAGTTAACTTGAATGATGGGGTTGGTATACAGAGATTAATTACCTGCCCTGGCTCACATATAACAAGTGATAGCAGAGCCAGGATTCAAAATCAAGGATTTAAGTATAGAATATATTATTATGTTCATGTTTTATGTGTTTGTTTGTGGTATGTTTATGTACCATGTGTGTATGTGTATGTGTATGTGTATGTGTATGTGTATGTGTATGTGT
>JANHMN010000006.1:68218696-68232606 GCA_030674055.1 Rhabdomys pumilio
TGTGTATGTGTATGTGTATGTGTATGTGTATGTGTATGTGTATGTGTATGTGTATGTGTATGTGTATGTGTATGTGTTTGTGTTTGTGTTTGTGTTTGTGTCTATATGTATGGTGGATGCACATGTGTGAATGTGCATGTATGCCTCTGCATACATCTGGTGGCCAAAGCAGGACCATGAGTATTCAACTGAATCATTTTCTGCCTTACTCTTTTGAGACAGGGTCTCTAACTAAACTTAGAGCTAAGCTAGAAACCAGCAAACCTTATCAATCCTCCGGTATCTGCCCCTTCTCAGTGCTAGGATTCAGGTGTGTGGAGAATTACTCCTGGCTTTTTACGTGGGTGCTAGGGATTTGAACCCAGGATCTTATGCTTGAACAACAAATACTTTTGCCCACCGAGCCATCTCCCCAGTCCTCAGAGCTGTACTCTTAACACAGTTACATAAAAAAATCATTTAATGCTTCAGCATTGGCACAGGTCATGTGAATACAGAGGGATCAGTTGTCTTGGCTGTGAGTAGCCATGGAGACGGCAGGAGGTTCACTGAGAATAGCCAGAATGCTGAGAACACACTGCTGTGTGTAGAGAGGTGTAGGATACATGGACTTCCTGACTCTCAGCTGAGTCCTGCACTTCAACAAACCTTCTCCCCTTGACCAGGAGAGCACGGAGAATTGGAGCCTGACCTGACCAACTCAGGCACAATTGGGACAGTAAGCTCAGGGTAATTCAGATGTGAAACAGAATAAAGTCGTTTGCAATTATCAGCCCTGTGCTCTTTGTGGGAGTGTTAACACTGCTCTGCAAGTCAGTTCTGTGAGTGCTGACATTGTTTTGAATCACTACCCCAGCATCTTTTGCATATTATCTAGAAGAGAAGTGTGCAATTAAAGGCAAATAGGCTTGCACTCTTCTCCAGTGTTTGGCTGTACCTATTCGTAGCTAGAAATAGCAGTGGAAGAAAATGGAGCTAAAATGGATTAGACTAGGCAGCTGGGAGAGAGTTCAATTGATTTGCTTTACAAGCCTGAAGGCCTGAGTTAGAACCTTAGAATGTATGTTAACTAGCTGGGCTAAGTAGCATGCACTTCGAATCCCAGTGCTGGGCAAGCAGAAATAGGTAGATACCCGGGACTCCCTGGCTAGACAGTTGAGCCAATTTGTCAAGTTCTAGATCAATAGTGCCCAAGGAATAATGCCTAAGTTTGTTCTTTGGTCTCCATACTTTATATGCACATATATACATCCATGTAAGTACGTGTGTGTGTGTGTGAATGTGTGTGTGTGTGTGTGTGTGTGTGCATGCACACACACACAGTCACAAATTCACACAGTCACACGTTCACACAGTCACACATACACAGAAAGAGAGGGGGTATTAAACATCCACAAGATCATCTAGATAAAGGAAAGATGTTTCCTCAATGGATGAAGAATGGAGGGTTCGTACCAGGACCAAAGGATGGCTCTGGTGCTATCTGTGTCCAATGCCTGCTTGCATCATTATCTCATCCCTCTTTGTTTGTCTCCCTCATCTTTAATAATACGATAATATAGCCCAAATTGTAGAGTTGCTGAGAAATGCAAAATAAGTAATGTATACAAAACCACTAGATGCGTGTTAGGAATTATCGGTAAACAATTCCATTTTCTTGTCTAACTTAGTCCAATCCCAAGCAGATCTGAAAGCTAGCTGCCTTCTAATTCAGGGCAAAAATTCTGACCACAGTCTATCTTGTCAAAGACCCTCTCCACAGGCTTATGATGAGTCTGGGAGATTTTTGCAATATTTTTCAATCCTTTTTGCCCCAGCTATAAATATGTTTACACTTGTGTGTTTCTCATTCTTAAGAAATTGTAGCTCAGCATTAGGGTTTCCCTGCTTTGCCTTCAGTATCCCATCCATCTCTTTATGCAGCACCTTCAAGAGGGCTGCACATTATCAGCACTCTGTTACAAGCCAAAGGCTCCTATACCTGTGGTTCAGCATAGTCTGATCTGGAATGGGTCACTCTAAGGCTGCTTGGCCAATAATCAGCCTTTCACCTTTTTGTTGATTTCTCTTTCTTGAGGGCAAGAGGTTATCTGCTCCACTCACATGATGATTCAAACATAAATCTTTATTTTATTTATTTTCTTTCCATCCTGTTCCTTTCTACCCAATCTTTCATTCATTTTGTTCTTGCTCCTCCTCTTAAAAAACTTGCAGATAATTCTCCCCTCAGGGTATTAAATTCATGCATTTCGCTTGCATTTTTAAGAGAACATAAGGGAACAAGAAGACGTAGCAAGCAACTTCTGTGAAAAGAAGTGAAAAGTAATATGGGTTGTTTGAGTAAGAATGATGGAGAATTTTGCTTGGCTGCTGTTGACTGTTGAATATAATGTTCTAGGTCATTTTCACAGTCCGCAATGTACAACAGTAGCAGTGGCAGTGGGGAATGTGTTTCGGGATATCCTTTGTTCCAGAATCGAGAAGTTTTCTGGTTGAAACAGAAAGACCTGCTAGCAAAAGGGTCTTCAAAGCTCAAGTGTAGGGAATGAAAATGAATGGCTAGAGATATAAGAGTGGGCCATGTGATTACACCCCGTGGTCCTGTTTGTCTGGAAGGCAGGTATGAAAGTGCCAGTCCTCAAGGTTTTCATGGGGCTCAATGTTAAAAAAGAAATGCTGTTGGGAGGTAGGCAGTGAGTGACATTGAGAGACTAAAATTGGTGTCCTGAGAATAAAGGACAAGGGAAAGTCTAAAGAACAAAGCTGATGGAGGTCTTATGCAATCTAAGGAAATATAAAAATATAGTACAACTTAGGAAATCTATGATGAACTACTTGATAGCAAGCCTTGGCCTAAGCTGCCTAGGATGAGAGTCAATAAACCCAGTGATCAGGAAGTGTTCAGAAACCAAGGGAGCCTTCAAGAATAAAGACTGACCCTGCAAGCAGGGATCTGACCATTCACACTTGTGGTTATGTTCATCCGTCTGTCCTCGGAATCACTAAAATTCCTTTACACACAGCAGTCCATCTCCTTCTTATCCAGAGGGAAGCCATTTTATGATTCTATCATCACAGATCAATTGGGCACTGAGAAATCAACCAACTTTCTCAAAGCCACACAGCTACAGAATGATCAATTCTCATTTGTACTCTTTCAGGGTCTAATTCCCTAGCACAAAAGAAACAAAGGCTGTTGAGTAGGCAATCCCAATTGGAATCATTTTCATAACTCACACAGGCAAGCACAAATGAAAAAAGCAAACAAGGGACTTTTTGCCTTTTGTCTCTGCCAGTTGTCAGCCCCTAAACAAAACAGTTTTTCTCTCTGTGTGGAGGTTCTGCTGCTGTCCTCTCACATTTTGTTACTAAAATCTCTTGTATGCATGATCAGACACATTTCTGATGGATTTTCAACATGTTGGTGTTATAGAAATAAAATTTGAAAAATTCAATTTTTGTTTCCTGCAAATATGTAGGCAAAATGTTTCTGCAGAGATTCTAGATATGTTGGAGGAACAGTTTGACCCAAAGAAGGAAGTACCTTCCTTCTCCCAGTGGAATCTGAGAACAGTTCTTGGAAAATGTAAAGTTGAAATTCACTCTAAAGAAAAGATCTGATACTGATCTTGGGGCTACGTTAGAGTAGTGAGATAACCAATTTGAAGGGAAGGATGATGTAGCTTAATTGGATAGTCGGAAAACAACAAATATTCAAATACTATTGTCACCTACAAATGAAAAGTAAGTAATACTATTTTGCTGGCAGAATATGAAGATTAATGAACAGTGGAATATAAAGTTCCAAAGACTGAGAAAAAAAAAACACTGTAGGAAATAAATTTCTCTCCAAAGCCACACAAGGAATCTACGCTATGAATCCTTCTATCTGGCCTTACGACCAAGCGACAATTAACAATATAGTATAGTTGATATGTATGTGCTAGATATATATTAATTTTTCTCTTAGACTCAATGTACATATCCTGTTTTGACAAATAACCAGTTTGATTCCATGTCAGAGAAAGATCAGAAACCAAGCAAGGGAGGAGGGATGTGAAGTTCATCAGTTCCATCAAATAAAAACACAGAACAGCCATCTCAACCTGAGCCTTAGTTGAATGCACGGGACATATTTAAAGAGACTTGGTCTTCATCTGCAATGCAGAAATGCAGGTTTTCTGGGCGGTTTGAATTTTACTTAATAACTTGAGAAACTTAATAACTTGATTAAACTTAATAACTTGATTGAAAGTGGGCGGAGAATTCTGGGTGCCTAAGGTCCTTCCTCTGGAAGGAGTCCGATCCTGGTGAAGAGAAGGCTGAGGCTGGTGGCTTGCTCCAGAAAGAGTAATGACCAGACTCTTCTGTGAGGCATAACATGGTTGTTAAGGAGATATGTGAACTCCAGATTCAGAGATAAGATTCTGGTGTCACCAGTGGGTGGTTGAATAAATGTGGCCAACAAGATTGGCATCCCTCTATTTTCCCTTCATTTAATATAAGGAAATGCCACATCTGTTCACTGTAAGGGCTAAGCTGTGGGCAGACAGCACTGAGAACTTGTTCTTTATAATCTAATGATTATAAAACCAGCTGAACAAACAATTACATACACAGAGAATTCAGGTACTTACAAGTGAAAGCAGGCTAGCAAGAGTTGAAGAGATGAAGAAAGTAGTGACTGATTAATCAATTAATTAAGTAAAAGAAAAAATGGGTTTGAGTACCTACAATAGCACTGAGGTCATCAAAGCTGTTAAAGCCAGGTTCTCTTAGAGCCTACACAGCAGTTGGGGAGAGCTACATAATTCTCAGGCAATCAAATAAGGTTCCTCCAGAGACCAATATATTCTACAAAGAAAGTAAAATGTGTGTATGAGGGAGCAGGGAGGAGATAAGTACAGGGTGATGTTGATTTAAATTGTTCAGTCAGACTTAGTAAGAGGAAGCTTTCGGATAAGGCACAGTAAAGTCTATATCATACATAGGTCTGAAGACTGCATGGTCCAGGCAAAACAAGCAAAGCAGCCTTAGATTAAGTGCCTGTGGAATATTCTGGTAAATAAGGAGGAGGGGGGAAAAAGAAGAAGAAGAAGAAGAAGAAGAAGAAGAAGAAGAAGAAGAAGAAGAAGAAGAAGAAGAAGAGGAGGAGGAGGAGGAGGAGGAGGAGGAGGAGGAGGAGGAGGAGGAGGAACTGAAGGTGAGAATAAAGATAGAAGATGTTCCTAAGACATGAGGGGATTGGAGGTGACTAGAAATGCTATGGTTTCATTAAAAATGTGAGAGAAAGCTTCTGCTAGCTAGGTTTCAGCATGAAGAATGGCATGCTGGCATGTCATATAGAATAGATCTCTTCGAAGCTCCAGAATGCAAACTGGAAAAGCAGATGCCAAACAAAGCTACATATTATACTTACAGCCATATTTGCAGTTGGATTCAGACTGTGGCAATGGAGATGAAGGAGAAGAGATGGACTCAGAATGTATTTGGAGAAAGAACCAAGAGGATTGCACATGAGAGGGTTCTAGAAACAGAAGGATCAAAGCTAGCTGATGAACAATACACTGATGTCATGTTCTGAAGTTGCAGAAGACTGGGTGAAGTTGGCATTGGTATCCAAGATCAAATGTTCAGTTTGAACATTAAGGTTTGGGAATGGTTGTAGATTTTGTTGTTTATTTCTAATATTGAGATTGGCTTCAGAGCCTCACACTTAGACAGGAAAGTGCTATACAACCATAGCCCCTAACATATTAAGTTTGAAATATCTATCAGATATCTAATTCTTGTATCAAACAGCCAAATTACAAATCAAATGGACACATGTAATGGAACCTGTAACAATTTATATTCAGATACAGAATATATTTACATATACAGTATATGTACATACATAGTAAATGTTCACATGTAGTGTAGACAGTCAGATTTAAAATTTACCCCAAGGAAAACAGAGATAGAAACAGATAACATGAGATATTGGTATGGAAAGGAGCTGGTGAAATCTGTCTCCCATACGTCTTTGTGACCAAAAAAGAACCAAAAGTGGAGCCACAGATTTCAAACAGAAGTAATTTGTTTGCTCAGGCATACAGGCAGTTAGACTTGGGCACACTAAATGTGGGGATAGGTGCTCAGTGGAGAGTATAAAACGTAGGTCAGGAGTCATTGTGAACTTTCAGGTAACTGACTTGAGTGATGAGCTTGCAAATCAGGAAAGGCCAATGAGAAGTGTGTGGGTGAAGAGTACTATCTGATGAGTGAGATGGAACATGTAATCCAGGATGAAATATTTAAGGAATAAAACAGCAAACATAGGCTCACCATAGGCCGGTTGTAGGCTGTGAGGTTGTGGACTACGAATATTAAGAAGTCAAAGGTTCCTAAGAGTAGAAATAATGAACACCTGGAGCCGATATACAATTTAAAAGGAGTTAAAGTGCTGGGAAGAATTCATATGGGCACTCAGTTGCTGAGACGGAAAAACCCAATCGGTGGTTAGACTGGAGAGCACTGTGAAAAATGGATATGTATTACAAGAATTATCTTTCTTAGTCTTCTGGTTGAAAACAAGTGCTTCATTTAAAGCTTGTTCCAGGTAGCAAATCAGAGTGTAAAAACACTTCCCAAGCATGAGGCATGTGTTCCTCAACCCTGTCCTGTAACCATCTGGACTGTGGGCCTGGCACTCTGGCTTGGATGATGGAGACCTAAGCAGAAGGGATGGCATTCACAGATAAAGGCCAAGCTGATGATGAGGTTTTCAGGGAGCAGGGCAGCCACATAGCTCATTGTTTCATTTATGAGCTGGTCATCCAAATGTGCATTTTCCACCTGTCTGCATTCCCTGTTCCGCGGCTATGAGAGCAATTGAGGAAGGTATTTCCAGATGGGCCATTATCTCTGCCTTCCGTTATCCTGTCAGATTGGCTTCTCGATGTTCTGCTAGCCCTCTTTTCCAAAAAGCTCTTATCTTGCCACCACTAATACCTATTATTCACCTAGCTCTGCTCCACAGTCTTAAAGTTCAATCAGTGACCCCTGAAGGGCACGAGTAGGCTCCACTGGTCTCCTCTCCACTGGCAGTCTCCCATAACCCATGATACCAGAATAGCCTGTCACTTTCAGTATTTTTAGTTTTTTCAAATCTCATGTTTCATTTTCCCCTGGATGCCAGGAGGATGAGGAAAATGCTGTAGCAGAGAGGAAAGATCAATATCCCACAGGAAGCCCCAGACCTGACTGTTTGCTCTTGTGTCTGATACTTGATTGTCTAGGGAGAATTTCACTGCCAAGATCTAAAACTGCTTGTCTTTCCCCAAAGTTTTATGGAAGAATTCTTCTGAATATCTGGTCTCCCAGGAAAAGAGGCCAAGGCACTCAAAGTTATCCTTACCACTGAAAGCCTCAAAATATGTCAAAGGAATGGCAAAAGGCACGATACTAGAAGAATCTTTGCTCTTTTTCTCAGTATGTAAGAGCAACTTTGGGGACAGAAAGGATGAAGGCATGATGTTGAGGAGATGGCCAGAGGCTAGAGACGAGTGACTATAATGTACCTGGTTTATATTTGCCTCCTGGAAAATTCATGGAAATTGATTTAATATTGGTCTCCTTCTGAAAAATTAGTCATGGTATCTGATTTGAATGCATAGCAGAAGTCCCTTGTATGGAAGTATCACATAATGTCTGTGCTTTGAACTGCTTTGGAAGGGTCCCCTTCTTTAATTTGAAGTACTCTTTAAGTTATTTTAAAATTTTTCCCTCTACTGGAACTGGCTTTGAAGAAACACTAACTTATTCAGCAGTGTCCTACTCCCCCAACTACTGAAGGGGCTAGAGATCAAGCTGCCATGAATATGAGTGACTGACTCATGGAAAGGGCAGATCAAGACTGAAAAACAAGGGCTTATTTACAGTGCAATACACTAAGTGCTATAGTGTAAAGAAGGCATTACGTGATGGCATGCTCAGAAGAAAAGCATGGAGGGCTAAAGATTGTTGCTAGATAAGACCTGAAGGGATAAACGGTGGGAATCTGAAAAGGCGGCAGGTTTCAAGCAGAAAACTAGATGGCACAAGCTCTAAAGAGACAGAGCTCATGACTGTGGACGGAGTAACGGCTCAAGTGTGAATGTCTAGGAGACTTTCCTAGACTACTAAGCACCTGGACACGTAGTGATCAGAACTCAATGGAATTGTGAAAGAACTGGAGTAAGGAGACATCAATCCAATATTTTAAGCTCGGATTTGGAGGTTTCTGTATCTGATGATCAAAAAACCACAGATGGTTCTGGCTAAATACCAAAAAAAAAAAAAAAAAAATAAAAAAAATGAACAAAACTTAAGAGATGTCCTCAATTGGGTTAAACATATTAAGTACATTATTCCATTTAACTTTAATATCTATTTAGAGATGAGAGAAATTATAGTCTAAGATACAAGCCTAAAGATAACATTAAAATTTGTTTTCTCCCCCAGAAGTGTATAGTGTGTTGATAACCAAACAACAATTATGGAATTCTGAACTGATATTAATATTCATGAACTTTGTTCATCAATTTCACCATGTTATCAAGTAACATTAGCCTTATTAAGACAACCAAATCTATGCTTAAAAATCGCTTAAACTGGGAATGAGGTCCTGAGTCCAATCCTCATATTTCGTGTCAAAATCAGAGCAGCCACATATTGAAATCCTAGATCTTGGGGGGCAAGTTGCTGGGCACCTGTGGCCAGCCAGCCTAGCCCACTTAATAGGTTACAGGGGAATGAGAGATCCTGTCTCAAAAATCAAGATGGATACCACTGAGGAATGTCATCTGACTTTGAGCCTTCATCTGTGCATGAACAGGTACTCACATAAACACAAACACAGCACACAAAACTACCTATAGCTAAAACACGTAAACAATCATATGATCTTTCAAGTTGGTAACTGCTTTCATATTTTAGTGAAAGTTAGACTGTACTTTGAATCACTTACTAGAATCTAAGATCATGGGGTTAATCCTCTGATAACATATTTAATACCTGTCTCTCCCACCGAGTATAAAAGCCTTGAAGACTAAGGCTCCCATTATAAAATTACACACAAAGAATACCAGACCTTGAATACAACACAAGAACTTTTAAAAAGAAACAGATGAGCATCAACTAGGCTTCAGACATCCAGAATGGGCATCAGAATGATTCAGCAATGTTTTTTCTTATAAAGAAATGTTATGGTAGCAGATTAGTTCGACAAGACAGGAAGTCACCAACATTCAAAGCACACCATCTTGCAAATCACCCCACATGCCTCTCATCACAGAAATGAACAGTAACTATGTCTTGGTGAACACCTCCCTGCAGGTCACAGGTAACAGTGAACTCATTTCCTTGGTATCCTGTTAAAGTTTAAGAACTTCTAAGAGATCATACTTATGAAAAAGTAGAAATATACACACATGTGTATGTATATAGTATATTATATGTATATATGTGCTTGTATGTATATGTATTACATGTCTATGCATGTCTATATGTTTATACATATGTGTATGTGTGTATGTATGTATGTACATTTTACCATCTCAGGCCCACCCCCCCCCACAGGAATAGGACAGGGCCTAAAAATGCAGACACTGAGTTTATGAGGGAAACAATGAAGTTGACAGATGAGTCGTCACTTTGAGAGTTGGAATGAAGATTGGACCAGGAGCAGCCAGAACTGGTACAGCCCCCTTCTCTTCCATTCATCCTCCAAGGATCTCTAGTCAGCCAATGCACTGAGACGCTGACATAAATCAGGGGCAACAACGGATGAGAATGAAGAAATGGTCAGGCAGACACAGTGCTGCAGCCATCAATCAGGAACTAATTCAATCCTGGGAGATGCCTCGTTTGATTAATTTATGTCAGCATTTTCTGTGTTGTCAGGCCCAGTCCCTTGTGTCGTCTGTTCCTTCCCCTTCTTCACTTTCCCCAGCACAAAGAAATGTTCTGTTCCTCCATGCTGACAAGAAATGGGAAGTGGAACCTCAAAGCAGACTCTCCAAGTCTGTTTCCCGCCAAACTTACAGAAGTGTAAAAGAGGGATAGACCTTTGCAATAAACCCAGGTTCAAGCTCAGAAAGCCATCAGCCTTCTAACTGCCTAGAGTTTCCTTCCTTGCACTTCACAGTAACTTCTGCCCCCCACTGTACAAGACACTATGGTTTTCTTAGTGGCAATAAGAAATACACTCCTGTATTTAATAACCATAATAGAAATGGTGATCATAATTTCTGTCATTTATCGAACAACATAATTACTCAACAGTGATGTACAGTTGAAACTCCTTGGAGAAAGCACTGGGACTCATCTGCATGGGAATGTATTCATAAAATCTTGTGCAGGCTAGAAAAAAGTAAGGGATAAACATTTGAATGTGTAGTGTGCTTCTGTGACTTAGTTTTTAGAAAAAAATAAGAAAACTTAGACCTATATGTGGGGGGGGTCTATTTGCATTTTCAACTTTCTATACAAGTATAATTTAGTCTCTTAATATCTATATCCTAATTTTAATATGAGCTTTCTAACATTTTTAAAGACTCCTGCTATATCACAGGATTTATCTGAGTATATGTAGAATGGAGACTGCTATCTATATTTGAGAGGACTGTGGTCAGTGTGGGTAGACAGAAGATGACCACAGCTCGATTCAAATGGAAGAGGCTCTGGGTAGAAAGGATGTGGCTGAGGAAGGGATGATGTGCTAGGCCACCTCTGTAGGGCTTTCTATTTTAGGGGGCTAGTGGTCAGATCCTTTCCAAGCCGACAGACTGACTCCTCGGTTGCTTATTTATTCTTGATATTAAAGACGTTTAGACCTTACTTACTTAGGTAGAGGTTTACAAGCATAGCGGAAAGTGAACAAAAGAAAAAAGCCCAGACCAAAGATGTTTTCCATTACGGACTGTGATCCATGACAGGCAACATCTATCAAGAACACAGTTTCTCTGTTCACACATTTAATTAGGAAACCTGAAATTGAAAGGAAAGGACAGGAAAGGACAGAGAGCCCTGAAAGAAAAATCCTGTAATTCACTGACATTTTGTTTTGTTTTTATTTTTTTTTCATCTTAGGACAGTCTGAATTTAAAGTGTTTCCAGGTAATCAGCATAGCTGTGACTAACCCACTCAGGACATGTTTGCTACAGCTAAGCAGAGTCTTTGGAAGTGCAGCCTCAGAATCCCTGCTTTAGAATGGCTCACGACATTATTCTGTGTTTAGCCACATGGGGCAAACACTGGGTTTCATGTATTTATTAATATTCCAGAAACCAAATAGAGACTCTTGGGTGGAAGTTACAGAAAACCTAGTGTTAGGCTGAGAAAAGCAAGTCTTCTTAATATTGTCAGTGGAAGCTGGAAGCTGTGTAATCCTGGAGGACTGTGCTTTATGAAGTAACAAGGCTCCATCAGAAAAAGAGAAAGGGAAGGGGACCAGAATCTAGCCTGTTTATATTTGTGGCACCATTTCAACACAATAAATTTCAAACACCACATGTGGAAAGTTAACAATGATAATCACATCGCACCATCTCTATTGGTGTGTAAAAGTAAGTCGCATTGTCTGTGAGGGTATTACCTCCAGGGCCACATTCCCATTGCCAGGTATCACTTATGTGATAGTTTTGTAAAAGTGATGCTGATGCACTTATTAATATGTAGGAACACACCTGTGAATGGGCTTATGGCAAGCTGCTGCTGCTTGCTCTCTCTCTCTCTCTCTCTCTCTCTCTCTCTCTCTCTGTGTGTGTGTGTGTGTGTGTGTGTGTGTGTGTGTGTGTGTTCCTTTGGGGGGCCACTGATCTAAGCAGGGGTTGGATACAAGCCTAATGGAGACGTACACTGCAGTATGAAATCAGTCTGGGTGACCATGAAGGCCTTTTTAAGATTCTGTAATTCGAAGAAGGAAATGAAGATGGCTGTAAATTGTGGCAGAGCCCCAAGGAAATCAGTAATCTTGAATCACTAATGCTAATTTATGATTTTGGGCAGGTTGTTTGAACTTTATTAAGCTTAGCTAAATCCACTGAAATGAGTGAGGAAATAAATAAACAAGTCAAAATCCTGTTTTCTTCTCCACAAAAAGAATTACATCAGAGCCTAGATTTCCCATGGAGTGCTCCGGAATCTAATTATTGGAGTAGCAAAGAAAATATGCACATGGCTTCAGATCCTTCCTCTACCATCTGTGTGATTTGATGTCCCCAAAGAGTATAGTTTCTCATCAATGACCATGGAAATATCCCCCATAGGAGGATCTCCTATGATGTCCACGCATCCAGCTACTCCAGTAGTTAAGGAATCTTATGGATCTGATGCCACATGCTCATCACTGTGGCTCCACATTTTGATATCAAAGCATTAAATCACATATCCTAAGCGAGCTACTGCAGACTTGCATTTGTTTGCTGAGAAGAAAGGAAAGAACAAGACTAGTATAAGGGCAGAGGCCATGTGAACATTTTTAGGATGTCTCTGTTCTTTTGAAAAGACCTGGAAGAAGAAGAGGCTGAGATTTACGGCAGACTTACAATTCCTCTGTAGATAGGTACATTCTAGCATCTATTTTTGATCAGTCACATGCCACTTATCTCCAAGCACAGGTTACAATAGGTAAACAAATTCATTAGTACTGCAAAGTCAGGAGCCCTTGGAAGAGTGCTTCTCAACCTTATGCTGCTAATCTTTCATACAGTTCCTCATGTTGTGGTGACCCCTCCCCCAAATAAAATTATTTTGCTGCCATTTCATGACTGTAATGTTGCTACTGTTGTGAATTGTAATGTAAAAATATGATATGCAGGATACCTGATATGTGACCCCTAAAGGGGTCATGACTTACAGGTTGAGAACCACTGCCTTAGCAGTATAAATATGATATCAATAGACTAAGACCATGGAATATACAATGATATACAATATCATTTTGTATATCAGATATACAATGTGAACCATAGCCTGGGCCATTCTGACAATGTCAAAACATAGCTTTATTGGAGCACAGTCTCTCTGTTTCCTGTGCCAGGAAGGTCAGAAGGTAAAGACAAAACTGTTTTGTTTTTCAGGTGGGAAGACAACTGCATGGCCTGCTCTGTGTAGAAAACTGGCAGGGTTGATAATGACCTTCTTGTGCAGTCTGTCCTGGCTTCTGGGACCTTGACAACTAAGACCATTGTTCTTTTAACACGCAAATATATATGAGACTTTTTGAGGAAACAAAATGCAGAAAAGAAGCATGTTTTCCATCTTCTGAAATCCTACTGCTAGTTGGAGTTAAAACTTAGTTCCTTGTGAACAAAGACAAAGATAGAAATAGTATCCTGTAATGGAAGCAAGAATGTCACAGCAGCCTGTTCAGGCCCACAACAGGGCATGGCCTGGGTTTGAGTCTGGGTGTTCATGGAAGCAGAATGGACAGAAGAGGCCAAAGTTTCTAGAGCAAGATCAGTTTATAAGTATATTCAACTGCAGTAATTCTTCCATAGAATCCTTAATTAATAACTTGGGGAAGTTTAATAAGCATAATTGAGTTAATTACTGCTCAAATTCAAAGACAAGAAGACTAATTTAAGCATGCAGAGATGATACAAACACATGTACAGTATGCTGTGGTTTTAAAGAAAAATGAAATTTCAAATTGTTTCTCCTCTCTGTTTCTAAGGAAGGGGAAACATTAATTTAATTCCCCTTGACAAGCCCAAGAACATGGTCTCCCATGGATGGCCAGTCTCCCCAATTTTCTTTTTCCTCAAGGCCATAAACTTGATAGTCTTCATGCCCATAGACTCCAGGTACTTCTGAGGCTTTACATGCGAAAAACTGAATAGAACACACACACACACACACACACACACACACACACACACACACA
>JANHMN010000006.1:68232616-68261529 GCA_030674055.1 Rhabdomys pumilio
AGCTTATAAAACTAAATCCTAATGTTTCTCTCTTCCATCCTTTATCTTCCTACTTTCTTCCTTCTTTTTTTTCCCAGAAATGTGTGCCGATAGAAAGGGTGTCAACTGCCAAAGCTGCACACAGATCCCTTTCAGAGCTGCCCCATGTCCTGCAAGTCTTCCATTTGGCCAAAAGATGATTGGCAAAAAACTGTCATCAGATGTATTACTAATCCATGTGCTCATATGTATGGTGAGGATTTGCATACATTGGACATATTTCACACTCTTTACTGGCCCTTTCACAAAGCCTCATCTTCAAAAGGCAATAGCCTGGTGCTGATCCCTCAGCAAAGTAATTGGAAGGCTGCCCCGAAACTGCACGCCCCCTTCTTAGCTGGCACAGTGCTGTGTCTTACAGGGTTGCCTTCCAAGGGCCAACTTCTCAGTTCAATCTGCCTTCACAAGAGCTAAACACAGCCTGGGGGAAAAAAAAAGGTTTTTCTAGTGGAGAACCCCTCTTTGGAACTTTGAACAGCGCTGCTGTTGCTCCTCATATTTCCTCTTCAGGTGTTTGATACAAGGCAGTTTTCAAGGTAAATGTGACATCATCTCTAATGTTAAACAATGGGGCTAGTCTGAGTCGATGGTACATCTTCAGTGCCTCACAGAAGAACCTCACAAAACAGAAATAAAAGGAAACTTCCCCAGCAGTCTGCAATGTGCTAACCTTCTGAGAGACAGCTCATCTACTGTAGTGGAAATCCATGCTAAAAAGGGTACCAAAAGATTAGTCATCCCATTGATTTCTTATTATTTTTGTGCTAGAAAAAAAACCACCTCAACCTCTTTCGAAACATAAAGAAGGGATGCCACAGTGCAATTTGTGTGTTTATCTAAGCTGAACAGATCTCCCATTCTTCCTTATTAATACCAACCAAAGGCTAATGCAGTTGCCAGCTGACTGCCAGACAAGCCCTCAGAGGATAACATAACAGGAAAGAAAAGAAGAGAAAATGCTCTCCCTCCAGAAGGCAGCCATTTGGATGCTCAACTTAGGAGAAGACTGCTTTATTCTACCTCAAAAAGGGTGTCTTAATCTCTAGTATAAATGGCAGATGCACAGGCTGAGGAAATAGCTCAGCCAGTAAGTGCTTGCCTCTCAAACAGGAGAACTTGAGTTTCATCCCTAAAACTCATAATAAAAAAAAAAAAAAAGACAGATCTTGGGCTTGTTGACCAGACATCCTACCCTACTAAGGTAATGATAGACACTACCTATCAAGTAGATGGTGCCTATAGAGTGTTCTCTGACCGACACACACAGGTGCACACACACACACACACACACACACACACACACACACACACACAGAGAGAGAGAGAGAGAGAGAGAGAGAGAAAGAGAGAGAGAGAGAGAATTAGAATATAGCGATTTCTTAGAGATTCCAAGCATGACGGCACTCCTTAGAAAATAAGAAAGTTCCATTATGTCAAAGGAAATTCTTTTCAAAAGGAAGTGATGGCATGGTAAGCTGAGTTCCTGGCTAAGTGAATACAACATGGCTGGCTGACACAGGTCTGCTATAGAATGTGAAGACAGTTGGTGAGGCTGAAGAAAAGGAGGTGCAGCTAAAGATAATAGTCCCAGACACCTTCTTATTCAAAGAAGGCATTTTTTTCCTCAACAAACCTTCCCGGATTCAACACATGTAGTCCTAGCCCACGATCAGTCAAGATAAGGATAAAGATGTGCCATGAAGACTGTTATCTGAGGCCTCAATCATCACTGCCACGTGAGGTTATCTGAGGCCAGTTTTGGTTCAAAATGATATTAATTAATATAGCTTTGGATTGACTCCATTATTAAAAGTAGTTTTAGGAAGGTAAATTTTCATGAATCTTAATCTACTGGCAATGGCAGGTAGATATGAAGCTCTTTAAACACAAGCTCCAAAAAACAGAAAACAAAGTCTACTTTGAGCTAAATCTCTTGAATTGGACCAAAAGTGAATAAGAGAAAAGCAAGAAAGGCATTTCAAAGTATGTCTACACTCTGACCCCATGGGAAAAAGTGGTAGTCCACCGAACAGGACTAACTTTCCTTTCACTCCACAAAAGAAGATTCAAGACCCAAGGAATCTCCCAAAGAAAAGTACCTGTAGCTCATGGCAAGATTGGAAGTTTAGGAACAAGATTCCTCTTGTTTTAGGATATCTTGTATTAGGATAACTGAGATTCAACCCCATCACTGCAAAATTTGTGTTTCTAACCACTTCAAGAAAAGTCCCACACCCATGGCAAACTCATTAGAAACTCACTTGGTTATTAAGAAGAGTGTGCTATACTGAAAAGCATCCATTTGATTTTTGGCAGCATGTTTATCTCATGGGAGGCAGGGTTATGTTATTTTAAGAGAGAATTATAAGGCTTGACTATCTGCCTTCAAGGTAGCCATAATGGCTGTAGAGATTCTAGACAAACATTGAAATTACATAACTAGCAATAAATGATACTGTGATCTAGTGTCAAAAACAAAACTAGGGAAATTCATGTCCTAAAGAAGAAATAAACCCACACAGAGCTCCAAAGAGCTTCAGAATGTTTCCGGCACTAGCATGCTAAGCAAATGTCTTGGTTTTCAATTCCATGAGCCTCTTCTCACTCATTGAGATACGATTAACTGGTTCTCTTCTGAGACCCACTTATTCATGCAGCTCAATCCCATCATCATGCCTGATTAAATTCTGGGTAGTTATCAAGCTCAGCAGAAATGATCTGAACTTACATATGTAAGGTAAAGAAACATGGCCTCTGCAGATGACCTAACCTAAGCAGAAGCCAGAAAGGACAGATGCTTCATTCCAGTAAAGTGTACCAAGAGCCTCAATCTGAGATTCAGCCATTCACCTATCTGCTGACCCTGTGCTGGGCATTGATTGCTAGATTGCTTTGTTCTGAGATGCTGTCAGAATCTGGGGCAGAGAAAATGATGAATGTGAAGAAGAATGGAAAGCAGTGGTAGCTGTTATGGTGGAGGGAAGAAAGTATGATGTTCAAGGCCAGGGCAAGAAGAATTGGTAACTCATGAAGTTGGATACAGCTTCCTGGGTGAGAAGGCTTTGTGTGCTGAGCCTTGAAGGGTGGGCATGCTGTGAATGTCAGACATCTGACTGTGGGAGATGCTTTTCCATGAGGAGGGACAAATGAGAGCATCGGTGCTGGCTTGAGGACAAGACTGGACATAACAGTAGTACCTGTCTCTTAGGCAGAAGATTGTCTGTCATGCACAATCATTAGGTACACATAAAATCTCCATTGGCGGATCTATAAAAGCCAGGTCCATTAAATTAACTATCTAGTTAAAGTCATTAAGACAGGGAACTCTACTTCAGTTTAGTAGAGCTCTGATACCAGATAGGCAGCCATTCAGAGTATATATTGATTGAAATCGCAAAAATTTCAGTAAATACATTTTAAACCACATGTGCTTAGGGCAATAGTATGCCCAGGAAAAACGGGCAACTGCTCCTTGGCATGTATAGCATCACCCTGGCAAATAGGGCAAATAGGATGGTTTCCCAAAGGATGTTCTCTAGTCTTATCGTAAATGGCTCCTTTCTACATAAGGCTTCTTTCATTTCCCTTGGAACTGTAAGGGAGGGATGAGCCCACAACTGCCACTGGGTAGTTTTATCTGATAGTCTGCTCAGTCCTCCCCTTACCCAGTCATAACTTCATCACAGTTAATTGCACAAAAATTTTAGAAACTTCTATAAAGTCAACACAGCTTTAAACCTCAAGAAATTGTTGGGCACAGAGATGTCAAATGTAGGAAATGCAGCATATTCATGAGAAATACACTTTACAAAGAGTGTCAATCTATCAATCACAAGATTAGCCCTAAAACACCTTAAGAAAGGCGAGAACTGACACCCATAATCAGAGTTCATTCTCCAATTACATTAAGATAATCATTGTCCAGGCCCATTTGTGTTTGTATAAGATTATTTGATTTCCCACACTAAAAGGTCTTTTATTACCAACCATCAACACTGTAATAGCAGTCCTAAATGTGAAGAAAGCCACTTAAATTAATACAGCTTTCTGATTTTTATTTCACTGTGTCAGCAGGGCCGCTCTGGGAGCTGCTGTGTGCAACAGCCAGTCTCAGGGAAGGAGAGAGCCTTGAACAGCAGAGCCACAGGGACAGCATGGGCAGGCTGGAGTGGAGCAATTAGAACAATGGTGCTTAGTGAACAGCCTAGGTGTTGAAATACACTAAGAAAGCTCAGTGCACAGAGCAAGGTGGAGGTCTGATGGGGTGGAAAATGAGAATGGGGAACAAAAGTGAGATTTTAGAAAAAGAAACAAGGGTTTTATCCTGGGTGTGGTAGTACACATTAGAAAACAGAGGCAGAAGGATCCAGGTTCAAGACTACCATCAACTATGTAGTGAGGTTGAGGCCAGTCTGAGTCATGTGAGCTTCTCCCAAAATGAAATAAAATGAAACCAAACAATTCTTCTTCCCACCAAACTGCAGCTTCTACAGCTTTCTATTGTCATGCAATCATCTCTTATGATGGTCGGGAGCAGCTTATCCTTTTCTTTCTTCTATTCCTTTTCTTTCTCTTCTTCTTTCCTCTCTCTCTCTCTCTCTCTTTCTCTCTCTCTCTTCTATCTCTCTCTTCTCTCTCTCTCCTTCCCCCCTCTCTCTTTCTTTCTTTCACCTGATTTAGATAATGTTCTCTCTCTCTCTCTCTCTCTCTCTCTCTCTCTCTCTCTCTCTCACACACACACACACACACACACACACACACACATACACACACACACACACACACACATACACAAAGGTGTGGGAGGAAGAGAGCATGCATGAGTACACGTAACAGTTTGTGTGGAAGTCATGGGACAACCTTGGGTATTATATCTAACCTGAACATGTCGTGATGGTTAATCGGGTAGCTTCTAGGTATTAGACAGTTTAGTGATTAAAGATGCTTAGGCTACTAGGTCTAACTATTACATGGATTCTGGTGAGCTAATCTTGAACTTGATTCTTGGAAAGCTCACATTTTAAAGCAAAAATAAAACAAGCAATACACACACACACACACACACACACACACAAAACAAAAACAAAATAACAAGGTCTCATTATAATATAGCCTTGACTGGCCTGGAACTCAAATTCTCAAAGATATACTTGCCTTTGCCTCTTGAGTGCTGGGATAAAGGGTATTTGCCTCTATGCCTGGGTCTGGGTATCTGAATTCAGATTGTCAATTTTCTTGTGTGATAAAGGCTTTATCCACTGGACTGTCTTCCCAGGACATGAACTTGGAGAAGTTAAGATGGTGCCTATCTAGATATTTCACCACTGCAAGGCAATGTTCTTGGTACTGGAAGATACTCTGCAAGTTACAAAGGAGAAATGTAATCACCAACCCAGCTACAAACCCTTTCATCTACAAGGTGTCCTGCTTATGAGATATGCTAGTGCAAAGGTAGCATAATGTTTGTTGAAGCAACCAATCCATATCTGATTTGACTGGAAGCTCATTCCATGGGATGGAACCTATAACCTTCACAGGTGACTAGGTATCCCAGGGACGTAGACTAAAACAGAATACTGCTACTTTACTAATGAACTCAGTAACTAAATGACTCCTGATGACATTCTGCTATACTCATAGATCAGCGCCTTCATCAGCCATCATCAAATGAAGTTTTCTCCTACAGCAAAAAGACCCAAAGCCAGAAAATATTAAGAAAGTGGGAGACCTTGTGACACTAAGCTCTACTTCCTTCAGTGTTCAGGGAAACTTCTAGAAGAATAGGCAAATAAGAGTGTAAGGGCAAAGGGGATGTAGGACAGCAAGGAAACAAGGCTTTCCAAACACAACAGAGCCGACACACACAGGAGCTCATAGAGACTGACGTAGCATGCATACGGCCTGCATGCGTCTGCACCAGATATGCTCCTAGAGCTGAAAGGAGAAGTGGACATGTGCCCCGTGTCCACTTCTAACTAACTGGAGATAACCCAGAGTTGTCCTAACAACCACTCGCAAATGAAAGATAGGTTTTCTTCAACAGAATCTCACTGGGAAAACAAACTATTCTTAATGATAGACTATGTACCCAGAGGTAGATGACCAACATACATCAACTCAAGGACATCTTTGGACATTCCTTATCTAACTTAGTCTTGTCAGGGATCTTTCGTTCTTTCTTTCTTTTTCTTTTTTTCTTTGCTTTTAAAACATCTCAATTTTTAATTTTATTTTTTCCCTTTCTTTCACACTAAGGGTTCTTTGCATATATGTTATGGCTTTGACTTTTGTGTTTTTAAGGAGCTGAATTTGTCTCTGCATCTAAATCTGTTTCCTGTGACTTTTCTGGGGCTCTTTTCCTTCTGTTTGTTTTATCCGGTTCCAACTGTGATTGTTTTACCTTATTATAACTTACTTTATTCCAGGATCATCCTTAGAAGTCTGCTTGTTTTCTAGTGAGAGACAGAAAGGGGTGGAATCCACATAAAGAAGAGGTGGACAGGAACTAGGAGCACTAGAGGGAGGCAAAACTGTAATCGGCATATATTATATGAAGAAAATCTACCTTCATTAAAAGAAAAAAAATACTGTTTTATATATTACATTTAAGGCTGTAGTGTATTTATATGCAAACCATTTATGAATATGTACACACACACACACACACACACACACACACACACTTTTGTTATAGTGGAACAAATCCAGCTAGCTACCCTTTTATATATTTAGCTATTTTTTTCTCTGTGGTGAAAGTTTCTTTAATTTAATTTAACAAAACTCTCTAAATCCAGTACATAGTATTGTAACTGTAGTCTTAATGTTGTGCATAAGACCTTTTGATTTGTTCAGCCTATGTATTTGATACCTTGTATCATTTCATTTTAATCTTCTCCATTTCTTTTTCTACTACTTTTCTGAATGTTGCATGTATATTTAACGGCTGTACCTTTAGGTTCCACACATAAAAAGATGATACAGTATTTAGCTGTGCCTGGTTTTTTTTTATGTTTAACATAGTGTTCTCTATATTTATCTGCATTGTAGCAAGCAGTAAGGTTCCTTTAAAGTCGGGATAATATGATAAATATTGAATACACACACAAACACAATATATCACCGCTGTTCATTTCTGCATCTGATGAGCACTCAGATCATGTCTGCATCTCGACTATTGTGAACCATGCTATGGTGACTATGGCGTGCATATATCATTATGAACTGGTAATCTCATCTAACTGGAATAGAGATTGGGTATTACACAGCAGCTCTTTGTTTCATTCTGTTGGAGGCCTCTGTACTATTCCCACAGGTCCATGAGTCTTAAAAAGGAGCATGATATATATGATAACAGAAAATGACCTTTTCAGTTTTCAGAAGACAAAGGCATTATATTCTCAAAACACGTATCTAATGACAATAGAAATGTGGTTCTGGACATTGTCAGCCTACTGAGACTTGCATAGTCAAGACAAAAACCAAAAATGCAGTTTTAATTCTCTGGTTATTTCAGTTCAGGTTCAAAAAGGTATGACCCAGTTCAACAGTTTACCTTATAAACTAGACTAGGCTTTCATTATGACATTTAGTTGCTTCTCAAAAGTGATATGACTACAAAGGCAAAGGAATGATGTGTTATTTCTCACCACATTGAAAAGCATTAGGCTTCAGATTGGACCTAGAGTCCCAAGGATTTTTTTTTTTTTTTTTCGGAACTTCATGTATGAAACAGAATAGAAAGCAACTGGCCTTCCAGAGTACAATTTAAGTGGATGCTATTTGTTTGTTTGGGTCAAGTTAAAATGATGATCCATTTGTAAAT
This sequence comes from Rhabdomys pumilio, assembly GCA_030674055.1. Taxonomy (NCBI): domain Eukaryota; kingdom Metazoa; phylum Chordata; class Mammalia; order Rodentia; family Muridae; genus Rhabdomys; species Rhabdomys pumilio. The sequence continues at coordinate 68,240,478 of JANHMN010000006.1, forward strand.
GCCTGTTCTATGACTTATCACTGAAAAGTAATTGAAACTTGTGTCTACTGCCTGCTTTAGGTGGCCTCTGAAATGGATGTTTACAATGGATGGGCAAACTGTGATACAGCTCAAATGAGTATGAGTAGACAAGAGAAGGAAGGGGAACTAGGGACCAGTGGTTGTCTTGGGAATAGGCTACAAGGGAAGGGTTTTGCTCCATCTGCCTCCTAGGTGATCCTACCACACTGTGTGATGTTTGCACGCAGTGACATAACAACATTATGATAAATGTGTTTCATCTAAAAGTTTTAGATCCTTGGGACACTCATGAACAAACAGTCACAGGGAAGTTTGTTCTTTTAGTCTCCTTTAGCAGGTATGAGCAAGCAGTAATCGATAATAATAAGTAAGCCAATTACACAGCCTGTTAGATGGTGTCAAGTCCTAGAGAAAAGTTCTCAAGCAGAGTCAATTAAATGGCCTGGTGCTGGGGGCAGGGAGGATTGCAATCTTAAATATTATTTTCAAAACACACTTCACTGAGAAGGTGACAATTAAGGAAAGATTTGAAGCAGATGAGGTAGAACTGTGAGTCATTGTATCATAGTCTGGTTTATATTTTAAAAGATGCTGCATTGAGAGTCTATTTCTGGCCAAGTGGATCTGGGGAGTCCTCGGGAGAATTATATCAGTGATATCCAGCATCATACCCTGACTCGTCCCTAAAACAATGCTAGAACTTGATGCTCAGCTTTTCACTATAATTTGCTGTCTTCTTTGCTTCACCCTAGCCTAGTCTCCTCAGCCAAGTCCCTCTGTGGGCACACACAGGTTCTGGTTTTGTGTTGAGTTCCATAATAAACTCCAACCTGGGCCATGCCAAGCTTTCACATCAGCTCTGCTGTGTGACCTTGGGCTCCACCATTTCCATAGGATGTGTGAGCTGTTAAACCCACAGACTCCAAACTCAGACACCTATTTGATCCTTGCTTTTTGCACAGTCTCCCTGGTTTTCTGACTCACTCTCAACTGACATTCCACTCACCCCGTCTGCCCATCAGGAAAGGGATGTGGCTAGATCTCACAGTCAGCAGAGTTTAAAGACATTAGGATTCGGGCCTCTTACAAAGCTGATGCAGCTGAAGCTACTGCATGGAGAGTTTTGACAGACCGTCTTTGCCATTGTGAGGTATAATGTCATGTACATGTTTTACATGCAGCTTTACAGCTTCTAATGTGTTATCATAGCCTTTATTTCGCAGGATCGTTGTCGTGTTCCTGTGCAGTAGACCATACAGATGGAACTGTCATCGGTTTTTATCTTTTTCCTCCCAATTTATAAAGTGGGAAACCGCAGATCAAAAGAATGAAAGAAGCTATCCCAGACCACACAGCTGACACATGGCAAAGTCGGGACACATTTCCAAGTCGTTTCACTCCTGGTACATGACACTGTCCAAACATGAAGCCAGTTCTGGGCGATAATAGAAAACAGCTTTTGAAACCTTCTGTCTCAGTTGAAGGTCTGGAAATATTTTACCTCGTTTCTGACCTCTAGATCTTGTGAGTCTTTTGTTCTCATGAAAGAAGTGACACCAGTCGACAAACAGGAGGTATGTTTCTGGTCAGATCAAGTGAGTGTAAAGAATGAATATATCTGCTGAGGAATTGTCCTTGCAATATCAAAAAGACTTTATCCAGTCCTGTCTGAATGTTGCCACACACCAGACTAACTATTTGCACCTTATTCTAACACACAAGGCAGACTTGGACCTTCTCTTTAGGCAAGCTTCCTTCACCTTTGACTTTTCCATAGTACTGAAGGATAGTGTTCAGTGGGGAAGCATTTCTTCATTACTCTATGTCCCTCTTTGAGTAGTGATGAAAGCAATCCAAGTTTATCTTCCTTTCATCCATTCCACAGCAACCAATTTCTACAGCTTAGAGAATGAAAGGATCAAATTTTTATTCCTTGTAGGATATAGCACCTTGAATTATACTAAAATGTTTGAGATCTGGCTTAAAGGTAAAAGAGAAAAGTCACAGATGAATTGGACAGGATAAAATGTGAATCATAGTAAGATGAATAGAATGAGGGTTCACCAAGAGTAAAGGAACTGGTAATCAGAATACAGTATATGCATTTGTGATGTCATTAAATAAAATAACACAAATAATACAAATAAATAAAATATATACAGATATTTGTAAGATGCCAAAGATGGACTTTCCAGAATTTGAGGAAGAAATTAAATATTAAGGAAGTAGTGAGAATTTTTCATTGTTTCACTTCTGACTAAAGATACTTTGTGTTCTCTGAATGGATAAAGGGAAGTTCCGTAAATTGTCCTCATTGATGCAAGTCTGCTGCATTTAGATATGACATAATTAGTGAGGCAACACTAAATGCGCTTTCTTTCTACCTCTACCTGTCTTAGAGTTGCTATTGCTGTGATGAAATCCTGTGTCCAAAAAGCAAGTCAGGGAGGAAAGGGTTTACTTGGCTTACAGTTTCTTATCACTGTTCATCATCTAAGGAAGTCAGGACAGGAACTCAAACAGAAAAGAAACCTTGGAAGCAGGAGCTTGATGCAGAGGCCATAGAGGGGTACTGCTTACTGGCTTGCTGTCATGGCTTGTTCAGTCTACTTTCTTATAGAACCCTGGACCATCAGCCCAGGGATGGCACCACCTACAATAGACTGGACCCTCCTCCATCAAGCTCTAAGAAAATGCCCTAGAGGATTGCCTGTTGCTTGATCTTATAAAGGCATTTTCTTAATTAAGGGTATTTCCGATTTGTGTTATGTTGAGATAAGACCACCCAGAATGCCTTCCTTACAAGACCCAGTTGCTGTACTTTGACACTAAATTGAAGTGATTTTAGCAATGGACTTGCATATAGAGCTACCTATTTGCTACCTGCAATGATATTTTTTATGGCATTCTAACACCAACTTAGCACATCAAAACTCCCTTTCCACAGTTCCACAATCCTCAAACAAACACACAAAATATCTATCCCTCTGATTCCCCACCTATAAGGTGCTTTATTTTGTCCATCAATGTGTATTTTGGTCTTCTTTCTTTTCTCTTTGTTCACAGGAATTTCACCACTATTGTGCTTCTTGGATCTCTGGTTCCATGCTGTATTGTGTCAATTTGCTTTACTTCTGACTTATATAGCCCTCAAAACTCTGAGTGATGAACTTGCCCCTATTCTCATAGTTGGCTTCTTTTCTCCGTCTCCCCACTCAATTCTCTCTCCAAAATGAAGCTGTGATTGCCTTAGCTCCTTAGTCCCACTCTACCAGGTCCCTAGCATCATTATCGATGCTAGTGGCTTTAATATATAAATGACATGCATACTTACATATCTACTATTTGCTATTTGTATTTGGCATGTACATATGTACATAAGTATGCATTATGTATGTATGTATTTTAGTTAGGGTTCTACTGCTGTGAACAGATACCATGACCAAGGCAACCCTTATAAGGACAGCATTTAATTGGGGCTGGCTTATAGGTTCAGAGGTTCAGTTCATTATCATCAAGTGGGAACATGGTAACATCCAGGCAGGCATGGTGAAGGAGGAGTTGAGAGTTCTACATCTTCATCTGAAGGCTGCTAGCAGAATACTGACTTCTAGGCAGTTAGGACAAGGGTATTAAAGCCCACACCCATGGTGACACACCTACTCCATCAAGGCAACACTTCTTAATAGTGCCACTCCCTAGGCCAAGCATATACAGACCATCACTGTATGCATATGTATGTATGTATGTATGTATGTATGTATGTATATGTATTTATCTATGTTTGTGTATGTGTATGTTTATATATATATGTGACATAAATGTGAATGTGCATGTATGTATGTAGACACAAGATTGGTGTCTCTTAATCTTTTTCTACCTTACAGTTTGAAGAAAGCTTTCTCACTAAACCTGGAACATTCAGATTCAGATAGTCTGGATAGCTAATTTGTCCCAGGGATTAGAGAATGCATGTCTATCTGCTGGGTTTACCAGCAAGTTTACAGACCAACTTGGCTTTTATGTGGGTTCTGAGGATCTGAACCCTAATCCTCACTCTTACAGACAGGGTGTTTTACCTGTGGAGTGATTTTCCTAGGCTATTTGCTGATTTTCTAGTTTATTCTCCAAAAGCCCAATGTAAACTCCACAGGGACTGGGGCTTTCTTTACCTTAGCAATGTGCCAGCATATTGTAAATAAAATTGTGTATTTGTTAAATAAATTAACACATACATGAAGAAACAGAAAAACATTGTCTTTTTTCCATTGACAGTTATATTTTAGGTATGAGTTGTAAACATTATCTAACTTTAATCCCCAACCATTCACACAACCATCTCTACCTGCTGTACTTTTTTTTTTTTTTTTTTTTTTTGGTATTGCACATTGAACCTGAAGACTGAGAAAGCAAAATGTGGATCATACAGTTACTTCAACCTCTGGAATCAACTGTTCCTTTCATTATGTTTCTTTCATACTTAAACATGAATTTGAGGAGTGGATTCTTCATTAGGAAATACTATATACAGGATACCTGGTAAATAAGGGCAATATCCATTCTTTACATTACTGGAATGCTAAATGGTCTGGACACTCATTTCCTTTCTTGTTTATGAGACAGTTCTTCAGTCAATCAATCAATCATATATTGAGTATCTGATTTATCTGGGTGCTATGCTTGGGTTTAGCCAGTATAAATTTCTCTATCTTTTCCCCCTTCTCAATCATGGTATATGCTGGTTACTTTAGCATATAACACAACTGATTTATTAATGCAAATTAGAGGTAATTCACCATGGAAGGCCTCATCAATTTATGGTTGATTCTCAAAGGAACCAGTTGTCTGGGTAACTGAGAGAAAGAAGCCATTGTTTCTCCTCTGGAGGCTGCTTAAAGCTAGGGCAATTGAACACTCTTCTAACAGAACTGGGAAAGTAAATAGTTCCCGTTGCCTGTGTCAACAGACTACATACAGATGCTTCATCCTTCCCTGATGGGATCTGGTTGTAGTTTCATTCAATTCTACATTTTAGTTCCAAAGGGCTTTATCATTACCACACAGTTCTATTGGTCCCAGGCAAGCAGGATCAATAATTTTACAGACAGCACCTAACACAAACATTCCTGATGCATTCCACTCCCAAAAGCGAGAGTCCACCATGCTGTGACCAACTGGGTATTTGCTTTAAGCTACCATCAAATCCCAAATGGAGAAAAAAAAAAAACCAAAAAGTTCCATATAAAGCTGGGTTCCACCTTGCAGGGCAGCATGTTGCAAACAATTGCTGCTTTTCAGGAGCTAGTCTAAGGGATGAAAAGCAGAAAAAAAGAAAGAAAGAAAGAAAGGAAAGAGGGAAGGAAGAAAGAAGGAAGGAACAAAAGAAAAGAAGGAAGGAGGGAAGGAAGGAAGAAGGAAAGAAAGAAAAGAAGGAAGGAGGGAAGGAAGGAAGGAAGGAAGGAAGGAAGGGAGGGAGGGAGGGAGGGAGGGAAGGAAGGAAGGAAGAAAGGAAGGAAGGAAGATTCCATCAATGTACACCAGAAACTTCCTGGTGATGTTTTAAAATGACCATAACTATGACTTTGTGTTGCCTTTTTCTTTCTTCCTTCCTCCTTCTTTCCTTCCACTTTTTGACTATTTCTTTTTCCTATTCCCAACCTACACATTGGTATTTATTATGCAATCCACCCAGTCAAATTTTCATTAGATTTTAGTGTCTTTATTGTGTTGAAAGACACCCCCCAATCAATTTTTAGGACATTTTTATCTTTGTTCTGTGGCTCTAATAGTATTTTGTATTTTTAATTCAATATTTCATTTATTTACATTCAGATGTTATCTATCCCCTTTCCTCATCCCTCCCCTCAAATTTTAGGACATTTTTATCAACCTAGAAAAAGTCTTGTTCCCTTTTATTCTATTTCCAATCTTTCTTCTCAGTCTTGGTAATGGTAACTACTGATATTCTTCTTCATGTCTCCAGATCTGCCTGTTCTAGAGTTTGTACATACATGGAATTACCATATGTCATATTCTGTGTCTGGCTTCCTTCCTAGTATAATATATTCAAGTTTCATACATGTTGTACCTATGTCAGTACTTTGTTATCTTTTAGTGACCAAACAATATTCTAGCAATATGTTTACATGTAGTTTGTCTGAATACACATTAATCCATTAACCAGGAACACAATAGGACTGTTTGCACTTTGGGATTCTTTCCAATATTATTCTCGGTAGCACTGGTGCAAACAATTGTCTAGAGACACCTATGTTTCCTTTGGGTGTAAGGCTTGACTGAAATCACTGGGTAGCAGAGTAACTATGCTCACACTTTAGGGATGTGGCCAGATGGTCTTGATAAAAACTTTCCAGTTTCTTTCCATTGTCACCAATCCTTGATATCCCATCCTTTTAGTTAGAGCCATCCTCTGGGTACGTACAACAATTCCCTATGATTTTGGTTTTCTTTACCTTGATTAGCAATGGTAAGCATATTTTGATATATGTATAGTCATATCTCATGATTTCGTTGAAGAAATGAATTTGGTTAGTTGCTCATGTTCTTAAAGTTGACTTCTAGGTTTTTGTTTGTTTATTTGCTTGCTTGTTTGTTTGTTTGGGTTTTTTTGCCATTTTAGCTTCTGGTCATACTGGAAGTTTGTAGGAGAATTTCATCCACTGCTTTCTTTTAAGTGATTGTTGATCTTGAGTTAGAATGTCAGGTGTGTATTTCTGTATATTAGAAGTCATTGAAATAAAATAAGTCTACCTTTGTACCTAAGAAGAAAAGTACCCTAGTCTCTCTTTTTGTCTCTTTCAATTTCACACATTCCCACTGATATAACGATATATGGCTGGCATTCTGAAAGCTGTGAGCAGTCATCGACCAAATTCATAAGTGGGCAAAAAATTTGGTGAATGGCTTGCTTGCTTCTAATCATAAGTGAAGAAAACCCTGGAACTAAAAAGACGCAGCACTGTTGAGTGCTGATGTGAATTTTAAAATATATTCTTTTGATCTAGGTACAATAAAAAAACAATGAAATATCGTTGCACACAATTAAGTAAGTGCTCATTAAATATTGGCTTACGGAATAAAATGCTCACAAGTCCTTTGTGAGGCATTGGGTTTTAAGTGCTTGGCTTTTCTCATTTAGAAAAGCAGATGAGAGGGCGGAATCATTTCCTTCTTGGTCTGAGAGGTTTTGATCTTCTGAAACCAGAGCAATAACACTAATGTCTTAGATGCTGTGAATGTTATTTTAAATTTGAACAGGGGCAGAAACTCATTTCCAGATTGATGGCCCGATCTAAAACTGAGTCCATTTCTCTGTGAAGGTCATAAGATATACATGATATGCTTTTTTTTTAATCTAGTTCTGGAAGATAAACAGATCTGAGTTGTATGTGATTATCAGACAAACTGCTTACTTAGACCCAGAAGGGTGTTTAACATCATGTGCCTGCATGTCTGCGGCCCTGGCAGTAAGCACTGCTCTCTGAATCTTGACATGGACTACAGTCCTTACAATCCTCTTTCTGCTCTTTGTTGACTGTTCTTTGTCTTTACTTTGCCTTTTGTGGTCAGAATTGCTAAAAGGTGCTAAGCTTGGAATCTCTGCAATGCTTTAGCTATTCGGTTTAAGCAAGTCACTTAACCTCTCTGTTTTCTTTTTGATGCTCTTAAGTCAGTGATTCGGTAACTTTAAACCAACAATACTAGATAAGTTTTTTGTCTTTTATGCTCTTATTAACATGCCATTAGAAATGAGTTTCAACTAATTACAAAAATACTGATGAGAAAAAAACAGTTGATTTCTTCTGGCCTTAAATTTATTCTCTACCAATGCAGAAATCAATAGAGTATACTGCTGGCAAATGAAGATGTGGGCACTTAGATGTGGTCTAACCTGACCCAAACAGATGGTGAGTGGCAGCGCTTAAGAGGTAGTTGGGAAAGGGAACCTCTGTAGCATACATAACCCAGGAATTACATATGATAGATGTGTCTCTATCCAATGATCCTGAGTCTGTATGTTCTTATAAATTCACCCTGCTTCAGCCATTATAAATGACATTAAAGAAGGAGAGAAGAAAGTCCAGAGACAAGTAATAGTATCTTCTCTACCTCTTTAGAGAGGCAACTCTGTGTAAGTCATTAATGGAGAGAACCTGAAAAAATAAGTTAAGCCATGGGTAGCTTTCCAGGGCAGTAGGTCATCCCAACTTGGAAGGAAGCCAAGAAAGAGGGACACTCCCTTGTCACTCAAAATGCTACAGAGGTTGAATTGACCACAAAGGCAATGTTTCCCAGGAAATGAAAACCACTAATGGCACTATTTTCATAATTCAAATACGTTCTTTCAGGATAAACACATGCTCCTTTTGGAAACAGATTTAATGATGTTTATCCATTTATATTTGTACACTGCTGAGACTAGTGACAGCACTCAATAAATAATAGATAATAATAATAATAATAATCCCGATCCAAAGTCTTCAGGAGGAGAAAAACCAGACCCCGAGATTTATTGTTGGCGTATACTATAAAAATCGATCTGGCTCCTTAAATAGAAGGAGTGCCTTGAGGGAAGAGAAGTCATTGATTTATGATGCAAAGAAAATGTAATTTTAAGAATTACAATAATAACAGCAATAATCAATGTCCTATATGGCTCATAATAAAAAAAGGGAGGAAAGAAAACAGTATTCAAAATAACACACGCTATTACTTTAGGAAATGGGGAATTTCCAAGAGAGCGGTACTATTATGTTACTGGATTCTTTGATAAGCAATACCCACAGTAAAAACATCTTATTTTAATTGTTTCTCAAGGAGATAGGCCACTCACTTCAGGTACAGAGAAAACTTTCTCTACCTAACTCTCTAACCTCACTTTTTTATCTCACATGATTAGCACCAATTATCAGTTAGGGCCATCCCACCCTAGCTCCAGACAATACCTCATATCCATCTTCCACACCTAGACTTCCATCCTTAACTACCTCCTTTGCCTTACTTCCATAAAGCACAAGAGGCCATTTCTAGGATATTACAGTGATTTCATATTGCTTATGGAATTCAAAATCTACACTGATGATGTTGTCCCACCGAGATTTCATAATTTTGTGTTGCATCATAGTATTCCCTCTGAAACTCGCCCACTGACACACTCACAATGCTCTCAAACCTCATGTGTCTACAGCTTTAATCAGGTTGCTAGCATAGAATTCATGATGAGATACACTGAAATACTTCCCAAGAGTGCAACTCTGGGGTGAGCCCCTTCTAGATGGTTCTGTGCTGCCATCTTTAGTGTCAATTACTCTTCTCCAGTTGAATCAGAATTGTGCCCCATCATAATATTTCCTTACTTGTGTGTGCACACACACACACACACACACACACACACACACACACACACTTACTTCCCCTCTAGTAAATAGTAAGACCAAAGAGTTCATGAGTTTTGTGTGTAGTTGGTACTTAACACGTACTTACTTAATTCCATTGCTACAGAAAGGACACTTATGGAAGAAATCATAAGGTTTCTAGTCTCTTCAAATTTCATAGGCTGACCTTTAGTAAAACTTTAATCATATCTTATTCAGCTTCATATTAGATCATCAAAAATTCCTATAATATATGAAATCTTTTTGTGTAGAACATGGAATAGGTATTTGATAAATTCTCATTGAAGGCAATTGCTTTAGGGAGAGAGCTCCTGAGAAAAGATGCTACTACTCTTTATATGGAAAACAAAGGCTTTTCTGTAAATCCTCAATCGATCCTTGCCAAACTTTATTCTGACTTTGATGATAACCTCTTTACTACACTAAGGTTCCTTTGCTTTCTGTCACTAACACTCACTATGGTACCCAATAAAGCTCCATTGGTAAAAATCAAATGTTACATTCTGCCATCAATCACACATTTAATAAACATCTTTATGATATCTGTGCGGGATTAAATAGGTTTAGGAAGAAATATGTGATTAAAAGTCATAATGAAAAAATAGTCTTTAACTTTATATGGATTAGATTTACTACCTAAGTCACAGTTGTCTCTTATGTAGCTTCAAGTTCTTAATGAATCATAAGATCTACAAGCAAGGGGCATATCTGCCTTTTCCACAGCTCTATTCTCCAGCTCTCAGCATGCTCTTGGCACACTGTAGATGTTCAGTAAGTGTTTGGCTGAAGAACAAAATAAATTGCCATACAAAGTCTGGAATGATCCCTAGGAGTAGCAAAATTGACTAGAATATTTTATTTTTTCTCCTACTACAAAGCAGTTCTAGATATTTTCCTGGATATAGGGTTGAGGCATGGCAGTGACTGACAGAGGGCTCTTTTGCCAAGTTACTTATGAGACGCTTCAGTTTTTCAGTATTCATGAACTACTGAGATGAGTACACAGCTGTCTTTACAAATGGAAGGAAGAAGTAAATAGGATCAAAAAAAATAGATGCAGGAAGAACAAAGAAACTTACCTAATTCTTCATAATGACTTTGAGGGTTATTGCACTAAGTCAGGTGTGGAATTATTGCACTAAGTCAGGTGTGGAATTTCTAAAACTCTCTGAATCAATTCTGCCCCTGAGCCCCATAGGGGTTATTAATGGATTTCTTAAACAGTGTGGTAGTTTTCAATGTTAGCTTAGGCTATCCACCCACACTGCTGCTCACTCTTTCTCTTTACTCTGCTTCCAGTGGGAACATTGGTGTCTACCTTCTACCTAGCAACCTTCCCAGAGGCTCTGGAGAGATACTAGTGTGTATGAACATTTGCAAAATTAAGAATCCAAATGTAAGATCCTGAATACAGACTACTTTCCAATTCTCTTTCCAGTCAAATGCTTCTCAATGCCTGAGTTAGAGCTAAGCATTTACATTTCTGAAATGTAAAACTGTGTTACCCTTTAATATCACTGTTCATGGAAAGATTTATGGACAATCAAATGCTGTTTCTTTCCTTTTATGCAAAGTCCATAATAGAGTAATGGAAGAAAAGGGCAGAGTTAGAATAGAGGGTGAGGGACAATTGAGAACCTCCCATAGCAAAAGCAAATAAAACAAAGACTACCCTGAATACACATGCATGGCCAGTCACTCTGTTGTTTATGCGGGTAAACTTGTAATCAATGAGTGCCTGACATTCTAAAGAGCTCTTTATTTACATGGCTGAGCATACAAACTTGTTCCTGTAACTGTGGTGACCCCAAAGGTTTACTGGAAATAGAGACAATGTACAATATGACTTTCCACTCTGATGAAGTCAAGGGGAAGGCAAGAAAACCAGTACATTGCCAAAATTGACTTTCTGTAGAGTGATGCTCTGCTCGAACTCTTAACCAAATGTATTCTGTTACATTACAATGAACCTGAATGTGGATTCTATTGAAACACCAACATTTTAGTATTGTTACAAACAAGAAGGCAGAGGGATTAACCTCTACTGGTCAACAACCCAACTTTCTGTCAGGGCATAATAGGTCTTTAGAAGTTTGCTTTGGAACTCCAAATGGGTGGGAGAGGTGTAAGTTAGTTCTCTAATGGAATATTCTTCTTTATCTAAGATCTTCTCTCTGGTAAAAGACCATCAAGCCTTTATATATTCACTCATTTAATGCAGATACCATAGCAATTCTCAGTTCTGCACTAAACTCAGCACACTGTACCTGCCAGAGAATGTGACATCAGGAGACCTCATGCAGTACTGAGCCTGTGTATGGGTATTGTGCTCCATCTTCTTGCTTTTCATGGGGGAATGAGGTTGGAGATGAGACGGATGAGGAGCCATTTATCAGAGAAGAAGGAGCAATCACAAGAGTAAGCCAGTATTTGGAAGGTGTGTGAGGCTCTGTCCCTGGAAGGCTGAGAAATGGTGTTTATGGCCATGAATTCCAATTCGATAGCAACAGCACTGCAGGAAGTATTGATCTGGCAAAAGCTGGAGGCCTTCCAGCAAGTTTGAGCCATCCTCTCACAGGTGCCCATATGCAATTGACTTTACCAACTCTTTGCTTCAATGGAGCAAGCATGAGCTCAGTAAAGACGGCTCTCCAATTAGCCTTTAGTCAGAGAGCAAGTTAGAAGTGGGAAGAAGAGACATGTTCCAGATCTTAGAAAAAAAAAGAAAAGAAAAAGCTAGATACTAAGTGTTTTCCTCTGAGACTCTACTATGGACTCCTAGGTCTATTTTAAAGACATCATTATCAACGCAGACAAGCTATTTCTGAGGGACTCCTGTTTTATTTACAATAGCCATATTTGTTATGCAATAAGAAGATAGATGAGATTAGAATTTTTCAGCTTGGTTGGAGCAAACAAAATAGTACTTGGATTTTATTCTGAAATGAATTAAAAAATTATTCTAGATGATGATTTTTATACTGATAGACATAATGAGGGTATTTGCAACAATATTCCATTTTGATTGTCATAGATTCTGCATATTATCTTAAAAAGCCAATGGGGAGACATAGTTTCATAGACACACAGGTGAAAAGCCTTCAATAACTTTATCGTATTTTCACAGCTCTGAGTTAAGCAAATGGCCTGGTGCTCGAAAAACATGAATTTGATCACAGATTGCATTTAGTATAAGAAATGGAATAGGTGGCCTAGCCCAACAAGACCAGATAAAGCCATTCTTCTCTTTGAATGTCTGTGTTCTATGTGCCCTGATCTGTGAGCCCTATTTAGCCTAAACACCATGTGCAGCCAAATGTAAAGCCAGATATACAACCTTTCCTCCCTGACTGTCTGAGATCCCCTCACCCAATCTTGAGAGCTCTCTAGCCAAACAGCCATATATAACGTGGCAGGACCACATAAGGCAGCCCTTTTATCACACCACTGTGACACTTGCCCTTCCCTAGAGGCCCCATCCAACTCAATCACCACGTATAATCTTGCAGAAAATAATTCTGGAATTGTCCACCCTGGAATGCCACTGCCCCTTTACCTGCTTCTAGAGCCCTCAAGCTAATTTTCCACATGTGACCTACCATGTCAGGGCTTGATAATGAATCTCCTTAGCCCTCACCTCTCTCTAACCCAGCTAGTTTCCTATAGTCACTCCAGTCTGCTGCTTACCTCTAGGCTTTACTACAGTGAGCAGAAAACACATAGCAACAGAAAGAGCTAAGAACATGACATCAGATATACGGATCTTGCCAGTAAAACACAAGCAATATGAAAAGCCAAGACTCTAAGTCTGCTCCCCATAAGGCAACAAATGCTATAGAATGGCCTCCAAAGAGAATGAAATTCAAGGCAAAGCATTCAAAGCAACAATTATAAATATGTTAAAGGACTTTAAAGAATTTAAAGAGGATGTGAACAAGCAGCTGAATGAATTGAGAGAGGATATGACGTAAACTGTCAAAATGCAAGAAAATACACATGGCCAGATGAGAAGGGGAAAACAATTCAGAATGTAAAGATAGAATTAAATAAAGAGAAATACTGAAAGAAACTCGACCTGCAATGAAAATTCCAATTAGCCAAATGAAGCTAGTGAGGAGTCCCACCAGCAGAAAGGACCATGTAGAAGACAGAGTATGAGGGCCTTAACACAGCACAGAAGGGCAAGAGAAGTCTAGGGGAAACAACCACTCCTGGATGAATTTGACATTACACCATAAGAGAGAAGCCACTATGCAAACACAGTAGAAAACATACAGCTTAAGGAGGCTTAAGTTCTAATGCGGAGCCTTCTACTCTGCTTGGCTACACTGCCATGACATCTAACTTTCCTTTAAATGCTTGTGTTTGTACTCACAACCAAAGGCCACACTTCTCTTAACTTAGAGTATCCTTTTTTTTAGAGATGCAAAGCTGTACAAGACGCTGAAATAAAGAAAAGTTGAAGGCTCAGCCCTAAAGGAGAAATTTATACTACCAAAGTGAGGTTCAAAAAACATTCTGCAAGAGGAGAGGAAAGAAGGGAAGAGTTTGAACGTATGTAAAAGGCCCATGAAGCACCATCTCCTAAACAAGAGTCACCCATGGCAATTACAAACTCATTGCAGCTGCACCATCTGGCATGAGACTCGCATAGGCCCGTTGAATTAACAGTCAGCCATGCATAGGGAAAGGGCACAGAGTGCCCTGTCACTTACTGATGAACTTTTGACACCTAACATATTCTGAGAGACAGAGAGACATACACTCAGCTGTGTACCCAATGAGGCACACCCACCAGGCCCTAATGGGTAGTTCAAACATAGTAACACAGAGGACCCTAGCGCAACTTCGTGGATCAGAAAAGAATTCAAAAGCTTGTAAATATGCAACAGAGATTTGTAAAGAAGAGAAGAGTTTGGAGGGAGATGAGAATAACAAGGTTGTGTTGTATATAAGCTGGCAAAGAGCAAAATGTACTAAAAATGAAAACAGAAAGAAGAATGGGACTCTCTGCTTACCATACCTTGTGCAGAGGCAAGGGTATTGGACAGAAAAGAGACAGAGGTGAGAGGGTCTTGTCATTTGAGCAAGTGGTAAATTTAAAGAAAGACTGTTGGGACAGGCCACTTGTACCCAGTAGCTTATGTGAAGAACCGCCTGCAGAGTAGATTCTTATTTCCTGTGTGTGGCTGGCCACCACAGCACAATTGCACCTGTGTGGACTTGACTGGGGCATCGGTGTGCAAGGGAGATGGTCCTCTCCAATGGCCCCTGCCCCGATGAGCAATGGGCCTTCTCAACGTCTGGGGTTGCTTGGGTCTTAATAGTGAGGCTGCAGAAGACCCACACAGCAGCCAGAGGCACGCAAACAGTGAGCTGCAAGTTCTATCCTAACACTGGTGGTTTATGAATCTCTGAGCTCCGTTTCTTTGCATCTTAAAATACTTCATAACTGAAGGCGTTTGAATAAATAACGTATTCTTCTGTACACAAAGAAGGGAAGCAATATGATAGATGAGCACGGCAGGGTTTCTTTCTCACAGAGACAATAACGTAGATGGCTTAGGCTGGCTGGAAAAAAGAACAGAGGCCCCACTGCAGTAGACTTGGAGAATCCTCCATCCTCAGGGGTAGAAGATCAATAACAGGACTATCCTGACCTGTTCTTGGGGTAGAAGATGTGGCGAACTTGATGGGGAGTCTGTTGAGAGTCTTAACATAGGTTCTTACTTAATGCTTCCTTGTGGGGCTGGGGCAGTTGACAAGAAGAAAAGGTTAGCTTTGAATATTAGCACCACTATTACTATTGTTTTAGATGTAATCTTTTTTTTTTCAGATTTAAGAGAAATCTCTTTCTCTCTCATTTTCTCTCTCTTTCTCTCTCTCTCTCTTAATAAGCTTCACAGTTCAGTGCTTTAACACAGACACAGGACTTTCTGTCACCTAGTGATGGAAATCCGATAACACAGAGAGGGGGAAGAGCTTGCTGGAGGAAAGGGCTAAACAAATCCTCCATCTCTCAAAAGAGTGAGATTAGAGTGAGCACCAGGAGAGTTCTACTGTCACTACCATCCTGCCTCTGTGCTTACCTCCCTCCTAGGGTATTCCAGGGTGTGCACTATCTAAGCCACTTTCACAGCAAAGCTTTGCTTTTTCTAGAATGTTCCCCCAACCCATATCTTTTAAAAAGAATATTAAAGTTTGTGTGTGTGTGTGCATGTGTGTGTGTGTGTGTGTGTGTGTGTGTGTGTGTGTGTGTACATGTATATGCTAGCACATGGCACATATGTGAAGGTCAGTCAGTAGACAACTTTTAGGAGTTGCTTTCCACCTTTGCTGAGGCAAGATCTCTCTTGTTTCTTCTGCCATGATGCATGCTGAATACTAGCCAGCCTGGGAGCTACTTGGTGATTTTCCTGTCTCTGCCTCCTACCTGCTACAAGAGTACTGGGTTTACAGACAGATGCCAGAGTGCTCATGTTTGCATGGGTCTGAGGTCATCAGGTTTGTGTGGCTAGCATTTGTACAGACTGTCACTTCGTGGCTCTCTTTTAGTCATTTTCACATGGTCTTATTCTATCTCAGGCTGACTTGGAATTCACTACATAGCCCCAGCTGATCACAAAATCACTCACATCCTCCTCCTCTGCTGCTCAACTGCTGTGATTACAGGTGTGTGCTAGTAACCTCAGCTTCTCCTTTACTAATATCAACAACCAGCACATCTTACCTCTTTTCTTCCATGGCATCTCTACCATTTTTGAGAAAAGCAAATGAACGAACAAACAAACTCCAAGTCAACTAGAATCATCTCTAAATATTTTTGTTTCTGTCTTAAAAAATATTTTATTGATTCTTTGTGAATTCCACATCTTGCACCCCAATCTCACTCATCTCCCCATCCTTTCATATCTATGTCTTACCCTTGCAACTTCCCCTCAGAAGAAAACATACAAAAAAAAAAAAAAAAAAAGATGTTCCACAATATGGAAGCTGTGGCATGTCACAGCGTGTCTCCCAGGACACTTTTTTGCCCAAAACCCTTTTCTTGCAAATGTTCATTCCACGGAGTCATTTGTCTGGCTTCTGCTTCTCTATCAGTACTGGATCCTCACCGGGACTCGCCTTCAGATACCCTGTTGTTGCCCCGTGCTGTGGAGATCTTGCAGCTTTGGTTCTGGATGGCCAGCCCTTTCACACATTCCAGCAGTTTATACCCGGAAGAGATCTTGGGGTGAGCCAACTCAAAGACCAGGATTTGGGCCTGGGTGGTACCTGAGTTAGCCAGCCTGACAACCCTCCCATGCTCAAACCATCGGGGCCAGCTGGTGAGTGCTGAGGTGAGGCTAGTTCACTTGCTCTTCTACTGTCAGGGCCAGATCTCTTGGGCTCATACTCTAGAGGCAAGCTCACATATGTCCCTGCCACCGGGGCCAGTTCTAGTGTGCAGACAAGGAGTAGGCCTCTCTCATGAGTACCTACCAGGCCGAGAGTGGAGCAAGTTTGCCTGTTCTCATGCCCTTGGGGCCAACTCTCCTAGGATGTCCAGGCAAGGGATGGGGCTGGCTCTTCTGAGTGCTGCAGAGTGTGAGAGGCAGGGCCTACTCTGCAGAGTCCTCAGACATCAAAATTGCTCCAGGAGGAAGCCCAGACCAGGGATGTCCTCATGGCCTCTGGTTGTAACAGATCCCTCCTGCTGTAGGGCCAAAGACCCAGATATGGCCCCAGTAGACACCACAGGCCAGGACCTCACCATGGCTTCAAGTGGCCTCAGGCTGTTCCTTAGTTCACCTGACTCTCTAGTTCTTCCCATCTTCATTGTGTATACACCATTCTGCTTCTTTCCATCTTCCCTCGCTCTGTCACTTACTTGCTCATCTTAGTGGTACTGAGAGTCTCTGGGTGTCAGGAGTCATCTCAGGAATGCTATGCCTTGCCACACCATGTGTTGCCAGACAGGGGTCATCTTGGACATGTTCTGCCTGCCCAAGCTTAATAGTACTAGGCTCGGGTCATCTCTGGGGTGTCCTCTGCTCACCCATGCCCTGTGGTGCCAAGTGGGGGGTTGAACTCGTATGTTTTTACTCAAAGCTGGACTTAATGACCCAGGTTCTTTGAAGGACTTCTGCAATTAGTAGCCTTTGATGACATCAGCTAGAGAATGAGTCTCTCTCTGTCTTTTTGGTCCCTAAATCCTCACACTCAGTACAAACCTAATACTCTCTACTTCATGTAGAGAATAACTAATAGTTCTTTATAGCTGAAAGCTATAGCAGGGGAGTATAGTTTACAAAAGATAGTCTTACTTGGGACATACTTAACACTTACAGATGATCAGATTCTACCCACAACTCAAGATTGTCAAATATGTTGATGCAATCTTTTTCTCCAGAATGTTCCAGTCCTTTCCTGCAAGAAGCTTCGTGGTCAGACCTGTTTTTTTTTTTTTTTCTTTTTTTATGTATTTGTGGTAAGTTAATGTGCAGCATACAAGGACAAGCAGAATGATGCAGTCCTAAAAACCCCTGTAGTAAAGCCAAAGTTAGTGATTCAGGAAGGCGAGAGGGAGAGCAAGTTGGCAGAAAAGAAAAAATGGAGATTTCTAGAATCCTAGTGTCAGAATGGCAAATGTTTTTTTTTTCTTTTAACGTTTCTGTGCTATGCCCAAGGCTCAAAAAACTACATTATAGCTTCTCATTGCCTCTCCACAATAGTTCCCTCTCAGCCCTTTCCTGATGAATATTAGTGTTACCTGTCATTCATTGATTCAATAAACACTGTGTGAATGCTTATTAATTGCTAGGATGCAGGGTGGGGATAGCTCCTATCAAAACAGAGCCACTCCCTCAATGGAATGTATGGCAGGAGAACAAGCAGGCAATACACTCACAAGTAAACATATCTTTTACTGTCAGCTGCTGGCAACTGCTATGAAAAGACAGAAAATACAAGGAAGCAAAGAAAGATTTAGGACCCATTTAGATTCAACAGTCAAGGCAGCATTTTAGAGCAGGTAATGTTTGCCCAAAGATTGATACATGACAACACTCGTATGCCTGGAGCAAACTAGCTTTCCTTTGTGTAGTAGACATAAGGGAAGGAACAGGAAGATTTTATTTATCTGCAGCTCAGTTGGTTGAATCCCTCTTTCACTCTCTCATCTGACACCAGTTAGATCTTACAAGGCAGTTCAATTTTTTTCACCTCTTTCTCATTTTCATCATTTGTGAAATAAGGAATTGAACTACTGTACTTTATGGCCTGTCTGCCACTAGTGATAACCAATGTCACTATTTTCCACCCACTCTTCCTATCTCACAAAGAACTGATGATCTATCCAGCAGCAGAGTACAAGGATCTTATACACTTATGAGGCTAGGGACAGATTCCCAGACTCTGTTCCCTATTTGATGACATCATGGTACCATCCTTATCGTGAAACTTCTTCCAGGAGCAATCAGCTTGGTCATTCTACATCTCTGATGCAATGACACATGTGGGAAGCTCAGGTGTGGAGTTGGCTCTCTGACTTCAGCTTGGAGCCATGCCCAAAGGGGTCAATACCAAGTAATTTGATTTTACTAGAGACGTATACACCCAGAGTGGAATCCAGTTTAAGCAAAGAGTTATAGTGAAAAGATACCAGCTTTACATATACTGTCCTAGACTTTCATCCTAGCTTCTCTTTTTGTTCACAGTATAATCTTGGAGCACAATTAAAAGTAGCTATTGAGGCATGGTTGTAGGTGCTAGGGCAGAGTGATGATTCATAATCTACTACAAGGACTCAGAAGTTCTACTATCATGTTGCTGTTGTACAAGTACAGGTTGAGACTTAAAAAGAATAAAAAACTTGCTGTAAAGATGTAAAGATGGGAATATTTGAATCTAGGTGTATTGGATTTTCTAGAGGAACAGAATTTATATGTATCTGTATGTAAAATATATATATATATATATATGTGAGATAGATAGATAGATAGATAGATAGATAGATAGATAGATAGATAGAAGGAAGATGATAGATAGGACAGAAAGAATGTATGTGGGATGGCTTACAGACTGTGATCCAGTCAGTTCAACAATGGCTGTCTATAAATGGGAGGTCAAAGAATCCAGTAGATGTTCAGTCCACAAGGCAGAAATTCTCTGTCAGCTGGTCTTCAGGATATAGCTGCATTCTAAAGAAGTAGACTCTAGTGCCAATGAAGGACTAGACTTGCTGAGAAGGGTGAGAGTAAGCAAGCAAGAACAGGAGCATCCTGCTTACATGTCCTTTATATGGGCTGCCACTAGAAAGCATGGCCCAGATTTTACATTTATCTTTCCTCATCAAAAGGTCCAGGTTAAAAGTGGGTCTTCCTACTTCATTCAAATGACTTAATTACAAACAACAACAACAACAAACAAAAATAAAAACCAAAATAAAACCCTTGTACATCAATCCATCCACTTGGGTTTTAGTTAGTTCTAGATGTCATCAAGTTGACAACCAAGAACAGTCATCAGACTAAGTAACTTCAAATTGAAAGTTTTCGTTACAAACCATCCAAAACCCACTTAATTTCGTCAATGCTCAATTTCCCCATTGGAAACCAAGTACACATAGCTACCTGGAGTATGTGAAGGACACAATCTGGAGCACAAGTGAACTGTCAGCAGACACTGAGGCAGTTCATTTTGCCCTGCTCTCTCAATCACTGCCCTTCAGTGTGTCTGGAGCCAGGAGGAAGCACCTTTACCTCTCAAACAAAAGCTGCCAAGATGCTGGGCAGGAGCTGGTGAGTGAGCAGCAGGCAGTCAGCTCAGCAATTTTTGAGATTTTTTTTTTAATGTCTCTAAATTCAGTCTGTAGGAAGCTGTGAATTATCTATATAAAGAGGAACTTTGAGACGAATTATCAGAAAGGGTTGATCACCCTCGATCCTCAGCTATCCCTGACTATGAATGATTATAAAAATTCTGCAGTGTTCTGCACTTGTGGAGGCCAAGTTAATGAGGCATTACTGTATCTATCTGTCAGATTATACTAAGCCTTTTAAATAACATAATTTCTATTCATTGCAGGGTAGCTTAAAAAGATGCAACGGACAAGGAGTTCCTTTCATCTTAATGGAGAACTGGCATCTTCAATTAGAAAGTATTTAAACTATGCTAAAACATATGTTCTGAAAGTACAAGAAAGAGAAGAAATTTAAGCAAGGTTAGTATTATCTGAATGTCAGATTGAAAGAAAAATAGCAAACTGGTCATTTGGCTTATCGTGAAAATTGCTTGTAAGGCCAAATTTGAAATTTCTATGTTGATGGTCACATGAGTGGGTGGTTTCTTTCTGACCTCTGAGCTGCTCTCCTCCTTCATGGACTATTTGTCTGAATATTAAGGAGACTGACTTACATGGCTCTCTGGGCACACGGCTCCAACTGTGTTTAGACAAAAGAGCACAGCCAGTGAAGATGTCAATAGGCCAGCATTTATCATGTGCCTGTGGCTTGAGCATGACACAGTCTGAGTTTCTCAGTAAATACCTTTATAAGATGTATATACACACATGCCCAGAAGAGCCAAGTGTGTGTGTGTGTGTGTGTGTGTGTGTGTGTGTGTGTGTGTGTGTG
>JANHMN010000006.1:68261539-68287580 GCA_030674055.1 Rhabdomys pumilio
TGTGTGTGTGTGTGTGTGTGTGTGTGTGTGTGTGTGTGTGTGTGTGTATGTGTGTCTGCAACACAGAAATACATGTTGTGACACTGGGGGACTGGATATAATCTGATAGAATCACTTTCTTTTTTCTGTCATGCCAAGACCCTTCCTAAGGGGCAAAGGCAACTGTTTTTCCAGAAACCAGGCAGAGGGACCAAACTTTCCAATGAGGATATCTGGCTTTCTAAAGTTGTTTCTCAGAAGTGTAAATATAAGCTTGCTGACCAATGCTGATTTTAAGGGTAAGTTAATAGTATTGTTTGCCTTACCTTTTCCAATTAAGAATTCCCAAAGGAGTTCTTTTGATATAAGTCAGATTTGTGCTTGTAAGTTCAGAGAGCTTGTGAACCCATATAGTTAAAAGCAAGGGCTCTGGATACAAACACACTTGAGCTCACTTCCTGCTTCAGAAAGTGTCAGAGGATAATGGCTCTAGGCCAGGAGACTCTGGGTAAAGCCTGCTTACTAGCATTATAAGCTTAGAAAGGTATATGTACCCATTTTGCCTCAGTTTCCCGATCAGAGAGATAATGAAAAAAGTGTTATTGTGAAAAACACTGGATACATATATATAGTAAGCTATTGATAAATGCTATTTATTGTTCTATAAAGTGAGAGAGATGACCCTGGTCCTCTTTGTAAGATTGTTTCAAGGTTCAAAAGAGACAATGTGCAAAAACTGCTTCCCATAATGCCTACACGGTATAATGATCGGGAGATTGGGAGCTATTACTATCAAAGACCAAAGTAACTAAAAATGCATCCTAGTATGTCTGTTCAGATAGCTTTTCTGTAGACATCAATGCACTCAGTTCTCTATCTACTACCTAATAGCTGCAAACGGCTCAGGAAATTGCATAACATCTAAGGTTCTCTGTTTCCTGGGCTATAAAATATGAAAGCCAGATGATCAAAGGCCATTTTAGTTCTAAAATGCCTGGATTTTGAATCCCCAGTTTTACAGTTGTGTTAAGAGAAAGGAACAAAAAACAAAAAAGCAAAAAGAAAAGAAAAAAAAAAGAAAACAAAATGAACAACCTCACCGTGTCCATCACCCCACTGTAGCAACCTGTTCTGGAAACGTGCAGTCTAAGCTATTAACTAAACAAAAGGAGGAGAGTGAGCTTCAAAGGATGTAGGGAGGGTAGTCCAATAAGTGATTACCTGGATTTTATCTGGGAAATTGATGATCTAAACACAGACTGAGAGGAACTGTGTTACACCAAGCTGTTGAAGAGTCCCTTGATTGTCAGCAGCTCCTATGGTCAGGAATAGAAATCAGAAATACACCAACTCTGCCAAGTGTCCAGGTCATCAAATTTGTGACTGAATACAGCTCACCGCTTTAACTTCCTTGTTCCAAGTATGTCCATACAGCTATAGTGATCTGGCAATGTAAGGCTGAAGGAACATGGAGCCCCCAGAACCCTGGGAAGCCTGGGTGAAGACAGTCTAAAGTTATGTCCCTGTGTTTTACTCACGTAATTTTTTTTTGAGAGGAAGCCATATAAAACCGTAGCTTAAATGGGTATCTTTCCAAAGCAGGCTTTATTAGAAAGATCCCCAACCCCAGAATTTTTAGTTATTTCTACCAATAATAATCAATAATCAAATAACGGTCTAGTTTAAGGTCTTTCAACTATGAGATGTTGATATTTTTGGTTTTTGAGACTGAATTTCTCCTGAATCTCAGGAAAGCCTAGAACTTTCTTTGTAGCCCAGTATGACCTTGAAAATCTTGATTCTCTGCCTACACCTCTCAAGTGCTGGGATCACATGCATGTGCCACCATACCTAACTCTGGGCCATCACTGACATACGATAACCCCTTAATCTTAATAAACCAGGAATTTCTTATTAACAACATTTTTATTTGTTGCTGCTCTCCCCCTCCTGCTGTGTAGTAGAGACATTGAGCCATATAATTTCCTTTGCTCTAAGTAATCACCAGATCATCACTCATTCAACTGTGCTAGTTATTTTTTTTTTTAATCTGAAAAAGACTTTTCTCTTTTGTTCATTTACTTAGCATCTCCAAGCCATGTAATTAACAGCTCAAACGGCATCCAGCATACTTGGCTAGGGTTAAGAATGCCCACTGTGAGCTCCAGTGGCCTTTTATACTTGGTCTTTCAGAGCATCTGCTAAGATGTATTGTAACGCTTTATTTAATTGTTGGTCTCCTAACTTGATTACAAACTCCATTATAAAAGGTGCCAAATCTTACTCACTGTTGTCTTCTGGTGCTCAGCATGCAAACCAGCATATAGGAAGTACTTGGAAGCATGTTATTTCATTGGGTGATATTGCATTGTTGCGTAGTGCCACATGTAAAAACGAGTGAGTGGAGGGATACAGGATGTAGGTTTATGTAACATGTTGCCTTCCAGAGTCAGTATCATTATGGTGGGTCAAAAATGTATGGTGGAAAATGCAGTGGCTTAAAACTTTGGATTTTTCTACCCCTATCTCTGGGCAGAGAATATAATGTAAAGTAACTCATTAAACTCTCTTGATCATGTAAGAGGCATAGACTGAAATGATAAAGTGAAATGAAGTATGTTGGTAGAGTATCATAGATAATATATCAATGCTAGCACTCCATGTATGTATACTAACGTCCTTCAAGTAGGGCAAGTTCATCTTTGACAGAGACTTAACATATCTCACTTTCTAGTTACTTTTTTTTCTACAATTGAGCCTCGTGAAATTTCTTATATCTTTTTACTAAAGCAATTTTCAAGTGCCGTTTATCTCAGAATAATGTCCAAACAAAGAAGCAATAAAACTGAAAAACGTATTATCACAAGTAGTGGCCATAATCAGGACAAAAAAAATCAAGGGCTGGGACATGGTAGTCATTCAGGATGTGGGGCTTCTCAGTTCTTATAGCTCATGCTTTTTAATGGAGACTCAAAAAACTAGTGTCTGTCATACTGTAACATTACTTACCAGTGTCTAAGAACCCAATCAACTGACTTCTGGGAAAATATGAATGTAGGGACAGGAACAACAAAAATACTTCCTTTGAGCATTGTCTCATATAGTCATCATGCAACCAACCCCTACTGTAGACTCTACTGGTCAAGCATGCTTTTCTGAAGCCCCTGGCTGTATTATGTAAGTATTTCCTTTTATTTGATGTTCTTCCTACACTGGGTAAAGGGAGCCTCATAAGTCTTATGATGCTAAGGAAACTTAGTGGGTTCAAGGAGTTCATGAAACTTCCAAGGCTTATGAGTCTCCTCCCCAAAGTTATATACACAATTGCTGGCATTGAGGGTGGGGTTTAGAGGAGCTGCCTTCATCTGGGGCAGGGAGTCTCAAGGATGTAGTTTGCACGAGATGTCTATCATTTATATATTAGGATGATTTTTTGTGATACATCTGACATTAATTGTGCTCCTGTAAACAATCCCTGGACATAACCCTGATAAGTAACCCTTATTGATTCATGAAACTATGCTTGGTGATCATTTTGTATTTTTTTTTGTCTGGCATCAGTGACTGTCTGGGGTGGATAGATATCCGTTCACATCTCCCCATCTGGATCCATAATGTGATGTGTCACACTATGATCTACACTCTGTGCCATGTCCTCTCTGTGCATTCTTAAAACATTCTTCCCTTTGTCACCAGCACTACATTACTATTGAAATGTTTGCTTCTGTTGATAGAATGGGACCACATATTCACTCAGAACTTCACACATTTACCATGACACCTGACCAGAAGGGAGATACCTAGTGGTTATTTATTGAATGGATGGTTGTAGAATGAGACAGGTTTGCAATATTAAAAGATTTGTGAATGAGAGAGCCTCATTATGCATGAGAAAAGTCACTCTTCTCATCTGGTATCCTGACAGTGTTTAAGTTAGAAAGTGAAAATACAGATGTACATATATTGAGATAGAGTTTGGTATAAGGCATATCCATCAAAGTAAATCTATAGGGACAAATACAGCCAATCTGAGTTTGATAGATATTCGATCATTCTTCGAATGTAGTATTCTTTTAAGTGATGTAATACACAATAGCCTCAATTTTAACTCTTGATTTATCTGTATTTTCTACCATATCAGAAGTTCTTGTGGGGACTTAGTACTCATTCACTGTTGCACTATATGTGCCACTGAGTGAACTGTTTGTTGAATGGATGCATGTGTAAAGGAATGGGTGGAGTCATCTGAGGAAGTAACTGACTGAATGAACCTGACATGAGTCTTGACTCAGTCATCCATCAATGCCTTCACATTCAGTATGAGGAAACACAATATATTCACTCCTAACTGAATTTCACATCTGTTTATTATGAATAAATAACCTTCATAATAAACATGACTTCTCGTAAACTAACTAGGTATTCCAGCAGCAGTGATGCCTACGATAAATTATAGAGGAAAAAAAAAAACCCAAAACATTTCTCCCAGGAATAGGTTCCCTTCAGTTTAGTGTAAGTATGCTTGTTTATGTGTGCACACACATCCACATGTGCGGCTGGGGTGATTCACAGCATGTCTTTGCCAGCACGTGTCCCTGATAGAGGATGCTGAAGCTGAGCCCTGCTTCATTTGGCCAGGCTGTCACTCCCTATTTTGTTCATTACAGGAAAATGAAGTTCATTTGTAAGGTTCTGGGGTGGGAGAGGAGTGTGATATACAGTAATTGGGCTCTGAGGCCTTTTCACATAATTTCTTCAAGTTGTATTTATTTTTTTTTAGAGAATTAGGTGTTAACATCTGATGGACAGGATGTCAGGAAAATGGACAGGATAATAAAGAAAATTATGTGCCTCTGGCTCCCTCTCTTCCCTCCCAACCCTCTCTCCCTGTCTCAGTCCTCACAGAGTTGCTTCCTTAGAGGTGTACAACTCTGTTTGCTAGCCTGGGCTTCATTTTCATTTAATTCTCCACTATTTTTATTACAAAAGCTCATACGCACTTGAGTTCCTCTGACTAAGCATCTCTCTCTTTGAACCGGGAATGCTACAGATATTGAGCTCAAAGTTATGTTTTTTGATTTCTTCCTGATTCCAAGTTCCACCAAAGAACAACCGACATATAAAATGGTTCTGTGGGCACTGGAAGTTTTACATGAATTGGGGAAACTACGAGTGAAGGTGGGATAAAGTTCTATATCAGCTGATTGATGAACCTGTCAGGTGGAGTCAGGTGTTGGTACAGGTTTGAAGGATGCAGTGTGCTGCCTTCTTTCAGGTCTTACCTTCCAGTGATGGTACCCTAGGACGCCAGCAGTGATTGGTTGTCATTATTGTTGAGGCTTTGAAGTGAGATCACAGGGTCCAACATACAAAACATCTACTATCCAGGAGGGTGTCGGCTGATTTCCTGAGTTAGTCTTAGGAGCTCTAGGTCCTCTCCTCCATGGAAACATGGGTCTTCAAAGTCTGTAGCTATGATAAATTGCTTCCTACATGCAAACAGTCTTTATCCACAAACAGCCTTGACCCTTAAGCATTCAATTTTTCATACAGCCTACATGTAACCTGCAAGAGGTTATGAATACTATGAACCTTTCCTTGTAAGAAAGACTTCTGTAGCCAAGACCTGTCTGGGATCAATAAATGACTAATGGTTCTCAAGGAGAGGATCTTTAAACACTCACCTTAGGACAGGACAGTGCTCAGTCTTTTGGAAAACAGAATAATCATAAGAGAAATAATTTTTAATGTTAGTAGAATAAGCACGGTTGATATCAATTAACTATACATTTCAGAATAACTTGCTTTTGAAGTTTAAAACGGTACATATTACAATTCACCACAGTCATTATCTTCAGTATTATCATAACCACTACTGATCATGCTTTTCCAAATATGCTTTTTTAATAAACCATGATAGGCCTACAAGGTAGGCACACCTAACATTTATTTCACCATTTGACCCAGAGTCAACTAAGTATGAAGTAAAAGAATAGAGCATCAAAGCAAAACTTGTCTGATTAAATTATCCTCACAAGTAGTATAATGCAGTCTGTGTGCTCAAACAGAGCAAGAACTCTGGCCTAGGAGCTGATAACAGAGACTATGGTACCCACTGCCACATTTACTATCTCTATCACTACAAGCAAAGCCTTTAAGTGTGGTGCTCAGTCCCACAGAGTGAGAGTGAGATGGAGCAAGGATTCTTTACCCTCTTGGACCTCGGTGTAAGCCCACCTAGGACAACACTAATCACAACTGGACAACAATCCAAGAATCTAAACCATCAAGGACAACAAATACTACAAAAATAATTTCTTTTGCTCCCACCAGTGTCCCCCAAACCAGACAAATGGAGAAGAGTCCTTCCAGTAGTCTATTGTGCTGGGTCTAACCTGTCCTAATCCTAATTATTTCTCAGATAAGCCTTTATTACTCATTTCCATTATCTCTGAAGCCCAGCTTTACTGACCCCTTTTCTGTTTGTGAAATAGTGTTGTATACATTTTTACTTGACAATTTCTATGTGCCTTTCTTTCTGGAAGGCTCCTCATATTAGACAGTCCCTCCCTTTCTTCAAGTCTTCAATTAAAGTGCTCTTTTCCCACACAGGCAACCCAAGCTCTGTACCCACTCTCCCTACTCCACTGCACACGTAAATCTCATTTTCTTAGCTTTATTGTTTGTTTTTTTAAAGGATTTGTCATCTTCATTATTCTCTGTGATGATTGCTACTAGCTATCTCTTAAGAGTCTAGAAGTTATGGGGACCATGTGATTGTGCTTCTTATTCATATCCCCAGGCCAAGACAGAATGAGTGAATGGACTAAGTTTCAAGGGTGTTTCAGCCAATCTCAGACCCCTTGGTAGTAACATATCTGGGAAGAGATGGATGGTCTGATGAACCAGAATCCTAACGAATTATCACACTTTTAAGTTACACGGTTATCTTCATTGTTCTTCTTACCCATACGTCAAATCATCATCTAAGCAATATTTTAAAAAGACCAAGGGTCATGTGATTGCTACTGAGCTGAACAAATTAGTCATGTGGTCTTTGTAGTTCATTGCATTGAAGTACAGGCAGGCATCTGAACTTGAGGCTTCCCCTGCTCGGACTGGAACCTCAAGTAACATCACAGGTTCTCAGTACCCGAATGTCTTTATCTCTTAGGCTTAGTTCTCATCCCTCATCCTCTTAAAAATTTTAACATACTAATGAATTAAAAAGAAGAGAAAAATTGCAAATTGCACTAAAGAGTACATGATGTTAACATGATGTTAACACTGATACCTAATGGGCTTTTTTTTTTTTTTTTGTGCCAAATGTTGCTCATCATATACAAATTCCAAAGAAACACATTAAAATCAAGCAAAAGAATGGCTTTAATAGAGCAATGATGATGATAATGGCTAATAATTTAAAATAAGCCTTTCCATGTCGAACCCAGTTGTGTAATAAATCTGAAAATCTCCAGGCTCGTTCTTCAGTTTACAATTAAATCTGAAACTTTGCTTTTTTTCCTGCAATTTATTTAATATGTGACAATTCTAAGAAAAGAGTCCATGCATTCTCCAGAAATTAATTTAGCAAAGGGGGGTCTTTGGTAATAATTGGAGGGTAAAATATGCTATAGGGACATGCTAAACCATCAGTGCCTTGCCCAGTTGTCATCAGAGAGGCTTCCTACAGCAAGTGATGGGAGCAGATGCAGAGACCCAGAACCAAACATTAGGTGAAGCTCACAGAACTCCAAGGAAGAGGAAGAGGAAAGATTGTAGTATCCATAGGGGTTGAGGACACCAGGAAAACCTCGCCCACAGAATCAACTAATCAGGGTTCATAGGGGATCAGAGAAACTGAAGTAGCAATCACCAAGTGGGCATGGGTCTGCATGAGATCATTTGCATACGCTACGGTTATTTAGCTTTCAGTTTTAGTGGGACTCATAACACTAGGAGTGGAGGTATCTTTGACTTTTTGCTTATTCTTGGGACCCTATTCTTCCTATTGGGTTTCTTCATCCAGTTTTGATATGAGATATTGTGCCTAGACTTACTGGATCTCAATATACAGTTTTCAGTTGAGAGAGTCTGTTTTCAAAAAGAAAATGAAGAAGCAGTGAATCTGCCAGAGATGGAGGTTGGGAAAAGGACCGGGAGGAGTGAAGGGAGGGGAAACTGGGGTTGGGATGTACTGTGTGAGAGAAGAATAAATTAGAAGAAAAAGGAAGATAAATCAACACATAAAATCATATTCAGGGCACAAAAAAAGACATGCCATTCCAATCTCACTAACAACAACAACAATAAAACAACAGGAAATAGACAATACAAAGGACACAATCTAATATTTTACATGATAAAAATTTTTGTACTAATCAACATTTTCAGAATAATTAGCAGAAATTTTACTGATGTATAAAGATATAGATATCTATGATTTATAATAACACTGTAAAAGCTTAGGCTACATTTACATACTTTGTGGAGTATGTGTATAAACATGTGTTTATTTTAATGTGAGTATAATTATTACTAAATTGCAGCATTTAATTTGAAGATCATTAGAGACAGTTGGATATGACTGCATTTAGCTTTCACTGAATCTACAAAATTATTGTTTTTTTTTTTTTTCAAAATTGTCAGGTTTCGAAAAACAGCAAACTGTGCTTATTTCAAATACTCTTCTCTAAATTTCCAGGCTGGTGTTTCAAGGTGAATTTACTCTGTATAGTTCATACTCATCTACACTTAAATTATCCATCCAGAACTTTTAATAGCTATTTAATATCCCAGGCACCTTTTGAGCCCCCCTAAAAGTTGTTTTCGTCTTCTCCACCACCTCTCAGCAGCAGAAGAGGCTGCATTTTGTTCAGAGCAAACAAATTGAATACTGAAACTTTGGTTATTTTTCCTCTCAGTTTATGACCTATGAATGTAAAGTGGCTTTCAGATGTGACATAACTAATTTTCCCATGCCTGTGAAGCAAAGCAGGGTGGGTGTCACATTACCCTTACTTATGAACAGCTGTATAGCCAGCAAATGAGGCAATCTTTGGACTCCTCATTGGGCATCCACAGCATATAAATAGATAATTACAGAAACTCAAACCTCTGTGACATTTTTTTATCTGAATATTGCCAAGGCTGCCTTTAGGATGGTATAAGTGTACAAACTAGGATTTGCCATAGATACAAAATACCCAGTTATAGCTCTAAAGTTCTCTACCGTATTGTAGAAGGCAAAGGCTCAAGTAGACATACTCCAGAGAAAGGGATGAGAGTCTTCAAGTCTGTGGACATTTGAAGGAACATTTGAGGACAGGGCATGATTTTTTTTTAGATGAAAGAGGAAGAAAGAGAGGGAGCAGGAAAAGGAAAGGGGAAAAAGATAGAAAGAGGAAGAGGTGGAGGGAGAATGAGAGAGAGAGACAGAAGGAGGGAAGAAGGGAGAGGAGAGAGAGAGAGAGAGAGAGAGAGAGAGAGAGAGAGAGAAACACCAAGACTACAGATTTGAAAATCACAGTAACCCTATCTCTTTTTAATTTTATATAATTTAAATTTGTAATTAGTATATGCTCATTCTACATATTACTAGAATTCATTGTGAATTTCTGATAATGGATATTGTCTACATCGAATACAGTCTCCTTTCATAGCAACTCTTCCCATCCCATCTCTCCCACCTAAGATAATCACTATTCAACATTTATGTTGACAAGCTTTCATTGTTATTTATGGATTACCAATATTCATTGTGTGTCTATGTAACATTTTCCTTATCTATCTATCTGTTGACAGGCACCTAGATTGATTCCATAGCTTAGTTCCTGTAAATAGTGCTATAAAACTCATGGTCATTCAAGCATTTCTTTCATATGCTTGCTTCATTTTCTTTGAATAGATACCCAGAAATGAGCTTGTTGGATCATATGACAGTTCTAATTTTACTCTTTAGAGGGATGTCCAAACTGCTCTCCATCACAGTCTGATAATTTATATTCCATCACCCATGAGGGGGAGTACTTTTTCTCTATGTCCATGCCAGCATTTACTATTTTGTTGTTGTTTTTTCATAGAGGCCACTATTTTAAACAAGGCATGATTTCATAGTTACTGCTCATGTTATTATGTATGCTTGCCCATTTCCTGTGCTCAGTAGCAGGAGATCTCAGTTTTGTGGATGTTCAAAGGCACTCTCTAAACCACCTTCCTAATCTCAGTTCTCCCAACACTAATCTCCACATGACGATGGATCTATGCTCTGCTCTCAGTCCACAGCAACAGGTCCTCACATCTTCAAATGAACAGAGGGAAAACATATGCCAGGAATGGTCCACAGGATTATTGATGAGGCAAAGAACAATTCTGGAAAGTGGCTCAGAGGAAGCAGACCTGGGAGGCAAAAGTGGACTTGTACCAGGGAGAGTTAACCTGGCAGAAGGCATAAAAAACATGCAGAGGGAAGCCCCTTGCACCTGCAGCATGTCCAGCCCACCCTGCTTGCTGTCAGAGCACAGTCAGAGCTGTTCTGGATGGGTGAGTTTTCCTAATAAGACTGCACAAGGCACTAAAGGAAGCTGGTTGCCTGGTTGAATCCAATCCTAGCTCTGTTTCAGCTTACCTATTTCCAGAACGTAATCACATATCCTCCACTCTCTGATTCTTTCAGGGCCTTGTACCTGATGAATAGGGGCCACCAGGAGCATTAGATGGAGGTGGCAGGGGCTGCTTATGTTATCACCACACTCAGAAGGTGCCTCTGAAAAAGCCAGAGGAGGTGTGGGTTTCAAGTTGCAAGGGGGTCTCAGAAAATACAAAATATAGCCTTCTGCTGGTAGTCAAATGGTCACAGCCTAGGCATCTTCAGTCTTGGCATCTGAAGTATCTAGGTAATGGCAAACACAAAGCCATCTTTTTTTTTTGTAAGCTTTCTTTTGTAGGCATCTGACATTTACTTCCTCAAAATTGTGTTTTATAAACCTCAACAGGGAATTTCTCCAAAAAATACCAAAAATACCACCACCACCACCACCACCACCACCACCACCACCACCACCACCACCACTACAACAACAACAACAACAACAGAAAGAAGTCATTCTTGAAATAGATGAATTTGGTTTAAAGGAAAAAGCATAGCCAGTTTGAGTCCTTCGGGAAGCAGAAAGTAGATAAATTTGTTAAAACAATTTCAGGAGCTTATGGTCAGATATATCCCTGATTTTTCTAGTCCCCCTCAAGGGACTAAGTCACCCATTCCTTTTATTTTCTTAAGATTTAATTATTTATATTATGTATATGAATACACTATTGGTCTCTTCAAAAACACCAGAAGAGTACCAGATTCTATTACAGATGGCTGTGAGCTGCCACGTGGTTGCTGGAACTTGAACTCAGGACCTCTGGAAAAGCAGTCAGTGCTCTTCACTGCTGAGCCATCTCTCCAGCTTCCAAGTCACCCATTGCTATACTAGTTGCAGAAACAAACAAAAAAAAATGGTCACACAGTCACTACTGCTTGTACACATTTTATATTCATATTCGATATATCATTCTTATGTATATTTGTTTCTACATTACAATAGAGAATATGAGGACTCAATTCTATAGTCTAAACAAAAAGGCAGACACTGTCATGACAGAGCTGAGATTCAAACTAGAACTCACCTGAATGCAAACACTTGGCCTTTTTGACAATTACATATTAATGTGCACATTGTTAATGTATATGACTAATATACCTATAACTATATTTATCCTCAAGTTTTTTCTTTTTGCCTAGACAGTTTCATCTAAATAAATACATATGTTCATATGTATTTATGAATGCATGCAATCATTTGTGATATACTTACAAATATATAAACCATAGGAATAAATATTAATATGGATACACAAATATAAATACTCTGTGTGTATGAGAGTGTGTGTGTGTGTGTGTGTGTGTGTGTGTGTGTGTGTGTGTGTGTGATAAAAAATCAAATTGATGGAGGCTGGTGACCTAGTTTGGCTCAGCCATAGATTGTTGTTGAGCATTAAGTTTTTCACTTAGATGAGTGAGTGACCTTCATCCATCCTCTCAGTAAAACTTGCTAGTTATTCTTCAGAAAATTCCCTCTCCTGCATGACTGAAGCCCAGCCACACTGGTTCATGTTTCCTTTTTCTTTCTGCCTACCCGTTGAGGCCAAGAGTCTAGCTACTCATTTAAGCTACAGCACCCTTCTTGCTGCATTCCAGAAATGACCTACAAGAGTCCTGCTGGGACCCTCCACTCATAGAACTATTTATTCTTGTCTCACAGATTTGGATCCCACTATATTATGTCAGCTCTGGCTCCCAAGGGGCCTTTTGAAGATGAATATCCCTAAAGCTGCCCTTCTTACTAGATATTTCAGAATATCCTACCTTAACGCAAGCAAGCATCCAAGAGGCATCCAAGAGGCATCCAAGGCCAAAACATTTTTTCATAGAGCTACCATGCCCAAGAGAGAAGACCAAAGCAACAACATGCTTTTAGCTGTCTCTCTTCCTCCTAGACCCTCTCAGGTAGGTGCTCAGCCAGCTGGCCAGCACCTGTTTGTCTTCCCTTGGTCATTGAGTCCCACTGACTACTTGTGGGGAGATAAGCCAGGGAGAGACAAGTCTCATTGAACATGCCGATGGAGGCTTTTCTGTCATGTTTCTGATAGAGGCTTGAATTTCTGTCATTCTACAAGCTTCTCTGAAGGGCAGAACAGTCTTGCTGACACTGGGCCACCTTTGTGCTCAGGGATCCCACAGCTGAGATGAAGATACCATGAGACTGAGTTATGGTCTGTGGCTGTTGGGTCATCATATTGTATTCTGAGCTACTGGGGTAGGTTCATGAGTTTCACAAAGAAAACAGAAACACTGCTTCAGCAGGCTTTGGGACTGGCATTCATTTGAATCAAGCAACTGCATATGGACACTTAATAATCCCACTAGAGTGATCTGGCCTCTGTCACACCATCATAAGCCTAGCATCTCTACAAGGTGCACAACACCACAAGCTTCTACGCTTTTCTTGGTCTTGGGTAGTGATTGAACATGGATGGACATATTTTCCAGTTCTAACAAGTCTCCATCATGTAACACTTCAGAATGTTCTATATTACATATTGACCCCCCAAAGTCATGCTTTACTGCCCAACTGCCATATTACTAAGAGTCTGGAAAGATAAGTGTTATTTATTATACCTACTTTCCATACAAGTGCAAGGGAATGAAGAAATGAGGTTTCTCTCAATTCACACTATACCCAGCTATGCAAGATCCTAATATAACCAGAGAACATTCTATAAGATTTTCTGATAGCCACAAGCACAATCCTATAGCTCTGAAAGGTAACCAATTCATTATAATATTGGCCAATGAGATGCCTGCAATTATGGAAACATTTTAGATATAGCCTTTTGAGTAGAATTGTCCCTGGTTACATGTGACTATTGCAAACTTGAAATGTGTGCAAAGCTACTGAGAAATTATATTCTCATTTTCAGTTAATTTACCTAATAATAATTTAGAACATAATAGCTGCAGGTGGCAAGTGGCTAGCCACACTGTACTTTTCAAATTTTAACAGGAATGAGCATCACCCAGCAGGGCATATATTAAAATATAACCTCCTTGGTGCCATGGACAGAAATTACTCCTCAGTGGGTAAGGGATGCAGTGTGAAAATACATGTTTTTCACAAGCCCCTAGAAACTGCTGCATGTTCAAGGACTTAATCTTAGTCCCTAATTGAAGAACTCATGGTTACTTGACTACATGAGTTCTCAGCTAAGGTCACCCATGCCTTCTGGAGGACATTGGGCAATATCTGGAGAAACTGTTGGTTGTCATCATTAAAGGGCAAGTGGTGATGGTATTAGCATTTATTTGGCAGAGATTATAGACACTGCTAAATGCTCTGTAACTCTTCTGTATTCTTTTGTCACTCCCAGTAAACAATAACATAGCTTACAGTGTCTTTAAAGGGATGCTATTTGCTCATTTTAGTCAGATCCTGGCTACAGAGTGGTTAAAGTAACATCATATTAAGTCAGCGCTAATCTGACCTTGTCCTTGTTTCTGGACCAATATTATAGTACCATTCATTTCTTCTCCCCTAAGACTACCATTGAGTGGGCGAGCTGTCCCAGGAGTCTAGTGTTTGGGTTTCTCCAGCTGTCTTACTTTTTTTTTTTTTTTTTTTTTTTTTTTTTTTGATCAGGGTTTCTTTTTGTAGTCCTGGCTGTCCTGGAACTCACTCGGTAGACCAGGCTGGCCTCGAACTCAGAACTCAGAAATCCGCCTGCCTCTGCCTCCCAAGTGATGGGATTAAAGGCGTGTGCCACCACCACCCAGCCAGCTGTCTTCCATAATGGACAACTGGCAGGACCCAGGACCCAGTGGAGCACTGGTAGAGGAATGACAAGGAAGCAGGTCATGATGTCTTCATCTAGGTTCCTTAGAGAGGAACAATGCAATTGGAGTTTAAGTTTTGTGTGTGATTCACACAAGAATTAGTCATTGGGAGCTGTTAGAGGCATGCACCTGGGAACTATATTAGGAAAGAAAACAAAGATAGGATCAGTGAAAAGCTAAAACCCACTCATTCTTCTGAAAGGCAGTCTCCATCATGTGGCCTAAGAGAGCTGTCTAAGCTGGCTTTAATTACCTCCCATGCTGTAGAGTTCTGGCAGGCCTGAGATCAGAACTAAGACTGTCTCTGTGAATATCATGGAGCTCTTACAGACCTTAAATTAGGCTAAGAATTCTGGAATGATTTTTAACCTCCTTAATGCAGAAAGAGTTGCCTGCCTGCCTAAGAATGTTCTTTCAGGCCTTAGAATCTTACATACAATATATATTCTCTTCTATCACCACTAGATCCTTTCTCCAAAGTCTCGGCTCCTAATGTCCCATGCACTTTCTTCATTTTCAAAGTCTGCATTGAAAGAAGCTTCAGGGACCCCTACGGGCATAGCAGTATCCCAAGGCCAAAGAACTCTATGCCCTTTGGAGTTGCTGTAAAATATGTTCTCCACTGCATTTCTGTGCTAAGTTGTGGGAGGGCTCCAGTTCTCAGTAGTGAGTCAGAGACTCCAAATTGGTTGAGATTAACCTCACTGTTATATGGCCTTTCCACTTTTCTTGGTGGAAATGGGAATCAAAAATTATTTAGTGTCTCTTGTTATGGCCTGAACCAACTTTCTTTTATTTAGAGTCTCTAACTATGTTACGATGCTCTGAAGGCCTTTCTGAATGCAGCTATTATCCTTTGTATGACACAGCAAGGACCTGGCTGTTGCCATTTCCAGTCTTTAGCTGGTCATTCTCATCAACTGCTCCCTTGGCAGCTCATGATGATACATAATGGTGAGCTGGTTAGTTTGTCTGAACATAACAAGTTCTTCATACAGGACTACCAAGTCAGAGCACCTTTAAGAAATCTGAGTCCCTAAAGATGACTTGGTCTAATTCTTCTAAGAACATCACATACCCTCCTTGTTCATTGTATTTTAGCTGTGTGATCTCAGTAAAACAACGTGCTCTCAGAACATGGTATCTGCTTCTATAAATCTCACTTAGTGGCTGAAGGTACAAATTATGAGCTAATATCCAGTTTCTTGTCCAGGAAACCCCAAGGTTCTTCTGTGATTTTTGGCTTCAAAGAAACACAGCTCCTTTGCACTGCCTATGTAAGGTAGCATCTCAGAGAAGAAGGTAAAGACTCATGAGGTAGAATACAGTTCTTACCTCTGAACACTCTGAGGTGTTACAAAAATTAAACCAACCACACATAAGCACAGAGTGCACAGAAAATGTTATGTTAATATCAAAGACTGTTTTTTTATATTCTGGCTAATGAGTTTTGACCTGTGTGAATTTGGTCTCATAATTACTGGACTCAGAATCCTATTAGCCAATTGGACTGATGCTGTGATCTCAGCCATTTCAACCATTCTTGATTATCAGAGTAGACACCAAGGAGAAGGAAAAATACCCAACGTTTTCCTTTGTAAGTCTGATTGGACAGAGCTGGCTTTCTGTAGCTGCAGTGGAAGGAAGCTTTCTTTCCCTATTAGTCAACCCTAGCTCTTCTCCTTCCTCTTTCCTACAGCTCCCTAAGGCCAGTGCAGCAGAAAGAAGCTTAACACCTTGCAAACACAGGTTTGGATATCAGTCTGTATACACCAGGCCCAAATCCACTGACTCTTGGGTCAGTGGTGGGTAGAGCTGAGGAGACATTACAAGGATGATAAACTGTCTAAACAGAAGCACAGGAAGAGCCCATCACAACAGAAAGGTGATGGAAGTCACCCCCAAAGCTAAGAGAGCACTGAGGCAGGTGAGGAGAAAATAAGAACAAAGCCCTCAGATGCACAGAGTGAGACAACTCAAGAATAAGCTGGGAGTTGGCCAGCAAGGAGGTAAGTGCTGCTATAGACAGGAAGGACTCAAGAGACCCTGACATGGTGGCAAAACTATTATGTGATCTGCTGCTATGGAAGCAGGATGCTGCTTCCTGTATCCCTCAATTCATGTAGTTGCCAGGGAGATTGGCAGTCCTCAAGCAAAATCCAAATGCCCAGGGTAAATGAATAGGGATATAGAAATAAGTGACCATGTGTCCTACTTATTCCAAGAACCTTGCACTCATCCTTACTTCTGCTCTTCACATCAAAAAGTTCGTGTCTCATTGATGGAGGAGCACACGGCTTCTCAGCCTTGCCTCTCCTTGCCTGCCTTCCATCACACATGTCTATTTTCATCCACTACTCCTTCTTTTGGCATCTAGTTTATTTTGTCTACAAACTGCTGATACAAATGTCCAAAATAAATTATGCTGAATAATAGATGAAGACAGCTACATAATTTATAATGTTAGAAGCCAAGCAGAGCTGGCTGGGCTGTGTTCAAGCCTGTGGTCCTTCTCAGTCACTGCAACACAGCACATAGGTACATCTAGACTTAATTCTAGAAATAATCTGGGAACTAAGGTTGGGTTTTGGTTCATCTTTCTCAAAGTGTGTATCTGCTTTTAGGTGGTTCCAGACTCCCCAAGTAAGTTAGAAGCCAGGATGTAGGCAGTCTGGGCTCTTCCCAGTCCAGGTAGATTTGATAGTACATTGCTAAGACCCAGCCTCCTTAAAACAGTCTAGCCTCTGACTGTAACACTCAACTATACAGATTTGTTCCTTAAGCCCAGTGGCCTAACCAATGTCCTTGCTCACCACCCAGAGCAATGAGTGTAAATTTTAGAAGTAGCTTTGAAAATGAGACCACTTTCTATAAGAAAGTTCTTGCAGAGAAGGGACTGAAGGAGCTGAGGAAATTTACAGCACCATGGGGAGAGCAACAGTGTCAAATGGCTAGACCCCTGGAACTCCTGAGGACTGGACCACCAACCAAAGAGTACACATGGAGGGACCCATGGCTCCAGCTCCATATGTGGCAGAGGATGGCCTTGTTGGACATCAGTGAGAGGAGCGGCACTTGGGCCTGAGGATGTTCGATGCCCCAGTGTAGGGGAATACCAGGGCAAGAAGATGGGAGTGGTTGGGTGGGTGGGGGAGCACCCTCATAGAGGCAGGGGGAAATAGGATTGGATAGGGGGGTTCTGAAGCAGAGACCTGGAAAGGGGAAACCATTTGAAACGTAAATAAAGAAAATATCCAATTAAAAAAGAAAAAGAAGAAAAAAAGGAAAAGAAAGAAAAGAAAGTCCTCTGCAACCAGTTCTGAGACACTGTTGAGGAGGAAAGAGAGAAACAGAAAAGGGTATATGGAGAAAAAGGTAGCACACCCTGGGAATCAATGAGCTGCAGTATTTTGTAGAGATGACTAACCAAGCATAGCACTGTTTTAATTATTTCTTTTTTTTATTATTAAAAAAAAAAAAAAAGACTTAACCTCATTGGTGTCTTGTAGCAGGGAAGGATAAAAAAATGAGGAAAAAAAATACAGAATTGGAAAAACAAGGGGATAAGGGTCAGAGGGAAGAAACCGCATCAGGGGAGCATTCAGAGTAAGAAAACCTCAGTCATGGCTCCACACAATCAATGAAAGTCTTTGTTTTGTGTTTCTGAACCCTGCAGGGTATGATTGGAGACAGTTATATAGTACATGTTTTTCTATAGCAGTAGGATGTTTCTATTGTTTAAAACAAAAAACAAATCCCCCAAACAGGCATCCCTGCCTTAGCCTTCACATGGGCTGAGAATGGGCTATAGATTCAAAGCTCCCCAATGCTCGTCTCTGCCATGTTGGCCTGAAAGGAACTCCTTCAGCCACATCTGACCAACCAGTTCTTGTCATTAGCAACCAAGTGTTAAGCCAGAGAAGCTTGTCTGGGCACATCACCAAAGTGGCAAGTAAGCCACAATTTAGCTAATGTGCACCGCTGTAGGCCCTGACTTTGGCCAGAGCATATGTGGGTAGAGTATCTGGTGGGAGGAGGAGAGCTGGGAAGGAAGTGGGTTTGGGGATGCTCATTTGCAAGAACTGGCCAG
Organism: Rhabdomys pumilio; assembly: GCA_030674055.1. Classification (NCBI taxonomy): domain Eukaryota; kingdom Metazoa; phylum Chordata; class Mammalia; order Rodentia; family Muridae; genus Rhabdomys; species Rhabdomys pumilio. The sequence goes on from JANHMN010000006.1 coordinate 68,280,046, forward strand.
CTGAGATAACATTTAAAATGAAACCAGGAAAGGTCCAATGTTCTGTAATCCTGCAGCAGCTGCTCATTTTGGGTTGAGCTTGGGAAAGAACAGTTTGCCATTTGTTAGTGCCCAAGCCAAGATTGGCTGATGGTGGTTTCTGGTCTCCCTAAGCTACCTCTGAGGGGATCACTCAGCTGTGTCCTAAGGATGCTAAACAACAGAAAAAAGGACACGATGGCTTGTAGATTCCATCCATGTGTGTGGCCCTTGGGATGCCCTTGCAGATGGGCCTGGCTGGAGACAGTGGTAGTTTGGATGTGCTCTTTGAGGCTTGGTGCCCAGGGAGGGCAGCTGGTGGGCTTGTTCTTCTGTTCTTCAGCCTGTTGTGTGCCACTCTTAACATGGTTTGCACATCCTGGAGGTGCAGATTACCCCTCAGAACAGAGGACCAAGCTGCCCTCTGGGTGTCTGAGTCTGAAAAAGCATAGCCAAAATCCACAGAAGCTTGGCCACATCTGCCTACATGGAGCCTAAGAAGCTGATCCTTTGCTTATACTCTAGCTCGGGGCTGGAGCCTTCTCTCTGGGTCTGTACTTTCTCCCATTTGAGGAGAACCAGCTTTTCCTTGTGTTGTAAAATGACAAATAAGACTAAACTGAATTTGAACATATTAATGGTACCAGATGGCTTCATAAAATGTAAATAGAGCAATAAAAAGTATAAATGGGGGCCTCCCAGTAATTAATTTTGGATTTACACAGTCCAATGAGATCTGGATCTGGTATTGGCTTTTTAAGGTATTAGATGAGGAACTCCCTCACACATCTTTCTAGACTGGGTCTTGCTAGCCCTCCCATGTCTCTCCTCCCTGGTTCTCCCATCCTTATTTGAGAGAAACTTTGAAGTTTTCCATCACCATGGTGTTAAAATAAAGACTTTCAGTTATCCCATTAGAATGTGTCAATAGGCTGGATAATTAGGAAAGCCATGAAGTACTTGGGGGACATAAACTATTCCATAAATGCACATTATTCTTGTTATAATGATGACACGGTAATAATAACTTGGCTTGTTGGAGCATTTACACAGTAGCAAATACTCTTCTATTTATTTGGCAATCATACACTTTGCTATTTATAGATGGAAAAGATTCTTTGATGCCAAGGTCAGTTCACTAGATAAAGCCAAGAGAGGAGATGAATTCTAGCTTCTAGTCTAACCTTGAGTTCAGAAAGATTCACAAAACCATAGTAACAGAAAAGCAATAGAGCTAAACAAAATTCTGCTCTTCAGACTCACAGACTGTGTACTGCACACTTCCAGATCCAAAGAGCTTTAATCTAGTAACTGGACAATCTTTGGCAAATGACCTCTTTGTGCCTCAGTTTCTCATCTTTCAAGAGTAAAAATTAAAATGAGGGGATCTTTAGAGAGGGAGAAGGAAATAAATATAGAATGTTGGAATGTTTCAATGACTCAGGGATCCACTCATGGCTTTGTCATTTAATAGAGGACTCACTTTTACTTGTGTGAGGACAGCATAAGAAAAAGACCTTAATTTATACCAAAGAACATTCATAGCTCTTTGTGTGTTTCCTTATATCTGTGCATGTGTATGCTCGTATGTGAAGATCAGAGGATAATTTAAAGTGTCATTCATCAGGAGGTACTCTTTTCTCTTGTTTTGTCTATTTATAGCTTTGGCCTGGAGCTAGCTAATTAGGCTAGTACGTAAGGACAGTGAGCCTTAAGGCTCTGCCTCCTCAGTGCTAGGATTACAAGTATATGCCACTGTGCCCAGCTTTTTAACATGGGCTGTGGTCATCATACACAGGTCCTTGTGCCTACCTGAAAGCACTGTAGTGACTGAGCTATCTCCTGACCTAGATTCAGAATTCCTAAAATGAAATTTCAAACCTTAATTAAGCATAAGGGTGGATTGATTGATTGATGCAAAGCAAGGTGGCAACACCATTTAATGACAATAGTAATTAACATGTAAGTGTTTATAATCAATATTAAATATCTTTCAAAGAGCTTTCTATGTGGCAAGTCATTAAATCTTCAAATGGCTCTGTTTGTCTCTTTTACTATACTGAGGATGGAACTCGCAGCCTCATACACATTCAGAAAATGCTACCACTGAGCTGCTTGCAGCTCAACACACAGCTCCTTAAAGCATGGATTCTGCAGCTGAAATTTTACAGAGAACCATTACAGAGAGACTAAGGTATTTGTACCAGGATGGGTGGCAGATATGGGATTGGAAATTTTCTGTGCTGACTGCAGAGTACTTTAGGGGTGATGACTACATAGAAGATATTCTTAGATCCTCTTCCAATTCCCAATCCTGTCTATCAACATTGTACAACTTCACAACTCTTAGTCCCTTCCCTGAGTCAGGCACTGGACCAGACCCATAGGTCCTTACCCACTACAGATGTAGTCTATACAGAAAATGGCCTGCCAAATGACATGTTTTGTGTTTGTTCATGCAATCCGTGTTCTACTCCAACCAGGACAAAGCTCCCTGTTTTTAGCATACTTAAGCAGTGATAGTTGGTATTTAATAAAACATACAATGACAACCTCTCCATCCAACCTCATTCTTGAACCCCCAATTCCAAGTAGACTTGTGGCTATCTTCCCTGAGCAACCAGATGTTTCCCAAGTGATAAGTTGCAAAAGCTGCTAGCACCTTTTGCTATGTTTTTCTAACTTACTATGGCAGGCACAGTGATGGATCTAGGTCAATCACATGCAATATTTTAACATCTAAATTAAATGGCAAGCAACCCTGGGATCCATTACCTTCCCTATCTCTACTGATTCAATTTTTTTTTTTTTTTTTTTTTGGTATGGATGGAGCTTGAGCAAGCACAAATGCCAATATAGACTAAGGTAACTCTGCTCTGGGGGAATGGGGGAAGGAAAGTGAAGATTCTGTCTAAATGGTCCCATAGCCCAGAGGAGCCCTGAATGGCCTTGTTGATCAAAGCAAGTCCTTTTTGTCTTGCTCAGCACCCTGCGAGAGGGGATGAATCCCTTGACACCTTGACAACCACATTTAAACATTCATAACTCAATATATTCCTGTCATGATCCAATCTCACTGGGATAGAGAACGATTCTAAAATATATTTCATTTCATCAATTTCAGTTAAATTATTACATCTGAGGAAAAGAAATGTACCTTGGTTGATGTTACTGTGTCAGCTCAGCCCTGTTTCAAGGAGATTGGTATATAAGCAATGGTCGCTGTCTTCGCAAGGCTTGACACCCTGTGCTTTTGCCCTTCTGAATCAGTACTAACATCCTGTAAATGTCCCTGTGAACTCCAAGGATGATGCGTATGCCATACCAATGGCACCCTGATTCACCCTGCCTGTACCCTGCACAGCTCCTCCAAGCCTTCTCTGGAGACACAGTCTACACTCTCTTGCCGTCTTAGCACGTAAATCAGCTGTCAGCTGCACACCCAAATATCTCCGTTCTCATGATTTTGTCAGACTATCACCACTAATAGGATGTTGAAATTCGCAAATGCTTCTATTTCCAGTAATAGGCCTATATACTGCCGTCTACCAGTTTGAAAAGAGAGAGGTTTATGCTGGGGACACGAATCTCACATGTCTCAAGAGGGCACCTGGCTTACTTGAATTGGGAGGTAATTTCCTCCTGGGACAGACTGCTGAGATCTCTAATACTGAAAGTTTAAATAGATCGGTGGCTGCGAAGCACAGCTAGCAACCTCAGAATTGCACAGGAAATCACAGGATTTTAAAGCAACGGGAGAAAAACCGCAGTTCTCCCCATGCCTCGCCCCCACTTGGGCTGGCTTCCCTGTGGCTTTGTCTGGAAGTACTGGGACCTCTAGCCTGAAGGGCATCTATGAATCCCAACAATAGCCATACCAATATGCTTTTCCCAATCTTTCTTGTCCACACAGGCAGCAGTGGGTCCAATTTGTTGTGGACACGGTCAAGGACATAGTCTTTCCACCTCAGATACCCTGAGGTCAGGAGCTAGCTCTGGAGTCACGTGCTTTGGGTGTCAGGCTCATTCTGCATCAAGGTGCTGAAAGTTGGAAGCTAGGGTAAGACACTAGGGACTCTGCTCAATGACGTGAAGCCAAGGAAGACATCGTCCTCAAGCAGGGATGTTATCTGGTCAGAGAACCTTTCTTCTTGGGACTGTAGCACCCCTTTCCTTCTTTACAGTATAATTGGCCCGTGGTGTTAGTTGGGGATTCGTTTCAAATGTTCACAGGCACCAAAATCCACAGATGCTCAAATCCTTTATAACTAGCTACAGGGTAGTTACATACAGTCCATGAACATTCCGCTGTATACTTTAACTTACCTTTAAATACCTTATACAGGCCAGTACTATGTAAACATTGTGTGAATGGTGGCATCACTGGATGACATGGAAGTCTATATGTTTGCTATGCACGTGGACTTTTGCTTTGATTATTTCCTTTTGATTTTAAAAAAATAAATTATTTTTATTGAAAATATGTTTATTCATATAGTATATTCTCATCATGGTTTTTCCTCTCTCAGTTCCTCTCAAATCCTCATCACCACCCCATCCAATCCTACATCCTCTTTCTCTTTCTCTTTAGAAACCAAACAGAAATAAATGAGGCAAATAAATCAGAATTTTAAAAAAGAAAATAACATTACAAGAAACATGCACACAAACCCCACAAAATACATCACAGACCACATTATAAAAGCAAAAGACCAGTAAATAAAAAATGCCCAAACAAAGCAGTATGAGACAAAAAAATCTACAAAAAATATCATTGAGTTCATTTTGTGTTAGCTTATAACTGCTAGGCTTTGGGCCTACCAGTGTGGTTGGTATGCCTAGTGAGATCATTGGAGAAGACTAATTTTCTTTTGCATGTAGATACCAACTGAAGATAGCTTCTTGGTTAGAGACGGAAGCTGGGTCTAATTCTTCTCAGCACTGAGGTCCTGTATGGCTTGAACCTGTTCAGGCCCTGTGCATTAGGCCAAAATCTGTGTGAGATCTTATGTACTGTTGTATCTATCTGGAAGACGTTGTTTTCCTTTATAACTTTTGTCTTCGCTGGCTTTTACAATCTTTCTGCCTCTCTCTGCCTCTCTGCCTCTCTCTGTCTCTCTCTCTCTCTCTCTCTCTCTCTCTCTCTCTCTCTCTCTCTCTCTCTGCCCTGAGGAGAAGGATTTGTCAAAGACATCTCATTTAAGACTGGGCATTCAAAAATCTCACACTCTCTACATAGTGTCCAGTTGCAGGTCTCTATGTTATTTACCATGTCTATGGAGGAAGCTTTGAATGTTTTTTTTTTTCCAATCTGCCCCTACCTATATCTACAGATGCACTATCTACAAGTAGAGACAACCCAACTAGGAGGCTGGAGAGATGGGAGAGATGGTTCATCAGTTAGGAGTCATTAAGTGTGCAACCATGAGGACCAGTGTTTGGATCTCAGCACCCATTTAACAAACAAGGTAACTGATATACACCTGCAACTCCAGCTCTAAGGGTTCAAATTTACACATGTGCGTGTGTGTGCACGCGTGTGTGCATTTACATTTAAAAAGGCAAAGAGATGAAACACTGAACTGGCCCTGGACAACCAGCTTTACTATGATGGTGCAAAGACATCACATTGGTTACTTGTTGCCCAGTCGCTGACTTGTGGCTCTACACACACCTTTCACTTGTACAGCTCAGTATTTCACAAAGTGTTTGCAAGGCTGCCATAATTTGTTTCCCATGATAGAGCAGCAAGGTGAGCAGAGTGGATGTGAAACCTCATTTGAAAGCTGGAGATGGCTTCTGCAGCAGAGTTCTGGGAGCAGAGGTTTGTCTAGTTGAAGTTGGCAAAAGGACTCACAGTACCAGTTCTTAACCTGAAGGATGATTCCAGGCTATTTGCTTCTGCCTCTCTTTTGTTCCTGAATACCATCATATAAATAGCATCATGGAGACAATTTTCAAAGTCATGCAAAAATCTACTCAGAGCCTTCAATAGGCCAGTCAGCAAGCTAGCCCCATGTGGGTATTCACCATGGCAAGTTTGTACAGAGCACCCAACACTCTGTCCTAGCCAGTTTGGCCACCCTTCCTTACTGCAGGACCTGCTTCCCAGACCCTTTCTGTTGCACACAGCTTCCAGTGAATATATAGAAAAGACTGGATCCTTGGGGGTGGCAGGCGGTGGGGGCTTCTCCACTTCTTAGCCAGAAGAATGCTCTTGAGAAGTGACTGTACTGCACATACGGAGAGCGTTTAAATCTGTGCCTTTAAAATACTTCCTCACACCCGCCAGGCTGGGCCAGGAGAAACAGGCTCAGGGAAGGGACATCCGTTTAAAGCGACAGTACTGACTTTAAGCCTTGGACACATGCGGGAGACTCTTCACTCTTCGTATGCTGTGGTCTCAGTTTAAAACCAAACACTGGAACACTCTTAAAAGTCTTGGTACCTCACTCCCAGCCCTTCACATCAGAAAGACTCCTGGGAGCCTGGAGGACACTTTCTCTTTACCCTGGAGCAGGTCAGTTCAGAAGTAGCCCAGGGCAGGAGAGTGAAAGCAAAGGTTGCCTGAGGAGAGCCAAGCAGCCTTGTTTAATTGCTTGTCTTATGTCAAATCAGTTACCTGGTGGCCTGGAACAAAGACAGAGTGCCCAGCATTCAATTAAAATGCATTTCCTTACTAAAGAGCAATTCTGATCCCGAAGCCCACATGTTGAATACAAGCATCTCTTACGGACAATGTCTAGGAGGTTCTCCCAGATCAGTCCAATCTTCAGTAGGTACTATTAGTTTGTTTTTGTCTCTGTGGCTTCTATTGTGTGTACAGATGTCAGAAGTACCTGATTGGCACAGATTGTCTAAGCAACATATGAATTCTAATTGGCTAGGTAACAAAAATGCCTTACTGAGAAATTTTTTTTTAACCCAGAATAGGAAAAAATAAAAGGATTAATACATGAATTTTTTTTTTTTTAGAAAAATAAAAGCCTTTCAATATATCCCATTATGCATTTCCACTCACTGAGCTCCCAAGGCCTAGCACTGTGCCATATGTATTCAGCTGCCAAGAGACATTTGTTGAATGGAGAACTGAGTGAATTTTCACACAAGTGTGAAGACATGTGGCTGATCTGAAGATAGTCTTCCAAAGGATGGCACTGTGGGATGCTGAGAGCTTTCAACTGAAGGAGCAGAGGTCTCACAGACTTCCCTAAGCTCATTTCTCCTACCTCTCCCTCCTGAAAATGAACTCTATGAAGTTTCCCAAACTACATGAAAGAAACATGCCTCAGAAGAACAGACTCAGGGAAAGGAAGGCTGTAGTGGGCAGCACACAGCCAGCAAATACAAACTTGGACCAGGTCATTATTGTTCTGTCTTCCTAGAAGTCATTTTGTGTCCCTCCAAACTTCCCTATAGACTTGACTACATCTTCCCCATGGGGAGGAAGAGAAGAGAAGAGAAGAGAAGAGAAGAGAAGAGAAGAGAAGAGAAGAGAGGAGAGGAGAGGAGAGGAG
>JANHMN010000006.1:68292285-68348261 GCA_030674055.1 Rhabdomys pumilio
CAGTGCAGTGTGACCAGTGCAGTGTGACCAGTGCAGTGTGACCAGTGACCAGTGCAGTGAGACTAGTGCAGTGTGACCAGTGTAGTATGACCAGTGTGGTATGACCAGTTGTTTCTATCTCCTGCTGCAGCATGACTTCTTCCCATGAGGGACTACGCCATCAAACTGTGTGCCAAATAAACTCTCATTTCCTTCCATTGCTTTCCTCAGTATCTTGTCACATAAAGAGAAAAACAATGACAATATTGAACTAAACAATTTATGTAGGGGACTTGGCAGTCCCTCTCCATATCACACAAGGCAGGCCCACACTAGCCAGCGTACATGTGCTCTTTCTTAGGTATCATCACTACCTCTTGACATAAAAATGTGAGAACCATGGGAAGGGGGCACCAACTGTAAATTCCAGCAGACACAGAGGAGGGTAAGAGGAGCGCAAGATGAGGGCCTTGCTGTGAAGGGCTTCTGGTCTTGATTATCAGAGACTACATGAAACTTCTTACTTTCTGCCTCCAAGTGCAGCCATAGAAGTGATAACCATTTACTAAGTCTTTCTATACATCTGAAGTCATCCCCCAGCCCTCATCTCCATATTAAATAACACTATGCTACTTCTGTACATCCTCTCTGCTCTTCTCCTCCAAACTCTTTCGTCATCTTGGGATCTCTCCAAGCTAAGTTTAAATACCATATTTGATCTGAGGATATCTTTGAAATAGTCAGGATGCATTCAGCCATTTCCCAGAATCACTGAGGTGCAGCATCAGAGCAAGCTTGTTTTCCCAGTGCAGAAGGGCTATTGCCAGGCCAGAGGTACCACCAGGTACAAGCGTTCTCCCAACGCTGTATTAACCACCACTGAGACATCTGTAGAGGTTGCTGGGTAAATGAATGACCAGCAGCAGATTCAGGGCTGTGCACCAAGATAAGCATAATCAAATTTCATGCTCCATGGGCCTCACGGCTTTAGCTGGCCACCTCAGGGGTCACAAAGAATCCCTGTCCTCACCCAACCGCATTATCTTTTCCCACACATAGTTCTACATGCTGGATCAGTTGCGTTTTTGGGTTTTATGTGTTTTTTTTTTCTATATAAAGTTCCCCCAGTGACAGACCCATTTGGGCCTGTTAGCCAGAAACCCAAGAAAGTCTTAGAAAATACATTTCTTTTGTTATCTACTACTCTTCTTAGAGGCAGGAAATGTCACAACAGGGTAGGCGTTTGTGGGGGAGAGGAACATCAAAGTACACATAGGAAAATAACTTGCAAAGAAGAGGAAGAAGGTAGCAGACACATTCAACTCAATACCCAGGGCAGAAGGAATATAGTCTCTGCGGCAGCACTGTGAGTCTACCCTGGTGTAAATCAGGACCTACTGTGCTGAGCTGTCTAAAAAAAGGTGCCCTGAAGTGGAGCTTTTGCCTAGAGGATGTCTCAGTTTTGCTCCCATCACCCTAACCTTGGTCAGATCAAAACAAATTTTTTGGGCCAGGCTTGATGCTTCATACATGTAATACCATCACTCCATCATCTGAGGCAGGAGGACTGTTGTGATATAAAGATCACCTCAGGCTACACAGTGAGTTGCCAGTGATAGCTATACAGCAAGGCCCTGTACACACATACACACACACACACATACACTCATATACACACATATATGGAAAAGAGCTGACTAGTCACAGCTACAACTGTGAAACCGGCATGTCAAAAGACACGAGCTCTCACCTCAAAATGAATTAGAGAGTGCTTATTCTAGAGCCAAATTTGACTGACTATGACACAGAAACACAAATTTAGCTTAACCTAAATCCCATGTTCAAACATTGAAAATTATTTCATAAAGCTTTACAGCTTTACTGGACAAGGAATATCATAAATCAAGGCAATTTAAAACTATATTGGTGGGTATATCAGAGAGGTGACTACTGCAAGATGTGGGTGCTTCTATAAGCTTCAGATCCTATCTGGTGACATCCTTAGCTTTGGAGTTAGTGGAGGCTGATGGTCTGCCCAGTCAATAGATTCTAGAGGTTTTTATCTATTAGTCACAGAGTGTTAGTTCTGTCACAGAAGTGGACATGGAATGGCTATTCAGGGGACTAAAGCTAGCCAGAAATGAGATAATTATCCTGCAGACCTGCAATATTCCAACCTGTCCTTACCATTGCAGTGCCAATCAATCAGTCTCTGTCAACATATCTTCTTTCCATTGACAGGATACTAAGACAAGACCAGCACCAAGAAAGCTGTGGTAGTCAGCTTTATATTATTGTAATATCTGCTTAGGCCAGGTATTATAGAGAGGCAAGGTTTGTTTTGGCTCAGTTCTGGAGCTTCAGTCCATGACTAATTAGCTCTGTTGCTTTGGGACTGTGTTGAGGGAGTACAATATGAGGGTTATTAGAGAATGTGATGGATACCTGCATACCTTATGCTTAGGTTATGACAAAAGAGAAAGACACTAGGATCCCACCATCTTCTTTAAGACTGCCTGAAGATCTAAGACATTCCACTTCTTAAAGGCTTCAACACCTCCTAAGAATACCACTTGCTGAAAACCAAACCTTAAACAGAGGGCTTCTGGGGAACACTCTTGATCCAAATGTTAATATTTTGGTTCTTTCTTTATCAGGATATCTAGGTTTTTCAAGAAGAGTCCTACTTCTTAAGTTGTGAACTTTCATGACTCTAGAAGTATCCAGAGTGGGTTCTTTAGATGTGAACCACCTTATAATGTGGTCATTTTCTATCTCACTGGTAGTGTGGACACCAACTGGAAACCTCAGTCATAGGTGAGAGAGCTCCTAGCATGCTGTTGCACATATGCAGGAGGAGGAGGTTTGCGTACAACCACATAACTGTCCTCTTGAACTTGGATCTTTCTCTACAGATAAAACAAAGATCCACCAGGTACCAGTAGAGAGGCTAACACATTCTAGGGGCTAGGACAGAAACAATCAAGTGAAAGAAGGCCTTGTACTTGCCAGGGTTAAGTTGACACAGCATCTGGCTGTCAAGATAGAAAAGCATTATCCCATCCTGTGTTGGGAAGTAAGGTGAATGAAGACAGTGGGACACAACCTCTGGTGTATTCAGTAGCCTACATCATTGGAAGAAGAGAGAGTGTCAAGCTGAAGGTTGCTACATTACAGAGGTTTAGATGTTCTTAAGATGGGTCAGACAACGGAAAACAATTGAAATAGGACAATAAGAACTACACAACAAGGATATATGATTACAGAAAAAATCTTCAGGCTCTGGACTCAGTGTGCCTTTTCTGTCTTCAATCCAAGTGATACTCTAAGGGTCCCTTGGCCTGACTATGAAAGTAAGTAAACATAGTCCATCGATCTTGCCTGGGTCAAGACTGTGGGAACTCATCTCTTGGTCTTACAGCCCATACCAGGGTAGACACAGAGATAGACATGGAATACACCTCTAGTGGCTGCAGCAGATGAGGCAGTCAGGGCTCCGAAAACAAGCTCATCATTCCATGTCAGTGGTGATAGCAGCTGTGCTGTTATCACTGGATGGATGCTGAACTCTATGTTCACTGGTACTTTGAAGAAGCAACCATATGCACTCTCATAAATCATGATGCTGGCACTAGGGGCATTTCTACATTCTAGGCAATGAAACTGAACTCAAGTGTTCTCAAGTCAGGATCCGACATCACATCTATTAGACTATAGGCCACAGGCTTGACCATAAACTATGGACCATGGCCCAAGATTTCAGGGCCAAATATTCAGGCTTTTTTTTTTTTCTCAAAAAAAATCCAGCTCTGTGCTGTCCTACATAGTGGCTTCTCTCTACATGTCTACTGGGCACTTGTAGTATACTCAGCCCACAGAAAGATGTGTTCTAAGCATAAGACATGCAGTGATATAACCTAAAAAAAGGCAAAATGATATTTTTGGACAAACGTATTAATAACCATTAAATAATAGTATCTCTGATATATTGTGTTAAATAAATAATTAATTTCATCTATTTGCCTTCACTTCTAAAAACAATGTCTGTAAAAGATTGGGAATCACATATGTGGTTCTGGCTGATCCAGGCTTGTTGTATTTTGATTTTCTGCCCTATCCAAGGGTACAATGCAGGCTGCTTCCCCTGGTGACTGGCACAGCCTCGTAAGGAAACCAAATCTGGCTAGTGGGAGGCTAGGTCTCTGAGGGTAGGTCTCCATATCATGAAGCAATGTTGTATTCAAGTCCAGTCTCTCATCAGAGGTTGGTCCTTGAGGAGGGGAAGGTAGTGTCCAGTGCTGATTACTTAATATTTACAAAGTGCTTTGAAGATGAAATGCTAGTAATAGCCAGCAGTACTTCTGTGATCCTTTCATCGGGAGACTTCAAAGTCCTCATCTCAGGCGGCATTATTGTTCAATTATGTAACATTAATTGTGCCTCACCAGGGCACTGCCTGATTACCTTCCTCTTATCTGGCCAAAAGGAAGCTGAGTGGTTAGCAGACAATGGTCCTGGAAAGCACTGAGGGACAGTGAAATGTTCTTTGCATGCACTGAAGATCCCTAACAGCAAACTCCGTAAGTCCAGAGTTGTATACATACATAGGCAGGGAGAAGGCATCCAACAGAGTGACTTGTACCATGATAGCCCAACTTAATTTTTCAATTTGGCATTCATTTAAAAAAAAAAAACGGATAAAAATTTAATAGAAAATATTCTTGAAATTTTGAATTTTTATTCCCCTGCCCCGGTTAGTTGTGTAGCATAAGATATTGCACCATGATGTGGTTACGGTAAGCCAAAGCTTCCAGTCTGCCTTATCATCCAAAAGTGAAACAACTGGGCTCTACAGTATCTTATATTGTTTTTATTTATTGTGTTTTATTTAGTCATCCATTGTGCCTTGTAAACACTCATATGTATGCACATATAGTCAAAGCTTTATTATATAATAGTCTTTGTGTTAGATGATTTTGCCCACTTAGGGCAATTTGCATGCCAAGTATGAGTACCTTCAATGTAGGCAAGCTTCAGTGTTTGTTACTTGTACAGTATACAATACTGTAAAGTGTTGTAAGGATACACCTGTTTCCCAATAGGAAGTCATAAAGGATTATTGGGACACAACCCATCCTTAGCTCCTATGCTCAGCAAGTGTTCTTTGGCAGTCAGGACTGCCCATGTAAGAGATATCTGTCATTCTTTGTCAATCTTGAGTTGGATATGACAGCGCAGGCAAGGAAGAGTAACAGTGTTTAAATGCGGGGTTCAGTTCAGCCCAGAACAGCCCTAGATTGGACTCCCACGGGTTTCTGTAGTCTGCAGCCAGTTGACACAGGGAATGACATCTGATGCTGGGCTTAGTCAAGCAGAGAGAATAGGACTACAGAAATAGAACAGGGTAGAAATAGAGTGAGCTGTGCTCCCTACAGTCCAGTCTCAGCCCTAGCCTCAGGTGCTTAGAGCTTCAAGGCCTTGAGGACTGTCTCAGCTCAGGCCCACTCAGGGTGGCCACCATAGCAGAAGTCATACTCTCTACCTATCAACTGACAGAGAGCAAAAAGTAGGTTGCCCCGCCAGGCACAGAGCCAAGCAGCAACTTCTCTCAGGAGAAGAAATGCCTTTATGCTAATTCCAGCCACCAGGAAGTCAGACAGGGAGAGATGACACAGCTGGATTCCCCCACTGCTCAGGAAGAACTGCTGGAGATGCCTAATCTCTCTCACCAGTGAGAAAGAGGGGGAAAGGGAAGAGGGGAGGGCGGAGGAACACAAAAGAGCACAGAATGACAAGCACTCCAGCACCAGCGGGGGCAGGGTGTGTGTGTGTGCAGGGCTTTATAAAAAGGAATAAAATGTGTCATTTCAGATTGGAGAAGTTGAACATTGCTAATTAAGAAATTACTTAATTATGGAGAAGAAAATAAAATGAAGGTATTTTGCCCTTGAGGGGGAAAAAAAATCTTTGATTTGCTAAATCAAGGAAATGATTAGATTCAAACATTAAATAATTAGAAATGGCTCCAACAAAAGTATTAGAATGTGCACACTGCACAGGCCTCTAGAGGAAGCCAGCCATTTCCTCCACGCTTCTCTTTGTAAATAAGTTTTATCTAGAATAGACTGAACATGCCCACCCTTTTGGCATAGAGAAGGACAAGAACAGATCATGTGATGTATCTCTGTGCATAACGACATCTATCCATAATGTTTTATTCATTTTCCCTCAACTATTTTTGCCTCCTGTCCACCCAGTGTATTTTTTCCCAAGGCTTAACTGCTTTCCTCTTCCATCTATAATTCTTCAATAACACATGACACATCAGTCCTTGCAACAGGTACCAGGGTTACATTGTGATGTTTGGTCCTAATCCAACCAGGATGCATTGCATAGCTCAGAGGTGTCTAGATCATAGGCCAAACAAGGCAGCAGCCGATCCGCCAGACCTTGATTTCAGACATAAAGCATCAGCTCCCAGCAGTCTCCTTAGAAATGGCATATGGAAGACTCTTTTGCATGTCTTTTGCTGAACAACTGGTATTGATCCAATATGCACCTCTCTATGGATAATTTCACTTTCTCAAGCTAAACTTAGCCTGCTAGTCTTGGATTTTCAATTTCTCCATTTTATACCCATAGATTACTTTAAAGTCAGCATGGCCAACATGGCACCCTTCATCTCCAGAGCCATTAGAATTTATTTCGAGGGCTGTGGATGTAACTCTGTGATAAAATATCAGCCTATGATGTGAGGCTCCTGGATTGCTCCCTAATACAAGTAAACAAAAAAGGCTTGAATATATCCCATATCTTCTGTTGTTCCGTGGTGAAAACATGATTCCGCTATAACTTAGCACTTGCCCTCTATATGCTACCAGTTACTAAGCAACTAAGCACACTATCAGCCTTTACATAAAGTGTGGTACCCGGTGTTTACTTTGTAATACAGCTTCCAGGCATTTTTCACACATTAGTTTTGTTTGTACTCACAGAAAGTTGAAGAAATAGAAAAATAAAATGCTGTCCTCCCCCTTTCTTAATAAACAAGGAAATGAAGGATTATGGGCATGCGCGCGCACGCACACACACACACACACACACACACACACACACACACATGATAATCTAAGTTCTGAAAAGTCTTAATATCACTTTTTCATGGAAGCCTTCCCTGGGTGTCAGAGATGATTTTTCTGCCAATGTCAAGTACGTTCTTCACCAATAACAGGAGACTTATAGATCTATGGGGCCAGGAGATACTCATTTTAACTTCTACATTGCTCCAGAGTATATTTAGAGGAGCAAATCCAGGCTTCCACTTATTCCCTATACATGAATGCATGTATGAGAATATATGAATGAGCACACATTCTTGAAATCACACCAATAGTAAGTGGTAGAGCCAGAGTCAAGAATTAAAGTTTTCATCCTACTATGTTTTCAACTAGTCTCCTTGACACAGTGTGAGACAATTATTTTGATAGATGGTTTATCATCGTTGTCTCAGTGTGTGTTGTGTCACCATAATAGAGTACCTGACATTAATTAATATATAAAGAAAAGAGGCTTACTTGGCTGATGACTCTGAGAGTTGGAACTCCTACCTCACCTCAGATAGTTAAGGTAGACATAAAAGAACATGTGAGCAGGAGAAAGCAGAAGGTAACGAACAAAACACCACCTCACAGTAGCAGCCCAAAGTAATTCTGTACAATGAGCTCCAACCCACTCCTTCTAGAAAGTATTAGTTTTTATGGATAGAGTGTTATTGTAACCTTCCTAAAAGCCCCTTAGAATTTGAGCTTCTAGGTATCTTCCATGCGTTTATCTGGTCTGAAATACTCAGTGCTATTCCACTGAGGCTTGAACCTTTAGTATATGAACTATAAGGGACAAGTGCAATCCATAGCAGTCACACACCATATCAGAAATCAAAAACAGTCTTGTCTTGGTCCCAGTTGTACAATAGTTACAGTTAAAATTTTGTAGTCAAAAGAGTCAAGGGCAATGGAATCCAACCTCCTTCCCAAGGAGAAATATTGGGCTGTCATAACAAAGTGTACAGGCTGGTTTACTTAGCAACAATATCCTCTCCTATATTCCTAGTTTTACAGGCAAAGAATGTAAAACCCAGGTATGGGCAGGGGGCCTTCTTCTGAGGTCTTTCTCCTTGCACAGGACTGCCATCTAGCTATGCTTTTAAGGGATCACTCTGTGTGTTTGTGTGTGTGTCTGTGTCTCTCTGTGTGTATATGTCTGTGTGTCTGTGTCTCTCCGTGTGTATGTGTGTATCCCTGTAGAATTGAAGTAGGTTCACCTTGATGATCTCACTTAATCACAATTACCTCATTAAAAAAATCTTGTCTCCAGGGCTACCTCTGTAGTGGTGTACTTGCACATCATGTACAAGGACCCAGTTTCCATCTCCCATACCAGAAAAAAAAAATCCTCTTCCAACTCCTGACACACTCAAAGGTACTAGGGTAATATGGGAAATTTGAAGTAGAGAGGAGGACAAAGTTCAACCTTAACAGTACTGCACTGTGTGTAGCCCTTGACTAACTTTAGAATGTACCAGCAAATACCAGCTGGGTGAAGTGGAGAGGTGACCTGTTAGTTTGAGAGAGGATATACCGTGTCTGTTACTACAATTATATTTCATTTTTAGTTACTTGTTTGGGGCATTATCTTGCTCCATTTAAAAATAACCACTAACATTTAAACACTTAAGCAATTTCAAATCTAAAGAAATAATACACTTTGCATAAAGGAAAAAACTCTAAAAGCCACATGATAGTAAGTAGCATGGGCAATCAGAGCACATTTTTCACCTCTCCTGTACTTTTTATTAGCTGGCTTCCATCCTTGGCCTCTGCACTGGAAGAATGTCAAACTCAGTAGGTATTTGCCTTAGACAGCTGCTTAGACCTGGGAGTCTTGCTGAATTCTAGACCCCAGTGTCTTCTGAAATGTGGAGTCCAGGACTTAGAGTGAAGAAGCTGAAGTTTTCTCACACAGGTTGCAAGGCTGGGAGAATAGAACTGAGCGGACATATTGTGGTTGTGCCTTCCATAGTGTCTCTTGTGTGCATGGAGAGAACTTTGCTGGTCCCCTACACTCATCTCACTTGCCATTTTTACCTGCGGTTATTTTTCTTGTGATAACCAGCTGCAAAGTAACTTGATCTAGGGGACAAGAGGTGAGAAGCATTTATCCTTCCAGGTGCAGTGGAGCGAAGGGCTCTGATTCACTGCAAATATGTTCACAGCAAGAAGACAAGGCCCTGCAGAGGAAGCCAGACATCTGCTCTGGGAAAGAAAGGAGTAGATAATACTAAGAAACAGAAGAAAACAGACCCAAGCTTTTGGAAAGGCAGAGAAGCCAGCTATCCACTGGGATTCAAAGTCTATCCCAGTCTTCTCTGTTCCCTATGGAACTGGAAGTTCTCCTGGGGCACTTAGAAAGGCGTGACTGCAAGTGGCTATGCTTTGGGTTCTACTAGAAGCAGACACTGAGACTGATACCAAGTCAACTGTTTATTTGGACCATAAAGAAAAACACCTGTGTGAATGAGACAGGTAAAAGCTACAAGCTGTTGCATCTTGATTCCATTATGGTGGAATCTCACAGCCAGTGGAGAGCTTACACTTCAGAGTCACACCAGTCCTCAGAGCTACCCAGTGGAGGCAAGTGAAGAACATACAGAGCCTTGAATACTGACAGAGCATCCGTTGCTAGTCTCCAATATTGTAAGGCATTAATTTAATGGGACAAAATGAACTAACCTAATAAGCTAAGAGTGCAAACCTGAGTGCATGGAGCCTAGGCTAGGCAAGCTGTACCATCTTGTGAGTCTGTGAGACATATAAAGGTAAAATACACAAGCTCTCCCGCTGTGTAAAGCATTGGCAGGACATGTGTTTATTCTTTTGCTTCAAATAACTTTCAGTATTTGTTCTTGGGGGAGGAGGCATGAGGGTGCCATGCGATAAATGTGGGGATCATAGGATAACTTGTGGGAGTTGGATCTCTTCTTCTTCCATGTGGTTCCCCTGGTATCGAGCTCACATGTTCACACTTGGCAGCAAGCATTTTTATCTACTGAGCCATCTTGCTGGCCCTTCAATAATTTTTTTTTTTAAAATTGAGAACCTTGATGAGAAAATAGTCCAATTATTTCAAAGTAGGGACAGTACACAGTTCAGATTGCATCCAACGTGCATCAATTCACTCTTACTATGTAGTAAATGTCATGCACATTATGCAGTTGGGATATGCAGTCTCTATACACACATGATCCTAATGGAGGTCTAGAGAAATAGGCATCATTAGGATGGGGGCTATTGTAAAAACCACTAAAGCAGTAGTGTAGCCAGGTTCAAATGAAAAGCAAATGAGAGAGAGGAACATATCCCAGTATGGAAAAGTCTCTAACACATTTATAATGAATGGCCTAAATTAGTATGTAACAGTTTCCCAGCCAGAAAGCTGAGGGGCACACACTAACTGTATGAAATGGTGTACAGAAGGAAGGAATCAAGAGAGAAACTTTTCAGTGTTTTCCAGTAAGAAATGGAATAATCATATTTTGTAGCAGAAAGTAGATTATAAGTGGCAAGTTTGGACACAGGGAAGCAAATTAAGGACCTATTTTTCCAAGCATGAAATTATAATGATAGTACCACCAGGGAAGGTCAAATTAAAAACCTATCAAGTAGGCAGAATAGGTACGGTTTAGTAATAGCAGTGGCAAAGGAGGGCAATTGACTTCCACGCCTCTCGAGGGATAGCGCTGAAAGCTGCAGCAGTAGCTATGATTTGGACTGGAGGCTAGAACAAAAACAGATGGGCATGAAGCTGGGACAGATAAGCCTAAAGCTTAGAAGGCACTGTCTGATAGCACAGCTACAAAACAGGTTATAGAAGAATATCAGGAAAAAGGGAGCATGGCTTTGGGCTGTAACATGGTTTTGTGGGGATTGGTTAGCATTAAGCATAAGGTTCCATATCTTATTCCTAGAACCAGAGCAGGATGTAGGAGTAGATAGAGATAGAGAGAAAAAGAGAGAGGGATGGGAAAGGAGAAATGAAGAGGGGGGAGAAAGAGAGAGAGAGAGAGAGAGAGAGAGAGAGAGAGAGACAGACAGACAGACAGACACATACACACACACACACACACACACACACACACACACACACACACAGGGGCAGCCAAAGAGAGAGAGAGTGTAGGGGGATGATATTCTGATAAACCATAGCAAATGTCCAGCAAGTCCCTTGTCTTCATCTCTGCTGTTCTCACTGCTCTGGAGTTAAGGATACGTCAAAGCCGCATTTGGATTTCACAGACATGCCAGGGTCTTGAATTTAGATTCTTATGCTTGCACAGGAAGCACATTTACCCACTGTGCCATCTCTCTAACCCAGAAGATAGATTTATTTGGCTTGTACTTCTGAAAACTGGGAAGTTCAAGATCAGATGACTATCTGGTGAGGTTCAGCCCACCAGTAAGGGCTCTAGATACACAGGACATCACATGCTGAGAGGACACATACTCTGGCTTTTATAACTGACACTCTTGAGATGCCATTGGCCAACAAATAGAATAGTCATGATTGGAGTAGCAGTTCTATGGCTTCTTCACCTTCTTCCATTCTCAACAGGGATTACATTACGACATGGGTTTGAGCAGGAAACATTCTAACCAAGAATCTGAGGGGATACAGGAAGCATGAAAAAGAATAGTACAGAGTAGAACAGTCAATTAGATAACTGCCATGAAATGCAGATGGCTCGGCTAGGCTAACACCATAAGTGATGTGACCAGCCACCATGGTTTATTTCCTGGCATAAATGCTGAGAGAAGAAGAGATGGCATGCATGCTTTGAGATAGAGTATGCTATGTGTGTGTGGTGAAAGAACAAGGAGGCAGATAAAGTAAGACAGACAGCAAAATTAAATGATACCAAGAAGAAAGCAATAAACAAGAGAAAAGGGGGTGATGGGTGATGAAGTTTAAGAGATGGTATAAGACAAAGAGCCATAGAAAAAGAGAATAGCAGCTCTGGGGGAGGAGAGCTGAAGTGGTGTGAAGAATTTAAAGTTGTGGCAAGAGCATAAACTACCAAAGAGGAGCAATGTCATGAGGTTCATGTGTGGTCTGTATTACCCTTGTGTGTGTTAAGAAGCTTTCAGAAAACACAGGTTTCCACCCACCTACTGTTGTATTTCTTCTGGTTGTTTGTGCTGTGGCACCTAGAACCTGTGCATCAAAACCATAGATCACCCAAGGAGTAATGAACAGCCTGGCTCTTATGACCATGGGCTGAAAGACCCTGGAAACTGCTGACAAAAGGGTGGAGACAACCAAGGTGAAGGCAGAGGAGGTAAGGAATCCTGACAGGATCACCACCCAGTTCTGATCTTCCTGGCAGTTCATATATTTAAACTTTACCTTCCCGAGCCATCAATCCACTCTCAACTCCCTCGGAAGCTATGACTGGAACAAGACAGCTTCGTGGTAATCCTACCATCATTAAGCAGCTCTAGAGCTCTGCAGAATGTCAAAGCACTTTACAATTGTATTTGTGAATTTCCCACATAACAAGGCCAGGCAGTCCAACAGTCTGAGCAAGACTTGACAGGAGTGTAATGAAGAGGTAGAGAAATAGATGATGGGTAAAGCCAGATTATGGCTTAGCAGAGGAGAAGCCATGCAGTTCAGAGTAAATGCCATGTACACAGGGATCCAACCTTCCTGTTAGATACATAGAGGAAACCACTCCACTACCTTTTCTTTATTGTGTATACTAGGTATTCAAGAACATAATAAACACAGCCCCACAACCCCTGAGGCCCCTCTTGGATAATAACAAAATATGTTTCATTTTGAAAAAAATTTTAAAAATCTTTACACTTCTATTTTGTTCCTTCTTCTGTATTTCTATTATAATCCAACAGGCAGTTTATTATCATAAATAAAGAAGTTCAAAGAGAGGGAAGCTTTAAAAGTCTGAACAGTACTATGTATCATTCTATATCTGTCACATTATTAGGCTAGGGTTTAGGCAAAATAAAGAAAGAAGAAAGAAAGAAGAGGAAGGAATGAGCTAAAGTAGGAGACAAGAAGGAAAGAAGGGGAGAGAGGAAACAAGGAAAAAGGAAAGGAGAGGGGAGGAAGCAAGGAGCAAAAAGGTAGAAGGGGGAATCAAACAAATTTCTCTTGGAAAATTCCATTTTTAACAAGTGAACTGGGACAGTAATTGAGGAAAGTGAGGACAGAATCGCACCCTAATCTTAGCTCTATTAGACGGAAAGAATGCAGTGTTTACCAAGAACCAAATCAGCAAGATTTCCTTAATTAGACCTTTTCAAGCTTATAAAGAAGGCACCTGAAGACAGACAACATTCCCAAAAAGCAAAGGAAGAGCCAGGCTGACAGCTCTTCTTTCCCCTGATTCTGAGACTGTTATTATCAAGCGACCTCCAGAACATCAAGCATTTGCCAGTGCTACAGACCCTTCTTTCCCACGTTCTGCTTCCACACACCTGCAGCAGGTCCCATAACATGCAGGAGGACAGCTTTCTGCAACTCACCAGCAGGGGCTGAAAGGCTGTGCTGTGCTTGAAGCAGAAGACGCTCCTTGGAAATAAGAGATGCCTTTCTGTTTTGAGCAAATGCCCTAGGGGAGTAGAAGGCTCTAGTGACCCTACCATGCTTATGTAGGAAAGTCTATATCCATGTGCATACTGATGAAAGACTATAGAAAAAAAAATAAATTCTCTCACCATGGTGAGAATCTTCAAGGATTTTTAATAAAACATGGTTCATAAGAGTCGGCAACAACAGAAGACTCTTTGTAGACATTTATTTTAGATGTTCTGAATTTGAACATGAACCATGTTACAGACCAGATAAAGGGCTGCATGACAGAACTGCCCCAGCATTCCAAACAAGCAGATAGCTGTGGGAACAGAAATGAAGCTGATTACGTATTCCTCACAGTAGACAACAAAGAACTTGAATCCCAGAGATAAAAAGAGCCACATGTCCTCTCTCCGAGAGAAACAAAGTGACAAAGAAGACATCCAAACATAAAGTCTCTAGCTTTGCCCTTTCTATATACCCTCTACCCTTCAAGAGTCTAGAAAAAGCAGCCCCAGTCCAGTATGCTTGGAAAACCTGGCAGAAGATTCTAGGAATGTTTGGGTTCAGGAAGAGATATTATTGCTATCATCATAATTTCTCAGAAAAACAGACAGTATTAAGGTGTTTTTTAAAAGCTGTGTCTCTAACAATCTGAATTCATTTGACATCTAGGGATGCTAAGCTATTAGTCTATTGAGTCAGCCTTAACATGAAAGTTGACAATTGTCTGCCCATGAGTAGTAAAATACCACTTGGTTGTCCAGGAAGGAGAATGTGGAAGGCATGTGGCTTAGTATCTCTTGCTACAGGAGAATTTCTGATATTGGGCATTGTGTAAAAGAAAAGGGGGGATGATGGTCTGAGAAAAGGGTTAAGATGCCTGATATGCAAGCATGGGAACTGCGGTGTTGATGCTTAGAACCTATGTAAATGACTGGTAGGTGGGTCAGCCTGCCTATAATCTTTAATGCTTGGAACACAGAGATGAGATCCCTAGAGCAACTGGCTAGCCTTAACCATGTACTGGTGAGTTCTGAGTTCAGTTAAGAAACTGCCTTCATGAATACAGTGTAAAACAATTGAAAATGACTTCTGAAGCCAACCTTGAGTTTGTACACACACACACACACACACACACACACACACACACACACACACACACACACACAATGGCTGAGAGAGGGGTAGAGAGATAGAGGGAGGGGGCATGGTAGGTACACACATACATGTATGAATATGCATATACACACATATGTACCACACACATACACCACACACATACACCTGAAGGTGAAAGATACTTTTTAAGTCTATTTAGGCAAGAGTTTAATGAGATCAGGTATGTTCAATGTGCTATGGTTGTAGACCAGGTCACAGTCAGAAACTACAAGTCCAACGCTGGATAGACACATCTGGTAGTTTCTGGAGAGGAGCTACGGCTACCATTCAACATGGAATCAGAGGAGTGAGCAGCCTATATGGAAGACATAGGCAAGGGAAATTGCCGTGCTTGCTTATAACAAACAGGAGCAGTGTTCATGGAGGGCAGCAGGGATGTATTCTATCAAGAAAAGCACAGGTCTCTCCTAAACCCCTAATTTGTTCAAGATGCTGCCAATTCAGTACTGCTATGCACAGGAATCAAATTTTACCAGAAGTTTTGAATGGGACAAACCATGCTCGAACCATACTAGGGGACAAGAGTTGGTTGTATTAGCAGCCTGAACTGTTCAGACTATCTAGAGAGCTGAGATACACAGGAGACCTGTCTGCTGTGTCACAGAGATGCTATGGAAGAATGCTAGCCCAGCTCCATAGTTCTTGTGCATGCTGGCTTCTAGCCCTAGGTCACAGGGAAACAGGCAGTTAGCAAAAGAGCAGTCTTTCACAGAATGGCTTATAGGGGAAAAAAATGGAAAAATAGCTTACTCATTAGAGTTCTTTCTGCAGTAGGGATTTCATTAAAAATAAATTCTATCAGGTACAAGCAAGATTAATCTATTAAGACATCAAAATTAATTCCTAATGGAAAATTCTAAAATACACACATAGTCTCTGCATACATATTTTCTGTTAATGTAGGAAAGGCAAGCTGGGTCAGAAATATAAATAGGTATCCCAGTGCAATCTCCAGGAAATTTCTCATAATATTTAATATTAACATTTCATCCAGCTAAGGTATCATCTAATTATGGCTTTGCTGAAGCTTCCAGTAAAATATACAGCAGATTTCAGAATCACATTTTTCTTTCCTTATAAATCTTATGCTTGGTTTATTTTCAAATTTGTGAATACTGGACATTCTTATAAATAAAGATGTCATCCATCAGTAACCGAAGTCACCTGACGAGGTGGGGTACTCCTCAGCTGGATCTGGGAACCTCTAGAAGTCTTGTTTCTTATTAATGCTCTTACAGGTACCAGCAACTTCCCGCGAGCTTTCAACTCTTGCTGACTTCACCCAGTCTCCGAGGAAGTTCAGCTGTCAGTATGAGCTTCCTGCACCCTCTACTCTGACTCCTGTCCATCCCCAGAGCTCCAAGGCTGAGCACATGGTAGTGCAGATTCTTCCTCTTTTCTTTATATCCCATTTTCTTTCCTAAACTAAGGAGCATGGAGCAGAGGGATGATTGGTTTCTTGATGAGGTACAAAAAAAAAAAAAATACACCATTTTTATAAACCTCAGATTACACAGTTTTCTCTCCTAGTGGGCTCTAGAGTCAGAACAGGAGTTAATAAAACCAGAAATGCTGATGTGATTAATGATGACAATGATAAGTGCTCTTTGTGTTGGAGGAGGTTCCCTCCACTTGCTTAATAAAGAGCAAGTTACATTTAAACCTTTATAACAAGCACAACTTGCAAGGGAAGCACCCTGGCTGCTTTTAAAAGTCCTTATTAGATCATTTAAAATCAATAAGCAACAAAAAACAAGTTAACCAGAGAGAAAGCAAGGATCAAATGAGTTAAGAACAAGGAAGAGAGGCACTTATGTCAAAAGTCTTTCCTTCCTTCCTTCCTTCCTTCCTTCCTTCCTTCCTTCCTTTCTTCCTTCCTTCCTTCCTTCCATCCTTCCTACCTTCCCTCCTTCCTTCCTGTTGCAAAGATGTATCAAGGAACAGGTCATCCTAATGCATAGTGTCCTGGAGTTACAAGTATGGCTGTAGTGCTGGCCTGTACTGTACAGACATACAATCTCTAAATAGGCAGCAGAAACTTCATTCACTGGGATGAATGCAAACTCTAGAATTAGAGTATCTAAAAAGAAATGGCTATCTCAGAAAGGGAATTAATTTTCACTAACAGACTTAGGAACATTTTGGAGGGGATGTGACAAATTTTGGAGGGGCAAATGATAAGCTATTACCACCCAAGAAAAGGTGAAGTTGGATAGCCATCCAACCAGATCTATCTCACGGGGTGTTTTGAGTTTATCTGTGGAGCAGGTGATGATGTGAAGATCATAAAGGGAGCTCTGGGCACCACACACAGAAATGTGCATTTTGTCTTCAACAGCACTGGTAAGTCTTCAAACAGGAGATGATTTCTAACAATAGCTTTGGGGCAGTTTATACCTGGAGTACACAAAAGGCTAGACATTGTCTTTGATGACACTGTGGTTCAAAGATGAGGCAGCTAGACAGCCTGCTCTTGGACATCCCTGTAGTCAGGTATTGAACTTGAAAGAGGGAAAGATGAAGCAAAGACCAATGACAGCATTCAATGTACATGTTTAGGTGTCCTGAAGTTGCAGGGGTCACATTAGGGGAGTATCCTGGGAGAAATAGAAGAATCCCCCATTGTAACTCACAAAGCCCTACAGGAGTTCCATGAGAAACAATGTATTATTATGTAGGTTGACAAGCCCATTAAATATAGTTCTGAGTTCAAAAACTCAGAATCAGGCAAATAGACAAAGGATTGGCAGGGAAGCCAAATTAAGCATCCACCTTGATTCAAAGACATGTTGGAATTTTTTATAATCCACAGTTTAAATAGGAGATAATGAAGATGTAAGCTATAAGTATAATCTAATACTCATCTAATTAGGGTAATAAAATACAAGGAGCTGCTGTGCCATCAGAACACTGATGAACTCGGCTCCTTTACCTCCTGCCAGCTCACGCTCTTCTATAGAAACATCCATGACCAGCAGGGGTTGCCAGACAGCCATGACCAGCGCCCTTAAGCCTCAAGTAGGGTTTTTTAGAGCAGTGTTTCTCAACCTGTGGGTCGCAACCCCCATGGGAGTCAAATGATCTTTTCACCGTGGCTATAAATCAGATATACTGTATATCAGAAATTTACATTATGATTCATAACAGTAGAAAAATTATAGTTATAAAGTAGCAACAAAAATAATGTATGGTCAGGGATCACCCACAGCACGAGAAATTGTAACAAAGGGTTGCAGCATGAGGTAGGTTATGAACCACTGGTCTTAGGAAGTTATGTGGTGCACACGGGGGAATCTGCTCTAGGTTCTGCATCTTGCAAAGATGTAGGTATCTCCCAGCAATGGTTTTTGGGTTTATCTGTTGTCTGTTGCAGCTTTTCAGACCCCTTCCCACCTTTTATCTGAAATTGGAAAAAGAACAGCAAATAGCGCCATTTTACAAAAAGAAGATAGGCATTAAAAATTAAAACTTGATTACAAAGCCAAAAGAAAGATTTGGGGGGAAAAAGCAAAACAAAGAAGCCAGACAACGAAAGCTAAGCAAACAGCAATAGTAA
Organism: Rhabdomys pumilio; assembly: GCA_030674055.1. NCBI lineage: Eukaryota > Metazoa > Chordata > Mammalia > Rodentia > Muridae > Rhabdomys > Rhabdomys pumilio. Next base: position 68,310,653 of record JANHMN010000006.1, read on the forward strand.
TAGCAATAACAATAACAAAGCAATAATAATAATAATAATAATAATAATAATAATAATAGTTCTCATTAGTTAAAAAGAAATGATTAATAATCCCCCCAAGAGCTTGTTCATAGGAAACACCAATTCACTCATTAATGGGAATTTCCTAATTTGTATCAAGCTGACCAAGGCAATAACTGTCTCATTAATATACAGTGCTATGTATTATAATTTGATTGTATGGTATAGCTGCTAAGGCATTACAGGTTTAGAATTATTGGAACCATCCCACACATTTTCATCACACGTTTTCAGTCGTAATAATGTTTCTGACTATAGTTGTGATGTACAGTGACAACCAAGAGCTAGGTGCTTGGGGGTCATTCTGGCTTTGCCACCAAGCTATGGCATGTTTAAACTCTTTACTCCAGCTTCCTTATCAGTAACATTAAGATAGATAATAGTACCTTCCTCAGTAGGAACTCCTACAATGATTACTTGAGTTATTGTATATAACTGTGGCACTTCTGTTAGTGTAGGCATGATTATAAGCACTTACTGTGTATGTGCTATAGTGAAGCCTCATTCATCTTTAGAGGAAAAGCACCTGAGGCTATCATGTAAAGTCATTGAAAATCCTGGGTCTTGCCTTGGATGTGTCTCTGAGTGTAACATATCTTGTATAAAAATGGACTGCTTATTATTCATTTATTACTACTTACTACAGAGCAAGAAAATAGGATCCGAGTACTCCAACCCTCAAATCCATAATACAATATGCTTCCAAATCTAAACCTTTTGACTACTGACATGGTACCATATGTGGAAAATTCCACATTTGATCTTCTATGACAAGTCAAGTCACAGGCAAAATGGGGTTGTGATGCAAACATCGTATAAATTTACCTTGCATAATGTCAGCAAATTTGATGTTTAGATGTGAGACCCATCCCCAAGATATCTCATTACATATACCCAATCACTCCAAAATATGAAAAATTCCAGCTTGACAACACTCTTGGCCACAAATATTTCAGGTAAGTAATGTTCAACTGGTGCTCGGGATAGTTTCCCCTCTTACAGCATTCATAAAAATTTCCTTGATGAAAACTGTATTTAAAATAACATAAGTAGCTTTTGTTTTGGTTACAATATATGTAACAACATAGGCTATACACAATGGTGACAAAACAGGAAAATCTGGAATAATTAATGTTTTATATTTCATGCATTGCATCCATTCTTAAGACATTTGCTATGACATTTTTCTCCTAACAAATTATTTTATCTAATTTCAATATCACTGAATTCTATGCTGTGAAGGCTGGTCAATCAGCTCTCCAAGATCAACAAGAACAAGAAGAACAAAATGCCCCTATTTGTGATAATTGCTGATTTCTGTGAGGTACATTCTCCTATCAGGTTCAATTGCAAGTTGAAAATAGTTTAATTATCCTCTGAAATTCCTGTCTAACCGACCAGCAGTGAACTCACCACGGACTTTGCTTAATAAATTGGAAAGCCAAGTATTAGAAAAGTTCTGTTCTAGTTAATCTCATTTTTACCTTGGTGGCCTAGCCTACCACCATGTGAGGTAGTGTCTAAGTGTTTAGCAAGGAGAGAGATTCTCTGAAGAAGGGGAAGTTGTCTGAGTTATAGCACCCCTGGGTCAGTTTTCATTCCACCCTGTGCTTCCAGATAGTCTTGGCTTTGTGCCACCTGTCTCCTTCATGGTTGGAATTGTGAAATATCACAACCACTTATTTCTGACCTACATAACCTGGGAGGTTGTATGTCTGCTATAGCATAGACGCGGGGCCTTACCTTCACTCCATGGCCTGAAGATTGGTGCTGCTCCAGGAACTGGATGCTGAAACACACTCTGCTGTTGGGTACATTATGTGAAGGTGTGACATTATGTATTCAGTTGTTAATTTTGGACTGGCGGTGCTAAATGCTAGCAGGATTTTTGTCTTGTTTCTCACTTGCTTAAGGCAATCTAGAATTGTATCTGATTGGCTGTAATAAAGATCTAATGGCCAATAGCTGAGCAGGAGGGCAGATCTTTTGGGCAGAGAAAAGGACAATGGGAAAAGAGATGAGAGGAAAAAGATTCAGCCAGCAGATATCGAGGTGAAGAGTCAGACTAGAGCAGAGCAGAGCAGAGAGGTAGAGCTGGCTATGTGGCAGGATGTAGTGCCAGGATTAGTCAGATTAGAGTAGTACTGAGAGATGGCCCAGCAAAAGACCTATACCATAAAATAATAAAAATCCTCTGTGTCATTATTTATATCACTAGTCTGAGTAAATTCCACTATACTGTGCCACAAGCTGGGCTTGCTCTCAACTCCTGGGTATGTATCTCAATGTTGTGTACTTGCAAGGTATAAATAAAAGATGACACCTTTTCCATCTATGCCTTGAGTGAAGGGTGCCAATTGGCATTGGCAGGAGTAATGACACTGGAGCAATGGATCCCTTTCCTTACTGAGACCAAAGACAAAGAGAAAGTTGGCTTGGCACAGCCATCTGCCTCCAACATCTACCATTTGAATGACATCTAGTTTTGGAAAGCTATACATTGTCCAGTCAGTGGACTGACAGAGAGTTTTATTTTTATGAATGAAGAATGGAGAAAACCCATGGTCAATTTACCTGTGTACAAAATACTAGTGCCACAATAGATACCAGCACATTTTTTTTTCTGCGTGTTCAGAATTAGCAGGAATGGATAAGTGAAGGTAGCAAAGTTGCCTCCATGGACATGTGAGATCCAGCTGCTGTGCTGCTTCATCACATTAGAGAGTGGCAATTAATTCAGTGTCACTTTGAAAAAAAAGGTTCCCCCGATTTTACAATGTCACAGCCTCTATGGGCTTTCCTGAGCAGCCCAGAAGTTTATTTTTGTGCTACTCTGAGGTTAGGTTAGGGATGACAAGCTCATCCTGTGTACTCTCTAACCTGGTCACTGGGGACTTAGGGCCAAATCTTTTGTGAGTCATCCTGAGGCACAGGTTTCCTTGTTCTCTTTGGGATGCCAGCTTTATCCCCATGAAGCTAGATCCATAGTGCTAAGTTTGCTTCCCTAGCAGTGCCAGGATCCTAATAGCCCATGGGGCCCAACCTATCTCACCTGCACAGGGTCACCCAGCACACTGGAGGGAATCCTTAGAGCACTTAGGAGACATCCATCCTCCTTCAGGACAAACAGCAACAGAGCAGGAGGGGCTGGCAGGCTTTGAAATTAAAATCTGAATAATCCATTTGAAACTCCAAAGCCTGAGCAGAAGTAAACTAAAAATCAAATCAAATCAGAAGCTGGATTCTGTCTTTCTGACTGTAAGACATCCTCACCTTTGAATGTTAGAGTGAATGAAACCACAGTGAGAAATCATTCCATCATCCCCCTGTTAGCAGATAGAAAATGCTCAGGACTCATGATGCCTATTTGAGTTGCCTGAACCAGAGAAAAGAACTGCCTTGTTTCATTTCTGGGTCGTTGTTTCAAAAACCAATTTTATGTTATGCCTGCTTTTTCAGTACTTGGAAATATTAACAAATTTAATTCTCAATTCAAACTCAGGAGGTCAACAGTAGATTCTCTGCTTTCCCAAACCTGAGTCACAGACAGGTTCAATAACCTCCCCAAAGCCGTATGGTATGTTGAGAGCTGAGCTGGGACTCAAACTGCATTGCATTTTCTCAAACTCTGCCATTCAGAGTAAGATGTTTTTGAAACCTGAGCTATAAGAACACTTGATGTGATGACAGCGCCATGCATTCCCATCTATTCCCAAGAGCCTCAGTCAGTTTTCTAGGAACCAGTGAACTCCCTCAATCACCGAGGAAGAAGCAGAAAAGGAAAAAGATGGAACTGTAATATTAAAATCATAAGAATTATAGCAAACGTGTAGAATATTAATTATTAAACAAAGCTTATCCTGCCCGAAAGAAAATCAAAATAGAAGGACAGGCTAGGAATAAAATGATATGAAGAGGCCATCGATCAACTCATTATGCTGAGGAGAGATAGAGTTCTCCACAGTTCTTCATTTAATGACTATTTACTGCACACTTTGTTCCCTGATGTTACTCAGGATGTAGTCAGCTAACAGTCTCCTCCTTCATAGTCCTTATTTCTGAATGAAACCATAGGCAATAATAGGTAAATGGAAAGTATCTCTGAATATTGAGTGTTGATGAAGCAAGAAGAAGAGGAACAGGAGCTCTGGGTGAATTGATAAAGACACAGAGATAGGCCTGGAGTGAGCTGGCTGGGGGCAAAACATTCCAGGGAGAGAAAAAAAAATTTTTTCTGGGCCTTTGCAAAGGCCCAGAAATGAACACATGTTTAGCTGGTTCAAAAATGGTGAAATAAGACGATTAGAGGCAGCAGAGACTGAGAAAGATGTTAAAAAGTCAAGCTGGAAAGGCAAAGGTGGAGGGGCCCATGGTGAAACAAGGCCCTAGAAGTCATGCTGGAGAAGTTGGCTTGAGTCTAACAGGTAAAAACACTTTTCCTGGTGCCCTGCACAAGCCAAGCCAGCATGGAGCTGCATCTGAGCAGGGGTACCACAGGAGTTTAGCAGAAGTGATTTGGCCAGGATGCTGGGAACACAGGGATCAGAAAACTTGAGAAGGAACTGCTCACATGGGTGACTCAAATGGATGTAGGATACTGAGAACAAGGACAAGATCAAGTGTGCCTGAAATTTTGACTGGAGTTGATCGCCCCAACCCAGACTTCAGTGACTTAAAACCACTTCTACAATAGTGATACTAGGCTTCCACGAGCTCCTCTATCCAGAAACTGTGTTACTTTCTTCCTGAATGCCTCAGTGCATGCTCTTCTCCAAAACAGAATAAGAAGAATGAAGAAATACATAGACAAAACAAAATGAAGCCCAGAGGTATAGCATGTCCTGGCATTTGTCATCTCCAGCTCAGCATCTCTGAGAGCAAGGTCTAGGGGACTGGCTAGCTAGAGCCGTTTTGTTCAACTGAAGGAGAAAGAACCAGACTTCTAGAGGTATTAGAGGGTCTCATTTAATGTGACCTCACCCTATCCCCACCCGCAGAAGGAGCCTGTTCCAAGGAATGCTGAAGAGATGCCTGGAAACTCACATCAAAAGAATAGGAGCAGACTTTGACTGCAAAACATACCCTTATGTAACCCCACAAATTACTTAATTTTTCCGGGCCCTCATTTTCTTCCTCTTTAAAAAAAAATGGATGATAATGAGAGACTATTGTCTAATTGACAGTGATTTGCAAGACTAGATTAAACAATTTATATAAAGCAATAGGCATTGAAATCATTGCTAATGCTGTGCCTTGTCTCCTCTCTCTGTCTCATGAAGTATCAGTCAGGAGGTTATATCTATGTCTCTTACCAGGACACCCCATGGACAGCCCACCAAGGGTAGACCGTGGCTTCCTGACTTACTGAAGTCCAAAAGAGATGTTATCAAGAAGAGAAAATAGCAACCAGAAAGCCCAAATGGAACATGTTTCCTTTTATCTTTTTTCTGTTAGAGGAACTTTGACATAATTTCAGACTCAATGATTTCCAGGATGGATTTGGAATCCCTCTAGAATGTTCTCTAAGAGTCTGTCTGAAAGATTCAGCCACAATTCCCATCCCAGACTGCTTCTGAGACTGTAGACTGCTCTCAACATCGAAGAGTGAGGGGGCCATTGCTTCATCTTTTCCTTTCCCACTGAAAATTCAGAGAGTGATGCAGAAAAATAGAAAAATCAGCTACTGGGTTGCTGAAAATAGGAAATGGGGAAGTTAGGAGACAGAAAAGTCAGAAGAATGAAAACAAAGGTAAAGAGAGACTTAGGAAAGATAATTCCTTGGGGTAAAGAGTCACCATAGTAAGCCTCCACACTAAGAGGACCCAACTTAGTCTGAGTGATGAAAATACCATATTGTACATGATTACATACAGGACAGGATATTATCTTTCCAGAAAAAGAATGTGTACTCATCTTCCAGACTTGATGAAGCTGACAAATGCAATCAGAGCCTTTCTTTCTGAAGTCTACGGGGGAACTGTCAGGAGGGTCTGCAAGCCTGTAGATGAGGGAAATCTGAGCTTGTCTTTCCAATATTGCCACACGGCTGTTGACATATGCATGCTTGTCTGGGTCTTGGTCTATTTTGGCCAATGCTGTCCTGTGATTCTACTGCACACCCTACTTCCTAGGCATAGTGGGGGACTAGGACTCAAGAGTGAATAAAAAATAAAATAAAGTATTCTATGATTTCTATAACCGAACTCTTAGGAACAAGTACAGCATCACATTCCTAGACTTCAAAATCAAGATTATAATAATACCCATTTTTACCTTATTCACAGGGCTTTTTGCAAATCAATAGAAAAATGCACATAACAGTTTTTAGAAAATGTACACTGCTATGCAACTGTCATCAATGTGTCATAATTAATTATAAATAGAGTATAGAACATTCAGTAAACTAAGTGCCTTAAGTGGTTAGGATTCTACCATTTACTGAATGCAATAGGCCTTTTAATTTAATTCTATATTAGATTTTTTTTTTTTACCACCTTTGTGGTTTAGTGTTCTTCTCTTCCATAGGAGTACATTCAAGATCAGGGGTTTTCGAATGCCTTGGGCCCTATTGTCACTCTTCCACACTCACCTCAAGACCCCTTTCTAGCTTCCTTTCCTCTACAGGCACTTCGGCTTAACCCCTAACACTTCAATGTTAAGATGTACATATGAGAGTGAACACATGACATTTGTCTTGCCTGGTCTAGAACTGTCTCACTCATTGTAATATTTTCCAGTTCCACCCATTTACCTGCAAATGTCATAATTTAATTTTTCTTTATAGATCAATACAATTCCATTGTATGTGTACCATATTTTCATTAGCCATTTATCGATTGATGGATATCTCTGCTGATTCTATTCCCTAGCCACTTGGAATTGAGTAGCAATGAGCATGTCTGTGCAAGTATCTCTGTAGGATATAGAGTCCTTTGGGTGTCTGAGAGGGGCATACTAGTTCATAGGATGGTTATAGTTTTAATTTTTGAGAATTCTCCACATTAATTTCAATTATGGCTGTAACAGATATTGACTTACCAACAGTGAACACATTTTGCCCATTTACAACTTCCTTGCCAGTATTTGTTGTGGGAAATGAGGCAGTATGAGGCATGGTTAGCCAAGACTAAAAAATTATATAAACTCCTACTATTTTGTAAGCTAATTAAAAATAGAATTAAAAGAGATGTAAGGGAGGTACCCTGTAAGGGTGGATAGCACTGCTCTCAGAAGCCATAGGTCATGAAACTGTTAGATGTGACATTGCCTTATGAATTAATGATGAGGGAGACCAAAGAGTTTCCCAAAACAGTACATATTGCTACCATTGATTTTGGTTGTTCACAAGAACTAGATGAAAAGACCCTATCCCGAAGAAACCACATATTTAGTTGCAAGACATAAAGAAATCAAGCTAGAACTAAGCTGCAGATTTCTTCCCTGCTAACTAGTTGTTGGCATTTAAAGATGTTGTGTAGAGTATGTGGGGAGTTGGAGGCAAGGGTCATTTTAAGTCCTTCCCTGCTGTGAACCCTGTAAGTTACAATAACAACCAGTCAGGCAAGATATGCCCACATATGCATTAGTGGTGTTACTCTTATGCGGTAACCAACCTATTTATGATTGGATTTTAAGCCTGCACTATGAGAGGCACAGTATATAGTGCAATACCTAGTACTGTAAAATTTACCAAAGCCCATGGCTTGGTAGGCCACAGGCCCTAGGAGAGAACTTATTACTGCTATATTACTGATTTGCTTTATGGGAATGTTTTCAAAGTGCCTTCTAACTACTTTTATTTATAATGACAGATTAGTGCTGCTCTCAGCTTTGGTCAGAGGGCTGCTGAAGGGGGCACCAGTTAATACAGAAATTTCTAACCTAGTAAGCGTGTTGGATTTAAGTGACTTTTAAAGTCTCAGCCTTAAACTTGACATCTCTACCTCACCCTCCAAGGTTTTCAGAAGATTATATAAGAGGGAGGCAGAAAGACTGTAATCTAAGAAAGGAAAGAAATGCTGTGAAAAATCTGTCTTCTGTTCTACACCATGGCTGTTGTCCTCATGAACTCACAGCAGCAGTGGTTACCTACATGAGACCTATAGAAAGGTGGAGCCAATGAATATTCCATCATGGAAGGGGATGTGTTTATTCAGTCCCAACTCTTCTATGAGAAGCAATAGACAGTTAATTGTTCCTGGGGGAGGAGAAGTCAGATTCCTCAGTGGTAGTTGGAGTAAATAAGCCCCCCTCCATAATCATGTGGGTATCCTAAGTAAATGCAGTATGCTCCCAAACTAACAAAAAGACATGGAAGTAGAAATTTGTAAGGAGAAGAAGAACTATGCTTGGGATAAGAAAGGATAATGAAGGATAGCATATGATCAAAACATATTCTATACACAGGTAATACAATTTTGGAAGAATCCATTTACCATTTTTCAGAAGAAAAATTCTTGAGGCCCAGAAGAAGGTCCTTAGAAAATCCATGGTTAGAAGTGAGTCAGCATTTGCTATCTACCATCTAAAAAGGTCACCTTGTGGAGATGGGTAGCAACAGTTGAATAACCTGTCTCAAGAAGACTTTCTGGAAAGAGAAAGGCAAAACAATGGCAGACTACTTCAATAGAGAAGAGGCTGGGACTCAGCCCCTTCCAACCGGCATCTTGGGTTCTTATTTTTGCAAGGGTTGATCTTTCCTTCAGGGCCAACTGAAAGGCATCCTGAAAGTCTGGTCAGCACACTCTTTTGATGTTGCTTCCTTCTGTTTTCTGCAGATTAAGCAGAAAGGCTAAATGTTTTCGACTAATTGTTTCTCTGAAAACAGGTAGGGAAAGGGAATTATCATTAATTGTTTCTGACAAGCATTGAAGAAAGTAATGTCCAGAGAGCAAGAGGAAGCAGGAATTGATTTATTTTGAAGGCAAGACAGGGAGCCCAGGGTTGGGAAAGTAGGAAGTACCTTTAATTTTCAGACAAGAGGACTCACACAGGCTCACATAGAGTTAACCAATAAGCAGGAAGCCTAAAGAGGTCTGATCTAGGTCCTCTGCACATATGTTATGGTTCTGTAGCATGGTGTTCTTGTGGGACTTCTGACAGTGGGAGCCGAGGCTGTCTCTGACTCTTCTGCCTGCTTTTGGGACCCTTTTACTCCTACTAGGTTGCTCCATCCAGCTCTAGTATGACAGTTTGTGCCTAATCTTATTGTATTTTGTTATACTATGTTTGCTGAACAACCCTGGGGTTGGGCTGTTCTTTTCTGAAGAGAAATGGAGGAGGAAGAGATCTGGAGGAGAGGGCACATGCTAGAAATAGAGGAGAGAGGGAAAACTGCTGTGGAAATATAATAAATGAAAGAAGAATACATAGAAAAGAAAAAAAATAAAGAATCAAACATGGGATTGGGTTCCCATCACAGCAGGAGAGACTTACTCTCCTTCTGTCCTACACATGAAGATAAGTTTGAAAGATTCAGGCTGAATACCAGAGACACTGCCAGCTTTCTTCCAGGTGTCAGATGATGATGAGAAACATACTAGAAAACTAAACTGCTGCTGTATCCCCACAAAAAAACAGAAGGAGAGAGATGTGCAGAGAGCAATCAGGGCCTCTGAGATGCTGTGAGGCCTTGCGGTGCATCTCTCAGCCAGTCTCCTCAGATGTCTTTGCAGGGTTCAGATAATTAGGCCCAGCAGTTTCAGTGTGAATAAAGTATTAATAGGCCTCCATTTTCAAAGGGGGAGGGAGTGGAACAAAATGAGCCAACCGGACAAGGATCAAAACAGCAATTAGAGAGCAGCCCTGCAAACTGAAGGAAGCCCGCATCAGGTTCCAGGTTGGAGAAACCAATCCCAAACAGAGCTTTAAAAATAAACAAGCTGCTTTGTTGAAGAATCAAAGCAAACATGTATCTATGAAGGAACCAGAACCTGGGAATAGCAATAAATTGGCTTCCCATACTTCCCTTCCATCTTTACTATGCCTAACCCTGATGAATAAATTAATGTACAACTGAAATATCTATTTTCTGATTACCTCATCTCTTTCAATCATATTGTTCCTTAGGAAGGGCACTCACCAGTTACCACAATCTCCAACCTTCACTGTCTGATCCTACCTACCTGTTTGGGTTTTATTAAATAGTTCTAGAACCTTCGGTATTATCTAAAGCTGGATTAGATGTCCTTCTCCAAGGCTGCAATTGTTAATTTCATCATAATCCTTGTCACACCAAGCTGGAGTCATTACCTACTTCAGGACATAGGACCTTGTTTGACACATATACTAAGTGGTTTTGCGAGTCAACTTGACACAAACTGGACTCATCAGAGAGGATGGAACCTCAGTTCAGGAAATGCATCCATGCTGTATTTTTTTAATTAGCGATCAATGAGTGAGGGTTCGGCCAATGGTGGGTAGGGCTATTCCTGAGCTGCTGGATGTAGGTTCTATAAGCAAGCAGGCTGAGGAAGTCATGGGAATCAAGCCAGCAAACAACGCCCTTCATGGATCACTACATCAGTTCCTGCCTCCAGGACCCTGCCCTATTTGAGTTCTTGTCGTGACTTTCTTCAGTGATGAACAGCAATGTGAAAGTGTAAGCTAAATAAAACCTTTACCTCCCCAACTTGTTTTTTGGTCATGGTGTTTTATAGCAGCAATAGAAAGCCTAATTAAAATAACACATATTAAGATCTCAAGAAAAATGTGTTGACTGGCTGAAATATCTCTTGCCATAATAAGCTTTCAAAAAAAAGGGGGCAAGCCTATTCAATGTGTATACACACTAGGAGAATGGAAATGTATTGAGTGTAAAGTAAGAATAGAGCTAGTGAGCTTTACCATCTCGAACCAAGACACTGGATAATGCCACCATGTGCAATTACTTCAGATCAAAATGCCATCCAGTAGGTTCTTTTGTGGCTGGAGAGCTTCCAGGCTTCCAGGCAGGCAAGATGTCTAAATGGAACCCCCCTTTTAAATTCTATCTCAGAGTCCTAAATGTCAATTTTGGACAAATAAATGCCTTCCAGACACATCTACTGTGTTGTCTATTGGGAAGAAAGAACTATGCTTCTGCACCTTAGGCAGATAAATAGTTGTTTGTTTCCCGAGAAAGGCTGTTTATTATAACAAAAAGGACTTTGTAGGCAGTAGAATGCAATGTGTTAGAAACAGCGTAAGTTTTGGAATTAAAATGACCTTGGCACCAATCCCAGCTCTGCAATTTACTAGCAGTATGATTTGGACCACTTTCAGTCTCTCTGAAATCCACTCCAAGTTTTGCTACAGAGGTACATATTTTAATGTTATAATACACACTTGAGCCTCAGTAATTACTATCAATGATCCCATAAATCTAGATTATAAAGAAAAAGACATGAAGGTAGACTTGAGATTGAGAAAAGAAAGAGACCACCCGAAGGAGAAAAGAAAGAGAGGGCAATACGAGATAAAAGGAATCAAAGTACACTGTATTCATGTAAACATGGCACACAGAGACACATTGTTTTACATCGATAATATACACTAATTAAAAAACAAAAATCACTCTGCATTCCATTTCTTCCTGGCTGTGCACTTCTGACCATCTTGGTAAATCTGTCCAGGTCAGCTAGGTCAAGTTTACTCATCTACAACAAGACAAGTCAATCCTCTTTAGATCCCAAGTATAAGGACAAAATCCATCTATGGATAGAGCACTTCTAATGTAGTGCCTACAGGGTAAGAGGCACTCAGAAAACACGAGGGCTTATCATTTATTTGGTGTGCTAATTATTATGACATTTTGCCAAATAATTGTTTTGTTCTGACCCATGTTAAAAGGGTCTGGATTTTAATTTCCTTGCCCTCTCACATCAATCCAATAGTTATTGGATGACCTGAGCCTCTTTTAAACATCAATATGTTAATAACAACCATGACATTTTCCTTGATCACGTTTCCTCCTGGCCCAAGAAAGGATTCTCAGCAACCATTTAAGGCCAGAATACAGAGCCCTGGGTGTTCAGACTATAGCTGAGAGTATTTCTTACAGCTTTTGACTCTAACTGCCATGAAATTAATTTAGAAATACAATCACGAGACAATTGAATAAAGCCATTCTCATTTCATCACCTGACAGAAGGCTGTCACAATTCAGAGGCCTTTAGAAGCAGCTGAAAGGAACATCTTCCTAAACATTCGGATTTGTTCCTAACTACAGAAGGATATTAGGTTGTTAACATAAAATTGGTCTATTCAGGCTTCTGTGTCTCCTTTAAGGAGCAGGCTGATTTCCTTTTTAGATCCACATATATTAAAGTTCACAATTAATTTAGATAACACCATGCGAGCTGATAGTAAAATGTCTAGCAATTAAATAATGAATGCTAGGGAGCCACAGTCATCAGAGATATCAGAATACACCTTTATTATAATGATGTAAAATCAGTGTGTTTTCATATGATTTAATTATAGATTGACAGGAGAAAGTGCAGAACCATAGATTAACAATTTTAGGTAACGAATATATTAGAAACTCTGTTTCCAAAACTATGATTAATATTGAGCAAGCTAAATTCATCATTGGATAAAGGAGCATTTGCAGATTTAGAACGTAATAACTCAGTATGAATAAAGATAGAAGAGCTATGACGGTGATATGAGTAGATAATCTCTCCCATGACAAGGAATAAAATGAAACTGCTAGGTAATGTAGGTTTTTCTCCAAAGACAGGCATTGCATCGTAATTCTAAGATTTTATAGGAGAAAATGTTGGGTGCAATGGCTGGTACCTGGTAGAACCAGCTGCTCCTGTGCTTCCAAAAAAGTATAGAAGGTGTATCTTCAGGGTATGGCCAGGACGGTGGGTAGCCAAGAATGGCACCCTCTTTTTCATAAAAGCAGTAAGGTGTACAGGCTCCCATGTGACCATTATACCCAACAATAAGTTCTGAGTGCCATTCTTGAAAAGAGTCTTTATGTCTTGCTCATAGACATGACATTTTCAATAACTATGCAAAATATAGATTAACTGAGCTGATCAACTCTCAGACTAAAATCTTTGGAGGTGACATAAACATTAACTGTGTTCTAAAGAGAACAATTAAATGTGGCCCTCAACAAAGGAAAGGGACTCTTCTGGAAGACACTCAGAACAGCTTAGAGCTTTCTGACAGAGGAAAATGGAACATGTACTTTATAATACCACCTCTAATGTACTTATAGTTCCACATAATAGCCCATCATTAAAGCAAGTCCTAGGAACCTGGTGGCAAGAAGTGAAGTAGAATCCATGGATGAGTGCCGCCTACTAACTGGCTTGCTCAGCCTGCTTTCTTATAGAACCCAGGACCACTTGTCTAGGGGCAGCACCACCCACAGTGACCTGGACTCACTCATGTACATTTATCATTAATCAGGAAAATGTCCCACAGGCTGGTCTATATACCAGTCTTGTATTTTCTCACTTATGGTTCTCTCTGTCAAAATGCCTCTTGCTTGTAATTCTAGACAGCACAATGATGATCACTGGATTTCAGTTGAAGTTACTTGCTACCTCGTTTCAGGCAGTGGCAGAAAAATTAGGATTCATGATCAAGACCACAGAGTATGGAAAGCATGGTTTCCATGCCAGAATTAGATAACACTGTTAACATGCACCAAGAGCACCAGGGCATTCCTCAACTAGGCTAACACTTATCAACAAAAGTGTTGATAAGACACTTTTCTGTAAAAACAAGAATACTCTATCAAAGGGGAAAACATTGTAGAGAGTCTAAGGAAAACTCAACACTACTTCAAGGAAAGATTTTCATGATGATGACAAAACTGACGGAGAACAGTTCCTTCATGACACGTAATTTTAGGTTTTATTCTCAGCTAGATAGCTATGAGGTATCATTTAAACATAACAGAGGATGGTGAAGGGGAATATTGATTCCTGGGAGCTCCTCTACACAGACCACTGATCCTTTTCTCATTTCTGTCAACTGTGTTTTACCTGTGGAAGGGGCAAGAATGACAGCTAAGACATTAAGAATAGATTTATTTAAGCGCATGTTTCATTTTCAGATTTTTTATTAGACCGATCAATTGATTGGCTGATAGCTGAAAAGAAAAGAAGGCAAAGTTAACTTTCTTTTTTACTGGCCTCCTATGGAAGGAGTTTCACAGCACCTGCTCTCAGTCTTTTCTCCATGCGGCTCATACTATTCATGTTAGCTAGATGGGAAATTTTGTACCATGAGGGAGCTGAAAAATATTACACAGTTGGGGAACAGGAAAGAACTTCTTTTGCTTGTCTAGAAAATGAGAGAGATGCATAAATGATCCCTTTAGTCTCTTCCAGGTCTGAAATTCTGTATTTCTTTGATTCCTGAAGATACGTTGGGGAGTGCTTCAGGAGAGAGACACTAACTACAGAGATATATTTTTGGCTTTCATTTAAAATGGATGTACTAATACCTGTTCATTCTTTCCCATGTGTTCATTCCCAAAATGATTTCTTCTTTAATCCAACATGGAGTTCCTATGGCTGAAAGATTGAACACATTGCAAACAGCACATTTTAATGTTTTATATTTCAGTAAGGCAAGAGGCTCAGAGAGTCTCAGGCAACCAGGAAATGGAAAGAAAATTTCCTCAGATGAGTGGTTCATGTTGATCCTAATTTATTTGTCACAAGTGTGACCCATCCTAAGCCCAGTGGGATATATAGGCATGAGATTACATAATGTATATTCTGAATCTGCCTGTTGTAGTTGCTACCTGGCTAAAGACTTTACAAAGGTGTTATGTAGCCCTTTGTGCTGAGATTAAAACTTTCCATCATTAAGGGGAGCTCCAAGGAATGCAGGGCACCTAAAAGGAACTGAGATAGCATGATGTTAGAAGAGAGGTGAAACATTCCATGCTGGAGGGAAGATCCTTAAGTTCAGGAAGTAAACAACCAAAGAGTTTCAAGAAGTCCCTGAAACTGACCAGATTCAACAGGCTCTTCCCTCCCCAAGCATGTAAATGGTAAGGACTGCTTAGAGAGACTTACAAACAGAAGTGCCTTGAAAAGGCTCTAGCCAGCCAAGTTATCTGGAAGAGCAAAGACCAACTGTACTGCCCTTCAGAAATAAAGACCAGTTGAAGTACAAAAAAAAAAACCAAAAAACAAAACAAAACAAAAAAAAAAAACTAAAATAAGCAGAGCCATGAAAAGAAGAATCTTCAGTCCTTTGAGCTGCCTTCAAGCTGTGTGGTGTGTTTCAGGTTTCCAGCTTTCATGAGCTAAAGTGGGCATTGGTGATGTAGCTGTCTTTGAGTCATTTCTGCTCCTATAAGTAACCCCTCATTTATGTTCCTGTATCTAACCCCAATAAAGCCCAATAGTTGAACAAGTGAAGTGTTGGTGGTATCTTTCAGTCTGTTGTAGGTTCATTCTCTGGATGAGTAGTCATTTGTTTATGTCTCCCTAGGAATAATGTCAGACAATCAAAAGAGGCATAAAAGGTTCAAAATGATTGAAGAACTAGTATCTAGTGTCTTAAGGGAAGAAGTGACTAAAATCAAATCTGCAATGTGTGTCCTACTTAACATCAGTGAATAAAGTCCTAAAATGCCCTTGAAGTAGAGGCAGCAATTTGGAATTTGCCTGAGGCTGGCAAGGAAGGACAGGCACACTGACCTAACACAGTAGGAAGAGATTAGCCTTTGTAATGAGAATGCCCCAATTCACCAGTACATGAATGTATGACTTTAAATGAGCCAAATACAGTTCTACCTAAATTCCTATCTACAGAGCAATGGAATGGCAATGCCTGTTACAAAAATGCTTTCATAGATTAAAAATAAGGATAATAAATGTAGTCCCTTACCCCTTAACCTGGCACAACATAAACTTCCAATAATCAGGCTCACGCATCATTTACAAAAATGTAAGGTATGTATGAAGTATTCTCTTCAGTTTGCTTAATATGGAGTGCATGTATAGATGATATATGTGTTGCCAGATATGAAACCCTGGACACTCAAATCTCTAGTAATGGCTGCCACCAAACTGCAACCTAGAATACAGCTTGTACCTTTTCCTGTGGTTGTTAGATATTGCCTGATTATAAACTAAAAACACGAAGGTGAATGGGCTTTAAACATATTTAGGAATACGATTGACACAGTGACACATACCTGTAACCACAGAACTCCAAAAACAGAAGAATTGCTCAGTTCAAGGCAACCTAAGATCTATAGATCAAATCCTGTTGTAAAATTCATATTATAAATAAAAATTTTAGTAGAATTAAATGGTAGAAAGAATGGATATCATCATAGCCATCAACAATGAAACTAGCTAGCCCCCATTTGATGAGCTAACTCTCCATGGGACACTGTACAAAATATTTCTCACTAATTTCTTGCATATATACAACTCTATCAGAAGTAGATAATTTTGACCCCATGTATAATAATATAATAATAATAATAATAGAAAAAATAAACCTTTGTAGCTCACAGGGAAAATTCACATACTTGTCAGGTCTTAGTACCAAAAAGTACTACTACCTTTGTGGAACTGCCACCGGATCTACATATGCAGCAAACGGGCACAAATGGTATTGAGTTTAACTAGACTATTCAGTAGTGTGCTAACTCATTCTAGACACTGTATGCTTAATGTAAGAGTTATGATGATAACACGCAGTCCTCACAGTCCTTAGATCTAAGCTGCTCAGGGTCTAACACAGTTACAAACTAAGCATTTTTACCCTTAAGAGCTATTGCCCAAGGGTCACAAGGAATGCTTGACTGCAGATGCGACCAAACACTGTGTCTACTATGTTTTCTCTACCCCTATTCAGCTATGATAAACTCATTAAAAAGCCACAGGAAGTGATTAACAACAATATAAAATAATAATGTGGTACTCAGTAGTCTACCTTATAACTAAGATGGTGATCCCATGACCAGCAGGTGGGTGACAGATACAAGAAGATGATTCACATTACACGACTAGACAGTGAAAGAAGGCGTAAGATTTCAATATGCTGCTTAGAAGTACCTATATTTTTAAGCTATAAGCACTTTTATTTCTGGACTTTCCATATGTTATTTAGGATGCTGTTGATGGCAGCTAGGTAAAACCACAGATGGAGGGGAAGGACTACAAGGCCATATCTTTGGGATGCACATATGTGTCCTACCCCACCTATCCACAGTACTGCAGGGTCTCAGAGGCAGAATCTCTGCAAGACAGGAATTCCTGAAGAAAGGGAGGATGCTTCGTCTACCATCACTTCCTTTGACCACCAAGCCACATAGCCTCTTACAGGAGACTTGCATCCTTTGGCTCTTATACTGCTTACCATGATAGTTAGAATTAACAATAAGTCATGAATTAAAGTGGGCTTTTCAAGCAGTTGAAGGATGTTGAAACTGAAAGAAAAGAAGTGAGAGATGAATGGGTTTTGCTCATAGAACAGACATACATTCTAAAAAAAAAAAATCTAACAGCCCAGAACACCATTTAAATTACAGTTACTTATTACCAGACAGAATAGTACAAGGTTATTGACTAAATAAAATATGTCACAATGAGACCCACAAAGCATTGTATTACAGAGCACATACATCAGCGTGGAGATTTCATATATAGGCATCTACTTTGAAGCAGTATTCTTCCTCAGGGAATTATATTTGTATTCAAGCTAGCCTGTCTCCTATGGCCACATGAAAAGCACAGTGGTTCATCTAGCCAGTGATGCCCTGGGTGGAATTTGAGCTTTAAGAAAGGGAGGTAAGGGAGTGGAAGAGTGGGCACAGGGTAGCAGTGAGCCAGGTCTGAACACAAACTATCTCATACTGAGAGTGTGGCCTTCTTATGTAGCCAAACACAAATACTCATCAATGGGTTTCCTCCCTCAGCTTCAGGGTTAAAGCACTTTGTCCTGGGGAATGAGCCTTTGACAAAGCACAAGTAAGTCTGGGGACCTAAAGAAGTCACATTCCTAGGAAAGAGAGAATCAGCAGGGATGGAAGAAATGTTAGCATTCCTACTCTTTGGAAAATTAAGGGTCTGCCTGTGAATTAAAATTTCCTTTTGCTCTTAATGAGATGACAGTCTAGAACACTAGGCCTGCTGCAGTGAGAGAGACTTCCTGCTGGGACTATATTACTAAGAGTTTCAGTGTTTAATCTCCAAAGGCTGCCAGGCTTTCAAGGAGGGCTGGCAGGGAAGAGACAGCAATGGCCCACTACAAGGGGGTGTCCTGCACTGAGGAATCAAAGCTCCCAAAGGCACTCAGTCATCTGATTGCTCTTATTCCAGTCAGCATTAAAGAATAGACATAAACCAGCATCATCATCTGGCACATTAGTGATGGGCAGATGGGTCAAAGGCATCTTGAAGAGTAAGGTAGAAAGAGTTTCCTGAGCACTGAAGGTGACAAACCCAGCAAGCATCAGCAAGCTGTGGTGTCAGCTCCTACACACCAATTCCCCACACTTCAAGTTCCCACTGTCTAATGAAGCCGCCTATGAAAGATCCACATGGCTAGAATACAATCCTCTTATGTTCATTCTCGTCTGGAACCTAGTTCCCTTCCTCATAGAAAATCTTGTCCCCAAACTTATTTAAAAAGGACTTTAGTTGATCACTGTGGCTCTTAAGCCAGAAACTGAAAGAAGAATGCCATACTCACTTCTGTATGGTGAACCAATCCTTTCCTAGAAAGGGAGCCATTAACCTTTGTGCAGCCTTCGCAGCATTTGGAAAGTGACTGGTTTTAGCTGTAATGGTATCATTGCCAGATGGTTTCCATCATCCCCCGCAGGCTCCTCCAGTAAGAGAAAGACTCAAGAGAGGGCAGTTTCAAGGCTGTGGGTACGTCTGCAGATGTTCAAGTGGAGTCACTGCTACTTTGAACTCTGTGCTGAGTCTCTCAAAAGCAAACATCAAAAGTGTTAAGTGGGATTTTAGCTATTGTGCATGAAGTACCAAAATATATGAAATATGCCAAATGCATATATATCTCTATGTTCTCTATTTAATCTGCTGTTAAATGTGTATCTGTTTACCACTAAGTAAAGCACACATTTCTTTATTCATTTCTATCATCTACATAGCCCAAGGCTTAACTGGTGGGAATCCGACGCATCATTTGTTCATGTGTCCATTGCTGATCGATCCCTTGTTTGAGCCCATCCATTTAAGGTGTGCTGGTTATCCGCTGATACCTCAGATTATGAACTCATTGGGCTTATAGCATGCTGGTAGATATACAAAGTTTAAGACTGAATTGCACCTGCTAGCTAAAGAATGCCTAAGATTTTTAGTGAAACCTCAGGAGATGGGGGTGTGGTTCACTTACAGAGCCTTTGTGTTACTTATGAGTCTGACTCAGTACCAAGCAGTATAAAACAAACAAAATATGACTCAAACAAAATGGGTCTGAAGAGGGACGAGGAAAGAAATATCCTCACTGGATGGTTCAGAGGTACCCAGACCCTGGCCACCCTTAATTTTTCTTCAGAATTGTGACATTATAAGCTGCAATTTTTTTTTTTTTTGCTTAGTGTGGCAAAACAGACTTTTAGTCTTAGCATTCAAGAGTTCCAGGCAACTCTGAGTGACAGAGGGCAAGCCTGTCATCAAACTAAAGCCACAAATCTAGGCCTATGTGATGGCTCACTGGGTAAAGTTGTCTCTCACCAAGCCTAACATGAATTTGATCATTTTTAAGAGAGAACAACTCTCACAGTTGCTTCCAGACCTGCAAATCTGTCCATGAATGTTGTGGTTTGAGCACACACACATACCCATTCTCACACATAAACTAAATAAGTAAATTAATAAATGCTTTAAATTTTTAAAGGGCCAATGATATGGTTCAATGGGCTAGGATACATGCCTCGAAGCCACGTGACCTGAATTCAATCCCCAGAGACCATATGATGAAAGGATAGTGAAATGACTCATGACATTCACACATATGACTACCTCCCACAAGATATGAAATGCAATTAAATAAAAAAAATCTACCATTATCTTAGGGTATTTCTGTTGTGAACAGACACCGTGACCAATGCAACTCTTTTGTTTGTTTGTTTGTTTGTTTGTTTGTTTTTGTTTTTTGAGACAGGGTTTCCCTGTGTAGTCCTGGCTGTCCTGGAACTCACTCTGTAGACCAGGCTGGCCTCGAACTCAGAAATCCACCTACCTCTGCCTCCCAAGTGCTAGGATTAAAGACGTGTGCCACCACTGCCTGGCCAAACAAAGGCAACTCTTATAAGGAAAACATTTAACTGGGGTTGGCTTACAGGTTTAGACGTTAAGTTCATTATCATTAAGGTGAGAGCAGGGCAACTCCCAGGCAGGCATGGTGCAGAAAGAACTGAGAGTTCAACGTCTTGTTCTAAAGGCAAAGAGAAGGCTAGCTTCCAGAGAGCTTGCATGAGAGTCTTAAAGCCCATACCCATAATGATACACTTTCTCCAACAAGGCCACACCTCAGTGCCATCCCCTGGGCCAAGCTTATTCAAAACATCACAACCATCAATGAAAACTTGTTCTTTAATTCCTATGGCTAAACTAACAACAGAGTGTCCAGTCCAGGAGACAGGGCTTTTAAAAGAAATAGTCAAGGGTTAAGGATGGCTATACCTGGGGGCCAGGGAGAGCAAGGTCCCCTTTGGAGTTATTAGTCTCATTAATAGAAGAAATTACAATTGGGTTCAAATGAGAGCACAAGGATAATTTTGTTCTGGCTTCAAAGAAACCCACCCCCAACCCACACAGGTCAAGCTAAGTCATAAACCTCAGTGGCTTCCTAGAGGAGAGAAGGGAAAATTCCTCCCTATTTATAGATGAAGGGACAGACGTTTCACATTAGAAACTCCTGTACATGTTTATATTAATTTGTGTCTGTAAATTTCTATTTATCCACAGCAAACCTGGGTCTCTTAGCCTTTGACCACATGGCAGGCAGCTATGGTTATAGAGGCCTTAAGAATAGCCCATCATTAGTCATTCAACTGCACTGCACCCTGGAGAAGGAGCTGCCCATTCTCTAGAGCCTGCCCAGTCAGGACAGTGGGTGCTGGTAACTATAAGTATATGCCATCAACTTTCAAAAGCCTCTGGCATTATACTAGGAAGTCTGGTTTTCTTGAAACACATACACACACTTATTATATAACTTAATTTATGTTTAACAAAACTGTCCTGACTTAGGGTTTTACAGACTATAAAAATGCTTGGGGATAAGGTAGAAGAACTTTTATTGTTGACATGACAAGATATTGGTATTTTCCTAAGTACTATTGACCTCCTTTTCCTCATTCTATAGGGTTAGGGCTTCACCATGGGCTGTCACCACCTCTTGAATCTCCATTTTGAATTCACAGTTCAAGAGAAGGTTATCACTATCCATCTTGTTATGGCTTTGATGACATACATAGCTATGAGTTCCGCACCCATCAGGGAGATAACAGCGTAATGCCCACCAGTGAACATATTACCTCTCTTTGATGGATACTAACAATGTATGAGCTATAGATCTGTCTGCTCATCACCACAATCCTAGCACAGGCTATTTGGCAAATATTTGTTCACCCATGGAAGGAGGGCACGGTTTTAAATAACAACTGGCATAACTATGTCTTTTCTGGATGCCATGTCATCAAACTACTGAAAGTTGATCTCTCTTTTTCTTCGGAGACATTTCTTTTTACCTCCTTGTGTTGGTGATGGTTTGAATATGCTTGGTGCAGGGAATAGCACTATTAGGCAGTGTGGCTTTGTTGAAGTAAATATGATCTTGTTTGAATGTGTTGCTGTGGTAGGTGGGCTTAGAGACCTTTCTCCTAGCCACATAGGTGCCAGTCTTCCCCTGTTTGCTTCTGTAAAAAGATGTAGAACTCTCATCTCCTCCTGTGCCATGCCTGCCTGGATGCTGTCATGCTCCTGCCTTGATGATAATGGACTGAACCTCTGAGCCTCTAAGCCAGACTCAATTAAATGTTGTCATTTATAAGAGTTGCCTTGGTCATGGTGTCTCTTCACAGCAATGGAAAACCTAAGACACCCCTGCTCCCTTGCTGTTCAATGTGGTGAGTGCATTCTTCCATGAGAAATTCAGGTCCTTTATAAAAGATGACAAGATTGAAAACAAAATAAGAGACAGGATCACACTGTACAGCAGTAATAGCTTGAGGGGAAATTTATCTGAAGATTCAATATAGGAATCAGACCATCAGAAATGATTTCTAGAATATAAAGCTCAGGGTACCTAAAAAAACATGTCTCTCTGTTGTAGAAAATACCTTATGAGTGGCAATTATGGTATTTAAAAATTCACCCAGATATGTCAGTGTGATTAGGAACATACTTATTAATAGATGATTGGTGGTTCTTTCTATATCCAGAAGTAGAACACTGAGACAAAGACATTCTCACCTTGGCTACTCTAATATGCTTTCAAATGAAAGGGTATGGAAATAAAAGGAGTGAATAAGCCAAGAAATACCAGGCAGTGAGAGCAAGGGCACACTGGGTTTCAAGCCTCAGTTCAGCCCTCACAGTGAGTTCTCCCACTGTTCTGGTGACTTCCCTGTAGAGTCTCTGCAATCAATTTGCATTCCTTCTTCTCTTCTCTGCTTTCTCCTCAAACTAACCCACTACCTATTGAGAGCAGAGTTCTATCAATGTCTTTGCATCCCTCTTCTCTTTCATCTCTGTTTCTTATAGATTGTAGCTTTAACTAGTTGGGACTTGTCAGTCTTCCACTCTACTTCCTTTGTGTGATACTCTGGGTAAACCCAGAGTCCCACACATTGTAGGAAAATACTTTATCACTAAACAACATGCCAGCTTAACTCTTCTGTACTTCTGTCTATTAGATGTTAGGGTGAGCTTTTCTTTACAAAGAAAGCAGAAACAGAAAAAGATCCAGATCTGTTTTCCTTCATTTATCTTTTCAAAAGTCTTAAGAGTCCCACACCTATGCCATCCATTCATCAGTTCTCAGCACACCAGAATTTGAAAGTACTCTAAGTCTTTGATGAGGCTCCATCAAAGGGACAGAAGTTCTTTTCCTCCTCATTACTTTTGAGATACCTGGAACATTGATCGTCTTAAAGAATGTCCTTTCTCTGTAATAGCAATGCCATAAGACCACGCCTATCGAACTTCTCTGGTAGATCTGTTTCTTTACCCATTCCTCTGCCCAGTAATTTTAGCAATTGCTCAATATTTTTAAAGAACTTCCTTCATTTCCAAAGCTCTTCTTATTCCTTTTGTGCCGAAGACTTTCAGGTCTCTCACATTTCAGATGTATGTTCAAGTTTATAGTTTATAGTTTATAGTGTACAGACAAGTGACATAGACATGGGTAGAGATAGTACTGTAGACATAGATATGGACAGCTTTCCTATAGCACTTTTACACACATGTATTTCTTCAGCCACAAATTCTACTTCAGGCTTCCCATGTTCCATTTATTGCTATGTGCTCCAGAGTTCCCTTCTTCCTGCCCCAGATCAAGCCACTCAGATTCTCTAGCTTTATGAACCCTTTGTTTCTATTTGAGTTAGTCTGTACAGCCAGATAATTGTGGCTTCTGGCCATCACCCTCTTTCTCACCAGCAGCTTCCTAACTCAGGCCTGGACAGATGCAATCAATCTGCTACTCTGGTCAACTGTCCTTGTATTCTTAACAGGTTTGGTTTTTTGCTAAAGAGAAAAGAAAATGTGCCGAATGATCCACAAGGAGTTGATAGTTACACAAATAAAGCTCCATTTGTTCTTTCAGGTAAACAAACAAACAAACAAACACAATGAAACGAAAACACAGCAAATCAAATATTTTAGGTCTTTAGATTTCTGTATTAATTTAGGCATGCGCATCACTTCTGGATGAAGTCATAAGATCAATTGTCCAGAAAACATAAATGTGCCTAAGTGAGCTAAGACTGAGCTTGATTTCCATTGCTCTAAATTACTCTCCTTCAATTTAAGCAGAGAAGGGTAGATGGCTGGGAATAGGGGGTAGATAAATGGGATGGTTTCTTTTAAATGCCTTCCTTTCATATCCAAGTATATACACATCTAAACATGTTCTATAGTCAAGACTTTTAATCCATTTACTTTGTTCCTATTAGGAGCTCTTCGGGTATTATTGTCTCCGTTTTGTATATGAGGAGAATGTACTAAGAAAGACTAACTGCCTAAGATTATATTGCAAGGGTGATATTAAAGCATTCAGCCTAACTTTGGGTTAATGGTTATTTCTTGAATGCTACAGTATCATGTAAATGTGACCTATGAACCTAGGGCTTTATAAGGAAGGCCTAGATGTCTCCTTCTCACAAGAATGTATAGTTCCCTTCAGGATGAGTAACCTTTTCTGACTGTGAGTACCAGCCTTGGATTACTGCGCATAGACAGCGCCAAAACCCTAGCGTTCCAGAAACTGAAGCCTTGAGATTAGTTTCTGTCTTTGGGGGTGCTGTGAATCCCAGCACAAAGAGCAAGAAATGAAATGTTCATGCGATGACTAAAGAGGCTGTGTTGTTTTATCTTTGCCCTTAAAAAATAAAAGTGCTTCACAGATTAACTCCTCTAGAGATGTAAAAGGATGCAAATGACTTTCAATAAAATAATAGTTTTATAAATATGAAGAATGGCTGTTTGACTCACTTTCCTCAATATCAGCTTGGATTTATCTTCCCACTTTGTTCTGAGGGGCTCTGCAACCCCATGTTAGAAATATATATGTACCCCTGTGCATTGAACCAGGAAGCTATAATTCTTGACATATAATTTTCATTTTGGGGAGATTGGGTGGCTTAATGTTAGCTGCAGACCCAACATTGTCTAGTTTATCAACAAAAGCAATAAACTTCTAATGCTCTGTTTTTCTCAATGTGCTTGCCTTCTACAAATGTTTCCAGTCAGTGGGAAGGCATAAAGAGGGGTAATTGACTCTTCTTTTCCCAGATCATCTTACAGGAACTCGATGATGGCCATGTTGTCTTCATTTTATACTTGAGAAAACTGAGGCATGCAGCCCTTTAGTAAATCTCCTACCTTCCCCTGCCCAGTCAACAGCAAAACACCAACTAACCAAGTGTCCAGCTCTAAAGCTTTCACATTAAGCCCCAGAATTAATGGCATCACTGTGGCTTAACACCTGGGTAGTTTCCCAGTCAAGGTCTTGTTCTCCAGACCTGACAACTGCTGGGAGTTGGGGTTATAGGAGAGAGCAGAGAGTGGAACTTTTCAGACCCCTGATTTCTGACCCTGGACACTCAGCCCAACAAAGAGCAGGGTTCCTTAACCAACCATGTTCACACAGAAGATGACAAACGGCCAACAATCTCTTTATCTTTCAAGTGGTCATATTGAAGTTACATGAGATCCAGGGCTCTGCAGTTCTCATTTTTAGGTCTAAATTTATGTTAGAAAATGTCTGGTGCCGCTGTAAGAGCACGGAGGTGTGGCCAGGCCTGGGTGCTGCGCTCTCCCAAGCAACCGTGGGCAGCTCAGCACAAATGGACCTGCAAGCCAACATTAATTTCCTGTCTTCCATCTGAGGGCTCCTGATAAGCAGTTGTCTGGCTAAGCATCCAAGACAGAATCAGACTCGGTCTTAGTAGCTCCCCAAGCTACTCCTCCCAGCTACAGCTCTTCCCTCCAGCACTGATCGTCCAGAGTACAGGACACCTTCTGAAACCATTTTCACACAGAAGCCCCCACCTCTTTCCATCTCAGTCCTGCTCCTGCTGCCCTGGGCATCTCTGCCATCCCTAGCCACACACCTCAACAGATATTCTCAATGCATTATTGAAAACTGTCTTCCCACAGCAGGCAGAGAAATGAAATTTCCCCCATTTCAATTATTTTTCTTTCTCGGGCATAGAAATTGAAAACCAAGTCTGCTTATAACGAAAAAAATCTACATTTTTGAAATTTTAGTTTTCACTCAAAACTTAATTGGAAAGGCTTAAGGTATTTGTGTAAATATGGATATGCAATGAGCTAACTGCTTAAGAGGAAATGGTCCCACAGGGACAGGAGCAGGGCCTCTCTCTCCCATCCATTGCTCTGGTTCAAAAATAAATAAATAAAATAAAAAGGCAACAGGGCTCAATAGGGCTGGAATAGGAAGTGGCTTTGAGAGAGAAGGATATGTACTAACCTTGAGAAAAAATTGTGTGCACAGGAAATGCATGTTCTTAATGAGTTTATATTCATTGGGTAAAATCATGGCACCATTCTAGATTTAAATATGAAACACTGTATGTTTTATTGTATCTTTCCATTTATTTAAGCCTTATAAATAAATGCAATCTTTTTACCAGCTTGTCCTTTTCCCCTCCCTAGAAAAAGCATGTTCAGAACTTTGCATAATCTTAAAGTATTTATTCCAGCTGAAGAATGCAAACATCATCAGATGCAATAGTGGTTTAAAAAAAAAAAACAGTTATGCAGGACTAGGTCTGAATTACCCTTCCTTCATGGGAAGCAGCAGGAAGGTGGTTTGATCAAACTTAATAGAGCCACCACCAACTTAGCTAAAACACCCCTTGCTCTTAAGGACCATAGCCTACTCTGTCCCTTAAATCTGAAGACAAAATGTAATCCTTTAACATTTATGCATATCTCTAGAGGGATGCTACATACACATTCTGCTAACTTCCAGTTGCTTGATGTACCGTGTGTGAATAACTGCATTCCTGTGCGTTGCAGTGACCAACATTCATTTCAGAAAAGGGTAGGAGTACAGTTGAGGTAAGAACATTGAAGGCAAGTGTGAAGCAGCCACATGTAAGCAAGGCAAAAACAGCAAGTCCAGAGCAAGTGCAGAGAAGTTAGAAGATCAGGAAGCACCTAGGTGTCCAGAAATCTGACACAGCACTACCCTTGAGATTTATTTTACCTATATATAATCAGCATGTATTATATCAGCATGGTAAGATCTCAGAGATGTAGTAAGCTGATTATAAAATAGTGCATATACAATGTTCCCAATCAAGACTCTCTCAGATAACTCTGGGCTGTGTTAATTTGAGAGCTGAAGCTAAGTAGGAAATCATGGTTCTTATCTAATAGGGAAGGTGACCCAGCTTTGCAGCTGAAGGTGGTCTACAGAAATGTGACAAGCAGCTTTCTCTACAAGAGAACCCTTACTATGTCCTGAAGTCTCTAGCCCATTCTGGAAGTCACCCCTCATTCTATAGATAATGTGGAACACTAGGAATAGGTACAGCCCTGCTTGGGGAAAAAAAAAACATATGAATGTTGTGTAATTGTCATTGCAACCAGCATGCCATTCAATCTGTAGACCAAATGGCTTCACTGTTTAACATAGAGCAAAGTGATGGCTGAGTCCTTGGGATAGACCTTAATATAGGAGAATGACTAGAGTCCTCAGTGGTAGAGGTCCCATGTAGGAATGGTTCTACTAAGTGGTCCATGCCTTTTGAAATCCTCTTCTGACTTGAGTTCTTCTCTGCATACCCATGTTCCTTGAGGAAGCTGTTGCTCTGAGAAGCTTTTCATATTTGAAGGGCAGAATGGCATTCTTCTAGTCTCCTCCTACCTTTAATGCCCAGAAGTCAAGCCTAGTGAGCCTTCTTCACTTTCTGCTTCTGGGCATCAACCAACTTCTTTTATTGAAATGAGCATCATTGAAAGTATTGACAGAAGAGGTCAGTATAGTGTGCTGTGTTATTATCCTGTTCTGAGGATATTTTGTGTCTCCATGATCTTACCTTGAGGAAAATGTGCTTAGTGATAACATAATGCAAGGGCAGGCAGGGGAAGGATTCAAGAGTAGCCTGCCATACAGTTCAGGTCTTTCAGATGGTGGGTGTAATGGTGAATTGACCAGACAGGCAGGAGGATGGCACTACTTCTCAGAGGCTCATTGACTTTCTACTACACATGGCCCCATGTAACATGAATAAAGGCAAGCCTTGAGAAAAGACTCTGAAAATGTCAGGGGTATCTAACCTTGTTGATGACCTCATTGTTAGTGGAGAAAGCAAGGTGAATGGAGAGAGGAATGAACAGGAGAAAAGATGTTCAGACAATTGGGAAGGCAGGGAATCTTTCTTGTCTGTTTAAATATTGTATTATTTTCTATCATCTATGTGCAAGGCACAAAACATACACACGTGAATGAGATGGGGCCCACTCAATGTGAGTAGGACATCAGCCTTGGACCTAAATGTGCATAGGGTCAGATTTTGGTTTAGTATTCACTAGCTATGATTCATAGCAATAACAAAACTCTGATAGCCTTGCTTGATCTTATGTGACATATGGATAGTAACATGGTCCTAAAAAGTGTATTGTGATTTAGATATGAACACTGGACAAAGATGGTGAAACTCTGAGAAGAGGTACCATTCCCATGACTGTTGAGGTACCATCTGATTTAAATGAGATAGCTCCATGTAATAAAAGATTATAAACCTGGGTCCTCTCTGGAGATCTTGGAAGTGTATAAGTGAGAGATAATCAGATGCAACAAGTCCAATTCAATAAGTAGAGACATAGAAAAAGAAGGTCAGAAAACAAGGGGCGAAAGCATTAGGCCTCCTAGAACAATGTGAAACTTCAAAAGAAAGGAAAACAGGAAGTTCCAGAGAAGGGCCTAAGAAGCCAAATTGCAATTGAAATAGGAAAGATGACCCAAACATGGTGTGTTTGTTTGCTTGAGAAGATTCCCCTGATGTGTGTGGAGAGGACACATTTGAAGTGAGTTAGGAACAGGCCTAGGCAGGAAGCATCATGGGTGCTGATATAAGTTATCTGGGTGTTCTCTGATATAGGCTGTGCTCCACTCCTAACATCTGTTCAACCCTGGAGTGACCTTAAAAATGTCACTCAGCTGGCAGCAAGGAAGATAAAGTGGAGTGAATGCTGGCCTGGAGAAATAGCTCAAGGAAACATTTGAACACAGAATCATTGCCACATCTGTGTGCGTGTGTATGTGCGTGTGCATGCGTGTGTTAGTGCTTGTAATCTGTGAGAGGCCTTGTTGGAAGTGCTAGAATCAAGGATAGAGTGAGGTGGAGGATAGTAAGGATGGTAGGATGGTCATAGCAAAGGAGCTGCATTTAGTTGCTAAAAACAAGACAGCAGGGGGACACAGAGCTGAGATTCCCCTGAAATAGAATCCATTTAGCATACACTCATTAATGTAGCTCTACTCGCTTAATTATTTTAAAACTATTAATAGCCTAAAAGAAACTTGTCTCCAGTTAGCAAATGATTTAGTGCCATTAGGAATGTACATGAGCGTGTGCTGTGTGAGATGTCTTAATACTTTTAAATGGCCTGACTTACTGAGTTTCCTACTCGCCCATTCTGAAAACATAAAGAACCTTCCCTGATAAGAGCTGACTGAGTCCATGGGGAAATATGAGCAGGCATCATATGCAAATATCAGTTCAAAAGACAACTGACAACTCAAAATAAATGGAGCAGATGACACACAAAATGTATGCTTGCCAAAGACATGTAGTACAGAGCTGTTTCCAAACTTGGGCTTCAGTAAAGAAATATGATTGAGAGGAATCAGGAAGGCAGGAGAACAGAAGTTTCCCTGAAAAAGAGAGAGGAGCCAGGAATTAAAACAGAGCAGCATTCTGAACTGGAAGAGAAGGAGGCTCTAACCCTGGATTCTAAGATATATCTCCAAATGTACTTTTATATTTAAGTGCATAAAAATGTGATCAGATATCATGTACAGATGACCTCTCAAATCATTCCTAATATTGAGTTTTTGTTCAGGAACTGATGGGCATGGTGTGTTCAACTGAAGGACCTGTAGTTGAGACTGGCCTCATTTCTCCTTCATTCATAGTGTGATTCTCTTACTCATCAATAAAATTACTAATAAAACCACAGCCTGACCTTCTGTTAACCTTGATGGAGTTGAAGAGATAGATGCATGTATAAGTAAAATGAACCTTAAGCCCAATGAAGAAAAAGAACAATTTTAATTTTAGAAGGTCTACATAAAGCCATCCTGGATAATGCAGAATAAATAAAATCTCCATAAATAACCCAGACTATAATTATTTGTTAAGCTCCTATTCTGATTTTGGCACTGTGTAGACGTTTAGAGGATTCACAAAAAGTAAAATAGGTCACACAAAAAAAGAATAAAAAAGAATGGCAATAACTTATTCATCTTTTTTGTCTCACACTACCAGGAAGGAGACAGCCAGGGATAGACTTAGAAATTTATCTATGGAGAGAAACAATGGGGAAAGCAATAACTAAACCTTTCTTTCATACTGTAGACCAGAGTTACCTAAATAAAATCATAGCATAAAGGCAGGGGTAGTAGTTCATGTCTTTAATTCCAGCTCTCAGGAGGCAGAGGTAGGTGGATCTCTGTGTTCAAGGCCAGCCTGGTCTAAAGAACAAGTTCCAGAAAGAGTTACCCTGTTTGAAAAACAAAACCAAACAAAAAACACAAAACAAAACAACAACAAAAATAGGGTAAGCTATATACATTTTAAAACATATGTTTAACATTTAAAATCCCACCAGCAACCTTTTCTAGAATAAAGAAATATGAAACTGGAAGATGTCTCAGTAGTTGAGAGCGCTCGCTGCTCTAGCAAAAGAACCAGGTTTGGTTCCCAGCAAACACATGGCAGCACACAACCATCTGTAACTCTAGTTTTAGGAGATCATATGTCTTCTTATGGCTCTCATGAGTACCACACAAGCACATGATATGCATACATGTAGGCAAACACTTATATACATAAAAAATAAAAAATATAAGCATCAAAACCGCTCTGACTTAAAAGCAAACAAACAAAAGAACATTGTGATAAAAATATATCCATTTCAACTATGTATACTAACTGCTATTTCAAGTGTTCCAAAGCTCAAGAACACTGTGGCTACCAGATGGGGCAGAAAAATCTATGAGTAGCCCCTGGGTCTTTTCACTGGACAATTCAGTAAAAAGCTAATTGATTAACTGATAGTTTGGTCTGAAACTGGTTGCTTTGCCCCTCAGTGGATCCACAAGGGCATCCTGAAGTAGACCTCTCCAGGCCAGCAGGGAGAAAGCTATGGGGGTGGGGGTTGGGGAAAGCCAAACTGAAAGAATAAAGGCAGGAAAACCAGTCAGAAGGATTCGTGTATGTATAGTGGTTACTAGAGACTCAGATTCCAGGAGTAAATCTTGGATCTTTTTGAACCTAGGCTATCAGATTTCAGAATTTGTGTTGCTTCCTTATGAAGGTGAAGGGGTAGAGAAAGTCCCTATTATACTGGCTTTTGTAACTGGGGACCAGGGTGGTAGGGACAAGCCTGTAACATGTTGACTTTGCATCCCAGCTGGTGTGTTTGGAAAGGAAGCAGTCTGCTCTTTTCTGGTACAGCTGTCACTCAGCCCTTGCAGGAAGGACAAGAACTGAGAAGTTCAGATAAATCTGTAGCATTTCATAGTGTGTCCATGATGGGAAAAACATTTACTTGTGGTAAATTAAAAAGTAACAAAACACTCAAGGGAGTAAATATGGAGACAAAGTGTGGGACAGAAACTGAATGAGGGGCTGTCTGGAGACCATTCCACCTGGGTATCCATCCCATGTGCAGTCACCAAAGGGAGACGCTGATGTGGATGTCAGGAAGTGCATGCTGACAGGAGCCTGATATAACTGTCTCCTTAGAGGTCTGCCAGAGCCTGACATATTCAGATGCAGATGCTCACAGCTAACCATTGATCAGATCAAGGGGTTCCCAATAGAGGAGTTAGAGGGAAGACTGAAGGAGCTGAAAGGGTTTGTGGCCCCATGAGGAGAGCAACAATACCAACCAACCAGAGCTCCCCATGGTCTAAACCATCAGCCTGGGAGCACATAGGGAGGGATCCATGACTCCATCTGTATATGTAGGGGAGGATGACCTTGTCAGGCATAGGTAGGAGAGGAGATCCTTGGTCCCATGAAAGCTGAACACTGAGAGGAGGGGGGAGGGATTCGAGGGTGGGGAGGTGGGAATAGGGGGGTAGGTGGAGGCCCCTTTTTATAGAAGCAGAAGGGGGGATGGGATAGGGGGCTCCTGGGTGGTGGGGGGAATGGGGTGAGGGGATAAAATCTGAAATGTGAATATAATATCCGATAAAAAAATTTTTTTTAAAGAGTTAAAGTTGTGACTTGCTACTATGAATTCTCTTTAAATACGTCATTCCACAGCCTAAGACTAGCATAGAACGCACAGCACTGAAAAGGCACTAGCAGCTCTAAGCCAAGCTCCCAGTTACTTCTCTAACTTTCTCAGCACTTGCTTCCTGGAGACCAGAAAGGGTGTAACAGAACTGCCCACTCTAAGACAATTCCAGGTCAACTGGCTTCGTCTAACATCTAAGCACTGAGAAAACCCCATAGACCATGAGGCCTTCATCCTGCCAAAGTGGCATCTCCTTTCAAGTACAATGCTTTGTAAAAGAGAAGCATCAGTATCTGCAGTGAGCTAGGAGGAAATAAAGATGAGAGTCTACAGCCCAAGGAAGGGAGGAGGATTCTCGTTATGAAGGTTGGTGCACATCAAAGCTATTGGGACTTTCAAACCTGACTGATGTCCAGGCTCTGGCCCTATCAATTATGGCAGAGTAACTTCTTTAGAGCTTCCAGTACCACTGCTTTCATTTGTTTGTATATTTTTCAAATCTGCCAGCTGATTCCCATGAAAAGCCAGAGATCATAAGACACCTGGTTTTGGGGTTTGCACTCATGGAAATCAAGAATGTACATTTGTCTGGTATTATTTTCTATTCCTCTGCAAAGTCTTAAAAAGGTGGAAGAAGCAAGATGATGATAACATCCTTAAGGTTATGGGCGCCACATGGCTTCCAGAGCTTATGTGAAGTCTTCAGAGAAGACAGCCTTTGTCGATACATGGGGCTCAGACTGAGGGCCTTGTCATAAAGGCTAATAGGTGCTGCTGTCATTTAGATAAAGAATCATGAAGACCAGAATTACCCTAGGCATAGATGATGGTGGTGTCTTCTTTCATGGAATGTACAGACTCTAATGGGTAAAGCTGATAATTATTTGCTTGTCTGTTGAAGATGATGTGCTGAGAGAGGGCACACCCATGTAAGAATGAAGGCAAAGATAGTGCCATCGAGTCACTGTGAAATGATCTAAGGATGTTTAAAAGAAGATAGAACCAGAAGCAAGCCACAAAGAGACTTTCTTTAATACTCTGACTTCTAGAACATTTCCTTTCAATTCTGCTTAAGAACACTGCTCTCAACTGGTCCTCTTAATTCTGTGACAAAGGTTTCCTTTAACATGACCTCCTCATACCTTTGCCAATAAACATTCAGGAAAACCTGCTGAAGCAGTACCATGAGGTTCTGTCTCTATAGTAATATTTCTCTCACCCCAGCATTCAGATATGTAGCACTTTGGAGCTAGGCACCTAATGAGGTATGGGAAGAGTCACCACAGTGTTGCTCAGTGAGGATGGGCAAGAGCCTTAGTACGGACATGGGTGCTTGAGATTCACATCACCTGTGACCCATGTTTGAGCCTGATGGTGACACTGTGAACAGCAAATGAAAACATGATAATTTTTAAAAATAAGAGCTACTTCACCCTGCCCTGAGTAGATCATCAGAAAGAAGAGGCTAGCTAGCCCCTTCACGATGCTCTGTGATAAAGGTAGCTCTAAGCAGAGCAGCCATGGGACTAGACTGCTGCACTCCACATCAGCTTTGGAAGTGTGCCAAGAATGCATCAGGATATGTCACTAGAGCCACCAAGAGAAGAGTAGGGAACACCAACAGAAACTGAAGATACCAAGATATCCATTCCATAGTGTATATGAGCAGTGTGCTGTGCCTTGGTTTTCAGAACTCTCTGGAAGAATTTCAAGAGAGTCACCACTTTCAAGAGAGTTTCACTTCATGGGTAAAGTACAGCTTAAGAAAGGCCCATTGAGCTGTTGTGACCCTTTGTAGCCCACACCTACAGGGCTAGGCAATAGTAGCTTAGATTGTCTTCTCTTCTTGGGAAAAGGAAGCTACAGCTATCAGATAGCATCTGAGATGTTCTGGTGAGCGCTGTAAGCAGTGGAACTTCTAGGCATGCACAAATCCCAATTTTTTAAACCTGGTTTACTCAGTTTGCATATAGCACCACTACAGCTAAAACCACACAGAATTGTTTCCCGTGTATTCAGGATACAAATTGAAAAAAAAAACAAAAAACAAAAAACAAAAAACCTGTGGCCCTGCTACTTTCTACCAAGTTATCAAGAGGTAAGTTAGACCATATTTTATGTTCTTAATGTTACTGTGATTAGTCTTTAGGGTTTTCTGTTTGCTTGCTTTGAAAACTTCTCTGAGGATATCTCTAAGGCTCTAAAATCATAACATGGCACACTGGACATTTGCACAAGGAGGTGGCATGGGGCTAGTGCTTCCTAGCATTGGGAGACATTGCCTTGGTGAAGACTATAAGTCCCACATTGCCCAGCACCCAGATGCATGTAGTCAGTGTAAACTGCACCCTCATTCTTCTCTGTTGGCAACAATATGTTGCTAAAAGGTGTCTCTACAAGGCACAGCACCAAAACTGGCATCTATGTCCCCTTCAAAAAGTTGAGTGACAGATCCTAAGGTGCCAGTAAGCTCCTCAGTACTTCTATGCCTGCACTCTCATGCACTACTCTTAACTTTTAGCAAATGGCCAGTCACAGTAGCTTAAGCCCTTTGGGCGGAGTTTCCAGAGCTGTTCTGTAAGCCCTGCTTTCCCAGTAACCACGGTGTCTTAAGCACAAACTGGGAAGCATTCATGAAACACCCATCCTCAGTATTTTACTCTCCACTGCTCTTCCAATATGTTCACAGCAAAGTTCAGGTGGTTCCTTTGAAGCATACATGAAGACAAGCATACAAACACACACACACATGCACACATATACATCACATGCATACAGTTCCAACTAACCACCCTGTGGTCAGCCTCCATGAGAAGCCAGCACACTCTGGGTGTGTGATCTACAGTCTGTGAAGGCACAGTGGTAGATTACCCAAGAGAATGGCCTTACAGTTTTATAAACTATTTATTAGCCCTGTCCTGGAGAGCGACATCAATATGGCCATCGGTGAAGCAAAGCAGAAGCTATAAAAATATCATGTATCCCAAACAAGCTTCATAATCAAACAAAGCCCCATGCTGGCTTGGACAGGTTGTGTTCTGGCACGTAAGGGCCCTTTCCATCTTTAAAACAAACCATTAAAACACCAGAGCACTTTGACTCACAGAAGTCTAAATCAAAAGAGAGGGAGAGAAAAGAGAGCTTTCTTTTCCAAGAGTAATAACACTCTTTGAGCACCAGGAAAAACTCATTGCAACAGAGATGTGATATTGCTTTTCTCATCATGGCTTCTCGGTTTCTTCAAACACTCTGACAATCTTGTAGAGGTTCCGAATATCCCCACATCCTTCCTTCCCTCCCTGCTTCTCAGAATCTCTTTTCTCTTTCCATATACACAATACCCTGGTTGTGATTTGTTCACTATTATTTTGGGGTCCTCAACCTCCTGAATCAATAAGAAAATGGAATTTTATACATGTTCCAGAAGAGAAATAATAATAACAGTAACTTGAATTAGAGTGCTATCGTACCAGAGTTGAGCGGCAGTTTCCCAAGGCAGAGGAGAATAGCAAGTAGATTTATAACACTGGTGGCCATTATGATTGACACTCCCAGCCAGTGCCCCTCCAACTGGCTCCAAAATGTCTTAATAACATGCATTTGAGACATCCTTGTACTTATACCTTATTGCACCTGCTAGCATGAGATAATATGCGGACTCCTGAAAAATAAGGCAGGGTGAGAGAGATGTGGGGAATTATGTAAGAAAGCTAAATCCCTCTTTCTAGCACCTGGCACACCACTTGTGGTTTCTCATCATGATTCCAGAAACAAATCAGCAGCTCAAATATGTGCATGAGGATGCTCTGATCTGGACCACAGGCTAAGTGAGGAGGCCCCTGTGGCAAGAAAGGAACAAAGAGAAACAAGAAGAGACCAGGGGAGAGAGGCTGCAGGGAGTGGCTGGTCCCCACTCCAACACATTGTACCAAGGCTACTAATTTGCTCTATATGGACAGACTTGGTGGTGCAGGGCAGAGCTGTGATCTCAGCTCTCTTTGAAATCAAGGCAAGAGGACTGCAAGTTCAAGGACAGCCTCAGCAACTTAGCAAGACCTGTCTCAAAATAAAATGTGACACAAGGGTTGGGAATGTAGTTCATCCAGGAAGTTGGAGTGCTTCTTTTGCATGTATGAGATACTGGGTTCAATTTTCAGAGCAAGGGAGAAAAAAAAAGAATGTTTGACATAGAAACATAGAGGTTAATAAACCATAGCTAGATAGATGGTCCAACACCTGTCCAGGAGACATTTCTATGGTCTTTTAGTTGGTTCTGAAGTACCAAGGAATAAGAAGATGAAGTGAATGAACCCTTAGCAAACCCACATGGAGACGGACTCACCATGTTCTTCTCTGAGCTCCTTCTATGAGATTTCCTTCCCAATATGTTCCACCATGATTTAGTTCTATAGTCTTGGGGACATGGACCCTCTGCTACTGAGAACAGTGAGGGATAGGAAGAGGTAGCATCTGCGGTGATCATTTTGTTTATTGACAGAACACTTATTTTTCAGAGTTTAAAACCAGAAAGCAGATTGTCTCAGTACCCTAGGGGCCCTTAAAAAAAGCAAGTAAATTCCAGACTAAAGGTGCTCATCCCCAGTGTAGGCAGACAGGTCACTCCTATCGAGCTGGAGATTTAAATGCAATAAGAGCCAAAGTTGTCTGCTGTTATAAATAACCAAAGGCTTAGAATCTATCCTTTACATTCCATCCATGCATTCACAATGGAGAATCACACTAGGAAACACAAGCCTAGCTGGGTCTGGAATTCAGCCCCACCATTGCCTTTAGTTAAGTCAATGAAACTGGTTTGTGCCCGTTTACTCCAAAGTTCAAAGCTGAGACCTCATACCCAGCACTAATCTTGAGGAATGATTTTAATGGAAGACTATACCATATATTAAGCATTTGGGGTGTACCCAAGAGTTTGGACAAATGAGGGAGAATAGGCTGTAGAGACTGATGTCATTGGGAGCCTCATCCTTACCAATACCACCCTCCAACATATTTTTAAAAGAGAAACTCCAGAAGGTTTAAGAAGGGAAAAAATATTGGTGGAAGTTTTTTACTTTGCAAGTTCTCCCAGGAGCACAGCTGGATTTTGTATGTGAGAGGAGTTAGAACAATCTCAGCACGAGGTGCTAACAGTGAAAATGATATGATTTTCTGGGGTGTGGTGGAGTCACACTGCCCTCCCTGAAAAAGCCATCACTGTGAGTCCATGTGGTACCATAGCTCGAGCACACCGAGAGGGATTTTCATCAGCAACAACAGCATGAAGCAGAGTTCTCTGGAAGCAAATGGGCACATACAGTCGCTACACACACACACACACACACACACACACACACACACACACACACACA
>JANHMN010000006.1:68348271-68422837 GCA_030674055.1 Rhabdomys pumilio
ACACACACACACACACACACACACACACACACACACACACACACACATCTGATCTGCTAGCAGGCAATCATGTCCACAGAATGAGCAGATGAAAACTCCCTGCTCCCCAAGGCTCTGAGGCCACATGCCATGAGCTGGGATAACAATGTTACACCCAGGACAACTCCTGTCAGGCCTAGGTAGGGCCTGCCTTTGCTTATTCATTGGCAAAATTCCCCTCTGTCCCCTCTGGTTCCTCCTTGTTTTGAGCCATGGGCCCAGTTTGATCATGGGTGAACCATCACGATCCATGCCCACATCTGAACAGACCTATCAAATAACTCAAAATATTGTCACAGTATATGTTTATTGATACAAACTGGACATGAATCAAGAGGGATATCACCCTCTAAATACAGTGAGGAGTTAGTAAGAACAAAACATGTTCCATAGACAAAGGTTTTTCAGGAAGGAAGTTTCAAACATAACTTCTTCCACAGGAGGGATATTTTGACAATTCCAAAGAATAAAGCTCTGTGTAACTGATATCTATCTTCAACAACCTCCCCACTCAGTAGACACATGTTTACTAAAAAGCTATCTTTTTCTGGGAAAAAAAATTAAAATTGCTTCTTTGATTCCAGGGATAAAACCAAGCACCATAGGGTGGTCACAGGAAACTTAGGTTGGTTCATCTACAAAATTGAAAGAAGGCAGAAATTCCAGGCTTCACAGATCTGAACTTTAATAAGTGGGAATGTAGATAGAGTCTAAAAGTACCCCTGAGGATAACCACCCATTTTAACATCTCCACTCTCAGAGTATAAGGAAATTGGAATCAAACAGAAAAGATTACTCAGCATCTGCTATAGAAAACAACACATTTTAAAGCACCCTGCTGGCTTATTTTATTCTAGCCCTTCATTGCCTTTGAGTTATTTTACTACTCTGGAAATTATAGATAATTGATAGCAACACAAAATAGTTCTTGTCTATAGACATGGGAATAAATTCTGTGTGGTTAAGGTTTACTGTTTCTGAAATCCTCCTACAAAAAAAAAAAAAAAGATAAAAAAGAAAGAAAAGAAAAAAAAGCCTAGCCCCCAACCACTTGCGAGCACATACCAGGATCATCTGAGACAGGCAGATTCTACTCTCTGCACATTTACATTTTTCCAATTTACATTCTGAAACATATCATCTCCGCATGCAGTCCTCATGAATAGCAAATTATGTAAAATATTTAATATTCATTTATTTGCTATGTGTATAAGAAGCATGGTTTTATTAACTATTAGCGAGTGGTGGACACTGATCCTTCAGGTTTTTTTTTTTTTTTTTTTTTTTTGCTTAATGAAGAAGATAACCAAGCACATGCTATCATGCAATGTAGAGTACCAGTGACTACGGAAGAAGTCCGAGGATGAAGGAAGGCCTGGCCTCCCCTGCCCTCTGGAATCAGAATAAAGGATTTCTTCTAGCCACACAGGGTTAGCATTTTAGTCAATTCAGCAGAAAGTAGAAAAACTACAGTGACATCTGCGTTTTACATAGACTGAGGTCAGCAGTTTATCACAGTAAGCTCTCTTGTCTTATTTCAAGTGCAGATCCAGTGATTGTCATCCAGGCCACATTCCGCCTTCCCAACCACCCTGAGTTTAAAAACAAGAAAGATTCAGACCCTAGTGAGTAGCACAGCTCTGCTGAAATTTTCATGGGACTATACCTCAATGTGCCAAAGCTAAACACACAAAGAAAATGCATAATGTCAGGCCCCAGAATGGCAATGTTCATGCCCCTCTGAATGTCCGCCTTCATGAAGCTTGTTTATGACTCACAGTGATATACATATGATGGCTGTTATAATTACAATATAATATTCATCGACTTTTCTCCATCCGAATCATTCACCCAACTTATACACTAAAAAGTATATATACTCGAGCCACTTCCCTTCTTTTGTTAAAAGGGCAGAGATTATTTGTAGTGCCATTTGTAAGAATGGCATCCAGCTGTTTTATAAAGTTCACTTTTAGCCACCTGATTAACCTAGACTGCAAGAGAACCCACACAACCAGTTGGCATACAGAGGCCAGAGCAGTCATTGTTCTCTGCAAGTTTCAGTCTTTACCTCATTACTCCAGGACAGGATGCAAACCACCCAGCCATAGCAGCCATACCTTCATATCTCTATTGTATTGCATTAGAATACAGACGAACCAGAAGCCCTGGGTCAGAAGAGATGGTCAATTGCCAAAGATTTTCTTCCTCAGAGAATGAAAACTGGGAGGTGTCGGGCTCTCTTTTGAAGACACTCAAAACAGTAACCAAATATCACTTACCTAGGGAAAGACAAAGAAAGGGAGAGATAAAGCAGAGTTAGGAATCCACCATAACCACAGAAAACACACTGAGGTGACTGATTCTAAGCAGATCAAGTTTAATGCAATTCTGCTTTCCCACAGCTTCACATAAGACTGGGTTTTACCTATTCCAAGTATAGCTCTGTTGGGGAAATAACACATATTGTGACAGCCACAGGTCCTGTTCTGCTTCCCATTTTCCATTCTGTCCTGGAATTCTTACATATATGCATGTGACTACTGCAACATGGGTCTCTTGAGGAGAAATTGGCTGGGGAGTCAGTTATGTGCCAGGCAGAGGGGGAAATGTGTACAACCAGCTGCCTTAATGATTACAGAGGCTCTGTCGCTATGTGGTTCAGATGCTGCGAAGATTGAACTAATAAAAAGGAAATGAGAGAACTGTCATCACAGATTACATGGTATTTATTCCAAAATCTGTTCATTATAGAAATTTGCAAGACAAATGGCTTTTCAGCTAGGAATGCTGGGGCTTTCCTCCTGGTGTATACATGGTGTGTATGAGGCACCAGCTTGTCTAAAGCATGGGCTGGCCTCTCTCTCTCTCTCTCTCTCTCTCTCTCTCTCTCTCTCTCTCTCTCTCTCTGCCTCTCTCCTCCTCCTCTCTCTCTTCCATTATGCCTACCTCTAAATCCTAATATAGCTCCTAAAATCCTCATTAGGTGGTCATCAGAAACAAGTGAAATTTGTTTCTTTCTCTATATGCTTTCCAAACGACTCTGGGGAGCCCTGTCTCCTCAGATTACACAGCAGCACTGTCCTGTGCATGAAAAGAATATTATTCCCTTCCCCTTCCCCTTCCCCATTCTTCTTTTTCAACAATGTTTTAAAGTAAAATACCCAGGGGGTTAATTATTGTTGTTAATCAGCATTATTAACCAGCTAACTCAAGTCACACCCATGAAGAATAATACAGATAGAGATTTGAGGTTTTTTTTCTTTTTCTTTTTGCATGCTCCCTCTCCCCCTTCCCTCCCCCTCCCTTCCCCCTCTCTCTTTCCCTCTCCCTCTTCCTCCTTCTCTTCATCTCCCTCTCCCTCCTCCTCTACCTTTCCCTCTCCCTCTCCCTCCTTCTCTCCCTTTCTCTTGATCAACTCTCAGGAACAACAGGAGAGCTAAGAAGAAAGATGCTGAAGGACAACAAGTAAGAGGAGAAGAAATGAACCAATCAAGGCAGAGGAGACAGATTATGGAAGAAATGAAAAGATACAAGTAACTAAATAACTGCATAGTAGGAGCAAATTCTCCAGTGAAATGTATCAATGCAAATGAAAGGCACTGAGAAGTGGCCTACACATGGAAACTTTTGCTGATCCTTTAACTCTCATCATGGTTGAACAGAACACAAAGTTTCAGATCCATCAAAGCTGTTCTTGATTTATGTGACTAAACAGAAATGATACTGGTCAGAGGCATAGCTGTGTCATGCAAATGTGACTCTCTAGGGAAATCTTCAAAAAGGAACATCTTCTGCTTACATCCTAACCCCTCAGATTTGACAAATAGTTAACTTCTGGCCTGTTGGTTTCCAGCAAAATACTTGGCATTTTGTTGTGTCCCAGTAATTCTAATGACATCTTGGCTCTCTGCCCAGGAAATTCCAAGAGTCTGAAGTTTACCTGACATCTGCATTACATATCTGACGACTTGTGTGATAACAAGTGCTGCTGCAATAAATGATATAAAACAAGCTATGCACCAAAGCTTCAGAAAGGCCCTGACGTATCAGAAAGAGGAGGCTGTCAGCATACAAAAGTGTCTGCCTCACTAGGGAAGGGACTCTTAGACAACCCCTCCCCCCCCAAAAAAAAAGAAAAGGGAAGAGAGGGAGGCAGGGAGGGAGGGAGGGAGGAAGGGAGGAAAGGAGAGAGGGAAGAAGGAAGGGAGGGTGGGAACTTGGGTAGTATCATGGGATCATCATGTTTGTTGCCTTTTATCGGAAGGTAATTATAACCTTACTCAATTTATGACACATAATGTACCTAATCCCTCATAAATGCTTCTTATTCACCACCCAGCACTTCCTGATGCTTCTGGCCAAATAAATGGTAGCTGTTTCTACCTGGGTGATGGCAAGGCTGTTAATTGTAACACTCCATGAAACTTAATTATGCAAAGCAGAGAGGCAACTCTGAAGCTATTAATCAGAGGTTTGATTCAGAAGTAATTTGTTGTTGGGACCCAAGGAGCTGTTCTTCTCATTCCTTCCACTGCGATGCACTAATGGTTAATCCTCTGCTTTAATGGAAAGCTGCTGCGGTTGCAGTTAGAACTTGATGGTGACAAAGCCGCTTATGAACATCACCTTGCTTATTAAGTGGCAGATACTCAAATTCTTCTATTTAATTCACTTTTAATTACAGCAACCAGAATCTAATACCATTCATAGAACATCAAGAAAAGATGTGTCCAATCACTTATTTCCTATCTGCTTAAAGGTAGAACTGGAAGTAATGGGCAGGCGATTGAAAGCTGGTGACGATGACCTGAAACTCAGGGAGTAAACCATTTGCAGCATCTCTTAACATCTTCCAAAAGAAAATAGTATATCAAGCTTTCTAACGGTGTTGGGTATTTGCTTCTAACTCAATCAAAGGTGAAGTGATGCGAGGGGGTGGTCCAGATGGTACTGAAGGAGTTCTACATTCATCCAAGAGAGGAAAGATAATGGAAATAGGAGTGAAAAGACATAACGAACAGAGAAAGAATCAGAGTCAGACATCCCACCATTCCACCTACTGTTGCTGCAGACCTGCAGAAGAGCCTCGGGGTCTTTGAATACTGTACAACATTCACTGGACATGGCCTGGAAAATATGCCTTGTGCCCATTTTTGGAGACAAGGAGATACACATAGCATCAGCATTCATTTCAATGAGCTTGTGTCTCATAGAAGCTGCAAAGATTTGCCATACATATAGAAGTGTGGGGACACACAGGTCATCCTGGCAGAACAGAGACTTAAAAATAACACAGAAGCAGAGTAATAATAATTAAAACATGGCCAGAAAAAGAAAGAAGTGATGAGTCATAGAAGCCTGAAGGATGAGCTGAGCAAGAGTCTGAGAGAGTTAGAAAGCAAATAAAGTCAGCACATGTGCACTCTTGGCTTAAGAGAAGAGCAGGTTTCCCTGCTGTTTTGTGTGTGGATGTTGTATGAAAGACATCTCTTCTCATCCTTTCTCTAACTCAGGCTCATACAGTACCGTTCCAAAACATTCTTCTTCCTGCTTGTCTAAAGTCGACCTTTTCTATAAAGGTAAGATTGCCTTAAGGCTGAGCGGTGACTATTTCTGGCATTACACAGTATTGTTCATACATTCATGAGTCACTAAAACACTTGCTTTCTGACAAGATTTTTTCTCATAGGTGTTCTATAGCTACTCTCAGGGAAGAAAGAATGGAAGTAGAATAAAGTCTTCCAAAGACAAAAGGCCCTGTTCTCCAGATTATACATTTCACCCTGTATAAAGAAAAGGGTTTTCACAGATGTTATTAAATTAATAAACAAGAAAGAGACACTTCCATAGTCCCAGAGGGTATAGGCCTATTCTTATGTACAGTACACTTCAGCCCATGTGAGGGCTTTTAAGTCTACAAGTATAAAGTTATTTGTTAGACTCTGCAAAAATGCTATAGGATATTGGATCACTATGTAATCCCAGAGATTGTATACTGAAAAAAAAAAAAAAAAAACAAAAAACAAAAAAACTGTTTCTAGTTATGGTATGGCTCAGCCCTAGCACACAGTTTTTGATTAAATCCAAGAATATTGCAGGATATTTGATCACACTGTGAGATTGTTTACTGGTAAAACCTGTTTCTA
Organism: Rhabdomys pumilio; assembly: GCA_030674055.1. Classification (NCBI taxonomy): domain Eukaryota; kingdom Metazoa; phylum Chordata; class Mammalia; order Rodentia; family Muridae; genus Rhabdomys; species Rhabdomys pumilio. Next base: position 68,354,460 of record JANHMN010000006.1, read on the forward strand.
GTTGTGGTGTGGCTCAGCCCTAATACACAACTTTAATCTGAGAGCTTTCTGTTTATTGTAAACAAGACTGAATAACGTCAACCAGAGGTCAAAAGATGGAACAAGCAACCAGTTGACAGGAAAAAGAAAAGAAAAAAACACAGAGAGTTAGAGGAAGTCAAGGGGATAGATAGACAGACAGGAAGTAGAAAGGAAGGATATTCAGTTGGAAGAGTGTTTACAACAGTATAGCAAAGGAGAACTGGTTCTTCTGGGAGGAAGGTTCTTAGGAGGAAGGTCAGCAGGGTGCTTACTGTGTTTCACTGAACTAGCCAAATTCACCACAGCATCTGGCTCCTGAGTCTTCATTTGGTAAAATCCAACAAACATTTGGAATTTGTTTTTAAAACAACTCAAAGGCACAGGTGACCAAAGTCTCGCTAGACAGTCCCTTGGAGCCTACCATATTAGCATAACTCTCATAGCTGCTCCATCATTCTCAAACCTGTGTCATATGGTAGTAAAATACAAAGTCATCTTAGATACAGATGGCTTCTTATTCTTTGCAATACTCTCCATGCTGCCATTAACATTCAAGAGGGTATGATTTTTGAAGTAGAGGAGAAAAAGTGATGGTCAATTTAGAATTGCTGTTCTTACATGCTTTCTCATAAACGTTGGAAACAAGTAACTCATTTGGGTGGTTGAGGTAGAGAAAGAATCTGTTCAGACATATTTGTTGCTTAAAGATGCGCTTTTCAACCTGGCCACAATCCAGAATTACTAATCTGACGTTTGTCTTAAAATGAATCAAGAATTAAATACCAGATCATGTCTTAAAACATGATACTTTTTAGGCTAGTTAATTGTAGTTTGCAGACCTCTTTGGAAGTGAAAGACACTCATAAAAGTGAATTCAGTATGTGAGAAGGCCAGATCTGTGAGAGAGATGTGAGTGGGTATAGACACGTCTTACATGGTTAATTATCTAACAGTGACTGTAGGCGCTAGAGATACTAAGAGAAGAGAGAGCCCATTGTAATCAATAGTAGCTATAAACACTTTCTTTAGAACAACCCTGTGAACTGCACACGAAGCTGTAGCATTTGCATCCATATAGTACTGCTGAGAATGGGCAAATCTACTGCAAGCAGCGGTAGACGTACAAAGCAACACCTCCACTTTCTGAAGTATTCACTGCTAAATTCACTTTTAAGAATATGCCATAAGATTTCTGCAATCTCCTATAACTCCGAACACCTTACTCTTAATTCCTTGGGATAATATGAACATTTTCCCCCTTCTAACATTCTTGTGAACTGGCCTTATTAGGCAGGATTTTCAGAGGAAAAAGCAATGCAATGTTATACAGTGAATGGTGATAGCAATTCATTTAAACAAATTTAATCAACAGCGATCACCCCAAATCCTTTTTTTGCTACTACTACTGAACTAAAGGAGCTTAGAAGTATGTATAATTTTCTAACACGCTAAATTTTCATTTTTTTCTAAGCACGTGTGTTTGAAATTGTATATTGAACACTGTACCTACACATTCGATATCTGAGAATGTTTTCCATATAAAGTATTTGTAAGTAAATAAATATTGGAAGTAAGCAACGATATGTAAAGATGACACAACCCAAAAGTAAATACACTGACATCTGTTTGGGGACAATGAAGTTATAGCAAAAGAAAGTAAATGTGAGGCCCTCCGGTGTACAGGAAAGAAAAAAAAATAATAAGGAGACAGAAACTGAAGTTGGCATAAGGAGAGAGCACCACTTGGAAAGTATTTAAGCATGAAAAACCAATTTCCTTACCAGGAGGCAATCATGCATATGGTACAAGAGAAGGAAACTAACAACAACAACAAAATGTTCCTTATCTGATGCTCTCCACCTTCATCCACTAACTGCATAATAGAATGCGAATGGTTAACGGAGCTGCCTCGTGATTGCTGATTGCTGAGTCTGCTATTCATTGTGGCTGGCCTGTTGATTCCTTCGTGTTTCACTAAATAAAAGAACCAGAAAAACCTAGCAAGAAACAAAGCACACCTGGATCCCAACTAGCATCATGTTGAAATTTTAAATCTTGTCTGGTGTTGAATAGGACCTTTGGAAACTATGCCACTATACATGTCCTAAGGTTGACCTAGACTTACTATTGATGGAATGCTTTTGACCACTGATATCAGCCACACAGACGTTATCACAAATTCATGGCCAGGGAGCAGCTTGAAATGTGGGGAAGAAAACACTGGCAAGCATATAGTAACAAAGCAAATGATGCAGATACCAAGGAACACAAGAGAAGTTGCAGAAGAGACTCTGTAAACACAAAGTGTGGATCCTAGCAAGTCTCCTTGTGCTATCTGTGTGGTCCAAGTATAAAGAAAGAGACAGAAAATCCCATCAGTGTGACCCTCTGATCACAGATGGTGATTTAAACTTTAATAACTATCAAGACAGATACATGTGAAAATATCTTATTACAAACCAACCTATGTGTAAAACTTTCAACTGAAAAAGAGTGATACAATTTAGGGTAGTTAATTATAGTTTTAAAAACTCTTTGAAATCCAGAGACACTCAGAAAGGTGAATACAATACGTTACATGGCCAGATCTGTAAGGCAAGCTAAACTCCACAACCAACATAAATAGTATAGATAGACTTATAAGTGCTGTCAGTGGAGTGAAGAGATATGTGTTCACTACTGTCTAGTTCCCTAATTGGGAAAAATAAACAAGAACCCAAATAGTAGAATATAACAAGCTATACTTGTAGAGTATATTTTCTATCTGTTTTCATTGGAAGAATACTAAAGAATTGACAAATATCCAAATGAACAAAACTCTGTTCACACACTTGCCATCAGAGCAGATATTGTGCTAAATAGTTGACAACAGTCCCCTGGAGTGGATCACTTTACACACATACAAACAACACTCAGAGACAAGTGGTAGTTAGCTCAAAGTCCTTGAAGTTGGGCAACAGAACCATCTACCCCTAACCATTCATGTCAAGACAAAGGTGAACAACATGGATTCTCGAATCATTTGGGCCAAGTCAAAAGAAAAGAAGGTAGCCTAAAATATCTGAATCTAACAGTAGAATAGACTAAGGGATGCAATGTTGTTATGGGAGGTAAATTAATGTCCTACATCCTGACATATGTGCCTTAACCACTACCTTCCCTTACCTTTGTTCTTGGTTTCCTTTTAGAACTTGAAGGAAAAACCCAATTGCTGAACATACACACACACTTTGGACACAGGACTTGGAGAAACGGAGCTGGAACTGACCTGGAAGTTTTCTCTCTTAGGAGTAGCTCGCACAGTATCAGAGGTACTGTGTAAGCTCCTAAGGGAGAAAGCAATCAGAAATCCTATCTAGCTGTCAAGCCTGAGAGCTACAACACTAATCTGCCCAGCAAGCTATCCCCAGTGGTGCAATAGTGGCACATTTATCTAGTGGGAAACCAACGGTTGTCTAATTAGACTTAAAGCTCACTTAGTAGGAGGGCATTCATGCCTGGTACTGTAAAACCTAGCCAAGCACCTGTATTCAAGAGGTCACAGGCCGGAAAGGAAAAGCTACTACTGTCATTTTCTTAAAGCAATATTTTTAACTGTATTGTACATACTTAACCTTATTTCTGCAGGTAAGTAACGTCTCAACTCTCAACAAAGATTCTAATATGGGTGCTGAGATAGGTAGCATCTGTTTTTGTCCAGAGACAAGCAATCTGGTAACTTATCTAGTCCTTAATTTGTCAGCACTATACATACATATATATATATATATACATATGTTTATATATAAACTATACATATATACATATATATAAAGGCTCTCAATCTCTCTCACACACACAGATATGTGCATGTATGTGAGGGAGGGATAAAAATGATATAAATAAAGTACCCGTATGAAATTCTAAAAAAACAAAATTAAAGTAAATAAACCTATTCGAAAAGTACAATATGAGAATTGATAAAATAGGAAGCAGTAAGATTCATTCATGGCAGTTTGCTTTTCAAGCAGATTTGCTAAAGACAGACCATGAGTTTATGAAGATACACCTTCAGCCCTGTAACCTGCCAGCCAGACACCACCTAAAACCTCTGGAGCTCAGATGGAGGGAGAGGATCCACTATGCAGAACATGAGAAAGAGTCTGATTCTTAACTCTGCAATTCTTTATTACAATAATTCTTTCTTCCTGTTCCCACCAAAAGAGAAAAATGTCCATTTTTCTTGTTAGTACTGATCTCACAGGGATGCTGTATTATACAAGATAACATAACAGGCTGGAAGCACAAAGCACCACCAAGGAGAGGCTTAACGATACTTAGTATTACATTATCTTCTGGACCACCGCCTGTACCTGTCTCCAGGGACAATTACAACAATATGAGGATGTCAACCTTGGGAAAGAATGGCAAGCTCACAAATATTTTTCAATGTCTGTAGAAAGAGGCAAAGCCCTGCAGGAGGTTGAGGAGTTTCTCCTCAGCAAAGAATGCAGAAAACTGCTGGAGCAGCTACCCCAGCCTTTGGATGGACCGCCGTCCCCACTGAGCCATGGCCAAGAGTGACTGGGACACAGTGATGGTGCTGCACCAGAAGGGCCCCAAGACTGTACAGGCCAAGTCTAAGCAGGCCATCTTAGTAGCAATGCGATGAGGAAAGATGTGGAGACATCCAAGAAATGGGCTGCTGGCAAGAACAAGCAGCATTCCATCACTAAAAATGCAGTCAAGCTAGATCGGGAGACAGAGGTACTGCATCATGCCAAGGATAACCCTGGAGGTAGGCAAAGTGATCCAGTGGGGCCGGTAATGCAAAGGCCTGACACAAAAGGACCTGGCCACGAAAATTAATGAAAAGCTGCAAGTCATTGAAGAGTATGAAAGTGGACAGACCAATCCGAATAACCATGTTTGGGGCAAAATTGAGAGAGCCACTGACCTGAAGCTCGAAGGGAAGGACATTGGGAAGCCTACAGAGAAGGGGCCGAAGGAGAAATAAACACAAAGTCTCTAAGCCAGTGGTTCTGGCTGAGCTCTTCTGTCTGGTCCCCCAGGAACACCAGCACTGCTGTGGGTCTCCTCACGTGGTCAAACAGAACACAGGAGTCAGGCCTGTGTGCTCCCTCAACCCGTAACTGCTATCAAACAAAGCAAACCCTTGAGGAAAAAAAAAAAAGGAATGCAGAAAACTCAAAATGAAAATACATGAAGTACAGGGAGTCTAACTGAGAAGACCATTTAAGTGTCTGGTCCATAGATGTGCAGTTCCTTTAATTAAGTCAATAGTCGTAAGTGATTGCCTATTACAGACATGCTTATCACTTCTCTAATCTTTCCGCAAAGGCCAGGTTTTATCACTGCTCATTTAGATCTCCTGATGTATACAGATTTCAATAAGGTTTCACCTGGCCCCACATACACATGCAGGTATCTACTTCTTCTCTTTCCTTAATAATTGATGCTCATGCATATTTCCTGGGCATCCTGGGAAACTCCTTCCAAAGCTTTCTCTCAGAGCAGCAGTCTTTTACTATAGATCATGGACAGTTCACCTTAGAATTACACAAGGGAGCCAAGATCAATGGCAATATGATTTACAGCAGCTCTTACCCACAGCTTGTGGAAATTACAAATAAATATGGGGTCAAACGTCTTACCAATAATTTGACATTGGTAAATCTGGCTTATTTAGAAGTCTTAAATAATAATGACCTTCACATCATCATTTCAACCCTAAGTGCATCTGCACATTGTTGAGAGAGCTGAGAGCAGAGGTGCTTCAAGGTAGATCACTATCAGAAGGATACTTCTCCTCTAAAATATTTCTTTTTCTTAAGTATTGCAGCAAAGCTGAACTGTCCCTACAATAGCATAACTATCCATCACCCCAACCAGTATGGCTCGTTCATCAAACCCCTAGAGTGAACTGGTCAGCTCTATTTGCCATTTTGTTCTGATTTTGTGGCAGGGTCTTGCTATACCATCGAGGCTGGCTCTGAACTGGAAATCCTCTTTCCTTGGTCCCCTGGATAACGGAGATGGCAGGCATATGCCACCATGTCTCGTACGAACTCCAAATATCTTTTTTTTTTTTTTGCAGGTGGCAGTACATACAGGGAAAACAAGTCTGTATTTCTGATTACCCTAAGAAAACCACAAATACCACAGCACAGTAATTCAGAAGCAATGTGAGTCTAGTTGAAATAATAGCAATGTAAACTATCAAAAAACAATGGCGACCTCATACCCAAATATTTTAAGACAGTGATGCTGACACTTGTTTCGAATGGTAAATTGAGTTTGTTAGTATAACACTGACATTGGCCTTGATTTACAAAGGAAAATGTCTTGTCCTGGAGTTGTTATCAAATATGAGGCTTCAGCATGCATAATTCTCTAGCAGAGGCAGGTGTATAGACATGTGAGCTGTAGTCTTTGTTTTCTATGAAAGTTACAGCTTGATGCACAAGGACAAAAATATAAAGTATAGAAAAATACTAATACAGTCAAGTGTGGGAACAGGTTTTATGGAGTGGCTCAGTCCTTTCACCTCTTCAGAGTTTAGCTACTGAGAGAAAGGGATAAACAGTAAATAGCTAAAGGACACACAAGGAAGGGCATTGAGTAACTAGATGCCAATCCACAATATGCCCAAGAATAATTTCTCTTAGGCCAGCAAACACCTTCCACATCACTCTTTAACTCTTCTCCTGGTTTTATGTCCAATATAGACACATACCACTGGCTACATTATAGACTTCTTTATAATTGAGTGCTAGTAATTGGGAGCACTATCTATGTGAGTTCTGGTTGACAGTGAATAAGTTATGCTATATTTAAGGGGCTCTCAAAGCTTGGTAATGATATAGATTCAAGGCAAGAAAGATTAACATCATTGCCCATCTACTATAGATGAACTTTCCTTCACTTACCTCTGCCATTCCTTACTGTCTTCCACCTTTGATTTCAGAACATCTAAATGCATTTATAAGTCTATTTTAAAGGGGGTACGTGGTTGTCAAAGAGAGCATTCAATTCAAATTGTTACCTTGTTATGGAAACCATTGAAGTAGACTGAGTTGAGGTCTATGCATCCCATTGCTTTAGTGATCTGTAGGTTTGGGATGAATGCTTTTTTATTCTTCCTGACTCTTGTCATACTACATTTTAGATCTTGATAGCCTCCCAAAGGTTCGGAAGTTGAAGGCTGTGATTCCAGTATGAGGTCATTGGGGTTTAATATATATTTTAAGAGATAAGGCCAACCTCAGGTTCTTTAGGTCATTGGATGTGAACTCGAAGAAGTTTAAGACCTGGCTTTCCTGGTTGGTCTATTTGCTCATTGGCCCTCACCAAGTGAAAGGTTTTGCTGTCTTAGATAGCCATGCTGTGATGTGCCATCCAAGCACAAGAACAAAGGATCGTGACTAATCAGACAGACTGCAACCTTTAAAATGGCTGGCTAAAATAGTTTTTCTTTTCTTAAGTTGTCTCACATATTTTATTATAGTATTGGGAAGTTAACACAGATCAAATGTCAGGTCTTTGGACCCTCTATTCATCCTTCATCCTTTGCAAAGGTGTGATGCAAGGACAGTAGCTCCAATTTGGGGTTCAGATATAGCTCTCAATTAGCCGTCTGGGATTTGAACTCAAGTCTGTTTTAATTTCAATGTCCCAGCTATTGGCTATAACATATTCCTAGTGACTAAGAAAGCTGAAGGTTATGATGTTCATAAAATGTGCTATCTTATAGGCATGTAAACTATCCATGGTTTCTTTTATCTTGATCTCAAGTACTTTTCTATTTTTATGCCCTGAGTAAAATTATTGCTGATATATGTGTTCCCACAAAAAAGTCCTCCCTTTTGATGAAGCAAAAATATCTTATTGTATAATCAGGGGGAAAGTCAGAGACTTAATAAGCATGTGACAAAGGGAAACCCAGATGAAGGAGTCTATGCCACTCCGGACACTTCAACTGTAAGCAATGGGCTCAATGGAAATGCTAGAAAGTCTTAAACAGCACAGCAATATAATCTGATTTTTGCTTTAGGTAGCTTAACTTGAATGGATTGGGGGTAGAAAAGCCATGAGAATACATAACTCAGTGGTCTAACCAGGAGAGAAATGAAAGCTTAGTTTTGCTGTAGGTTGTGAATAAAAGCAAAAGAACCACACATAAAACTAATTTGGCTGGTAATTTTTTTCCTCACAGGAGCACACATTAGCATTTCTGGAATGACTGTGTTTGCATATTGGGATTAGAAAGTAAGCCCATACACTGCAGATAATGAGAGCAAAGTTTTTCACTGTTGGTGAAGAGGAAAGACCAAGAGAGCCTGTGAGATGCTGAGCTGAGTCAAAGGTAGAGTGAAGACTCATAGGATTTTAAAGCAGACATACAAATGACAGATGGACAGTTATACAGATAAATATAGGTCTTTAATCCATGAATCAGTGGGCACACATATATTTTCCTAACCCCTTGGCTCAGAGGTCAGATGTTCACTCCGCTGTAGTAGTCAGTACGCAGCTCCATGGTCTTAGTCCTTGATACTGTTCTTCCATCAAAAGAACTTTACAAGGTCATGGTGCAGCTCAGTGGTAGAATACTTGTCTAATCTATGTGAGGCCCTGGGTGTGGTCCCCAGTCAAGAAACAAGGCACCTTATAGAACTGGTAGATTTTAGGAATAATAATAATAATAATAATAATAATAATAATAATAATAATAATGGAGTGTGTAGTTTGTTTCTGGTGCCAAAAAGTGAGAAAATGCTTATTAAAAGAGATAAACACACACACGCACACACACACACACACACACACACACACACACACACACAAAAGCCAGACTTCAAATGTTGTCAATGACTTGGGTTGCAGTAACTTAATAAACAACAACAAAAATTGAAATGGGTGGGCATAAGAATACCTTCATATCAATAGATAGTTAATCAATAAGTAAATGGAGGAAGATAACACTGTCTCATGAAAAAGAAAACATTCTCCCATGGATAATGGGAGGAGGGAAATGAGCCACTTACTGAATGTTCTTACTCCATACACATAAGCACACCCCCACACAAGTGACACGAATGTAAAAGGAGACTATGAGATGGAAGAATGGAGCTCAGGAGATGGGCAAAGAAGACATGGAAAGGTGATAGTGTTCAAATACTAACAACTGCAATTATAAACATACATGAAAATATAATGAAGAAACACAATGTTTTATATGCTTACTAAAATATTAATTAAAGAAAATAATATTAGTCAACAGGGTAAAAAGAATGAGGGAAACTAAAATCACTCTCAGAAGCCTGCAGTGATAATTGCTTCAGGCAAGAATCACACTGATCAATGAGAAACCAAGAGGGTATCATTTTGAGCAGAATCAGGAAATGCTTTCCCCAAAAATATTTGCAAAGGGAAAAAGCAACTTTTCAGCAGAGAATTCTGGAAGATACATTTGCCAAGGGATCAGGGATAATATCTCCAGTGAGTGACACATGTCATTATCATGTACCAGCTGCTGTCATAAACTGTGAAGGGCACATAGCCTCTGTGGTATTTCCCATTAACTTATAATCTCACAGTGATCATGAGAAAACACCAGTCAAAGCCACATGGTGGGGAGCTGTATAGAACAATGAACCAATATTATCTGAAAGTGTCAAGGTCACATAAGACAAAAACTGTCACAGACTGTAGAAGACAAAGAAAATGTGACAAATAAAGGCGGAGAGGCATCCTGGATTGGATCTGGCAACACATAATGGACAAGTGAGAAAATTAGAGAAATCGGACATGTTCTGTGAATCTGTTAATAGGTGTATACAATACTTAGTTTTATAAGTGTGCTAATTCTTCAATTATGGACATGAAGAGAAATGTAGCACTCCAAAGGACTCCAGAATTTACTCCAAAAGTAATTTACTCCCCGTCCTGTGGGATAGGAGCAATCAGGAGAGAGGGAAGAAGGAATGGCAGAATCTAGTAGAGGAGTGATAGGTGATGTGTCCCAGGTGGGTCAGAGGGTGGCAGAGGGTAATCAGTGTCCACCAATGAGGTGAGATGAGGAAGGTTAAATATTGGATGGCAGTGCTATTATTTTGGGGATATGCTGAGCCTGAGGTGCTGCTGGGACATCCAGATGGACATGCAAATTAGACAGTTTGATCAATGAGTAGAGAGTCAGGAGAAAGAGAAAAAATGAAAATATAAATTGTGAAGCAGTCAGCATGGAGAAATCTGCTAGACACTGGGTTACTGGTACAATCACAGAACACCACCATCTGAAGATGAAACAGGCTGATGTCACAACCCAGATATAAGACTTCTTCAAATCGCTCTTATTGTGGGGCTTCTACATTTCTATGTCTTTGCCACTTTACATCCTGCTTGGCAAAAACCTGAGAGCACAGATGTTCATTCAGCAAATGCTTGCATGCACAGATCTATGAAGAAACAAGCCCATCACATTGTGTATCAGAAATGTATGAAGTTTAAATCTTGCGCTGGATAGATGTGTGTCAACTTGACAAAAGCTAGAGTCACTTTGGAAGAAGAAACCTCAACTGAGAAAATGACTCCCACTAGGATTGGCATGTGGGCAAGCATGCATTACATTCTTCACTATGATTTCTGTAGAGAGCCCAGCTCACTGTGGGCAGTGCTTCCCCTATGCTGGTGGTCCTGGGTTCTACAAGACAGCAGACTGAGAGAGCCACAAGGAGTAAGACAGTAAACAGCACTCCGCTATGGCCTCTACTTCAGCTCCTGCTTTAAGGTTCCTGCATGCAGTTCCTGCCCTGACTTCCATAAATAACGAATTATTACCTGGGAGTGTAAGGTGAAATAAACTCTTTCCTCTCCAAGCTGTCTTTGGTCCTGGTGTTTTATCACAGTACTAGAAACTCAAACTGAAATAAATTTCTATACATATATTATTCTTTCAGTCCTCTATGCTCAAAAACCTGGTTTCATCTGAAAGATTTTTTTTTTAATCTAAATAATTTGGTAGAATGAATAGTTGAAATCCAGTTATAATTCATGGTATAATGATTGGCTATTCCTGATTTATTTACTTCTTTCACCACTTTTAAGATAATAGAGAAAATATCAGCAAACAATCATATCCAAAAAAACGCAAAAGAAAAGGGAACTGTGGGAAATATTTCACTCTCCTTTTCCCAACATTTAGGGGAAAAAAAAAAAGGAGACATGTAGTTCTTAACTCCTGCAGTCCTAGCTCAACATTTAGGCATGCTTCTTCCTAGGGCAGAGTTGGAGGATGCTTCCTCAGCCTGACAGAATGCACAAGTCTTTGTCAAATGACAATCTTCATCACGAACTGTAGGCGCAAACAGAACATAAAACATCACTCTTTCTTCCTTCCAGGGCAGAAGTCCCGTCTCTGTAACACGGCACTTCCAAGTGACGCTGTGTGCTGTGCAAACATCCTGCTAGTGTAGTTTGCTTTCTTCTGAAAAACAGTGAAATGTAATGATGTTTAAAAAGACGGGTGGTGCTGGAATCCCTATCACATCACACTATTTGAGAAAATGGAGCTTACCTGAATATTTCAGGCTGAACAATTGCCAACCAGATGGCAGGCAGTAATATAAAAGGTATTACAAACTCCAACTCCTTATGCGTGTCATTTAGTAGGATATTGTGCTCAAAGCCCGCTCTGCCACTGATAAGCTAGATATCTCCTCCTCCCCTCACAGTGCAGATTTTTTTCAAGCTAACACTTGCAAAAGAAACATCATTTTAAAGCATTGCTGGGGATTACTAATTTGTAATTTTCACACTTACTGGCATCTTTTTCCTCAGAGTTCTCCCTGAGGTCGACACTGGGGGGCTGAGATGCATAAGTGGAAGAATGGATGACGCAAAGCCAGAAGAAAGGATGCAGAGCTCGTATTTATTCTTCCTGTTACATAATACACTGCTTTTCCTACAGTTTGTTGGGTGCATTGAGAATTTGGCTCAGACTTTCTAGAGATTGCAGGCAAGCAAAACGGCATCATTAGTGATGGAGTCTTAGGATTCTGAAAGCAAAAACTCCAGCTGGCGACTAAACAGAAGCTCAGAAACAATGGAATGGGCTGATCCAGTCAAACCCAGCTACCAATCAAATGCACTCTAAATAGGAAGAGAGAACACAAGTTCTAAGAAATGTATGATTTGGAGGCATCAAAACAAGAGAGAAGAGTAAGATGGGATTAACAGGCTGACAACCCTCGGGGTGAACACAGTCTAGCAGTCAATAGAAGGAAAGTCCCATTGTGGTAGCACAATCCAGGATCTGGGGCAAAGAGCAAGCAAAGTCCAGGCTCTGAAGCAACTGAGGCATCAGGATCACAACAGGCAGTTGAGCATAGGCAGTGGCAATATATGAGTGTAGTACATAATTCATCATTTGTGACAGTGATGTCCTGGAGTTGCTCTTGTAAAAGGTGGTGATGCAGAGAGGAGAGGACCACAAGGCAGACACACAGTTTTTACTAAGTGGGTTCACTAACTACCACTGGGAGCAGAATTCTGTCTGGGGTAACAAAGACATAAAAATATTATACATGCATATTCATATATAATGTGCATCATCACATTATGGGATGGCCATTAAAAGAGGTGGTCAGTTAATGGTTTATATGTCAAATACTTTTCCTCTGTGAAGGTTGAGAATTCGTCTACGTCCAAATTCCTTTCAAATATTTTATGACCAACACATTTAAGTAATACATGTCTGTAGGTAACATGACATCTTTTCTCCAAGAGAAGAAATATGCACTTCTTCAAATGAGAAAACAAGACCCAACCTAGAATTCCCTTTACTGCAGAGGACACACACATGACAGAGTCACTCCTCTGCTTCATTTCACCCAGCCTGTGTGTCCCGAGGCTCTGCATTAGAGCAGAGAATGAAATAATAGAGAAAGAGCCGCAGCCCCGAGTGGGCTGTTGAAATTAGTTCCGAGGCATGGGTAATTGTCCAACTCGTCCCTCGGCTAAGCCTGTGTAAACACAGATTTAAGTGATTGATCAAAGATAGCGCAGTCCCATAATGATCAAAAGGAAATTAGTGGTAGCTCAAAGAAATCGCATTATCTCAAGACTGGAGGAAAATGAAGGGTTTTAAACCTCAGCTCGGGGCATTATTCTCCCTCCTACAATGCACAAGGCACAAGAAGAGGAAGGAAGAGGACATGCTCTGGTGTATAAGAATAAAGAGAATGTTCGAAACTCCATGGTTAACGGCATCCCAGAATCCGAGTTCAGTTGCTTGCTGTAACATATGAGGAAACACCATGTAAAAATCATTTAACTTCTTGGACCCATGTATTTCTCATCCACCAGTGAAGAAAACACTGTCTCTCACAGGTGCATATTAGTAACCAAACAGTAAGCATCCCCACAGACTCTTTATAACACTTGGTTCCCGCTAAGCTTCCCAAGAACATGTTTGATGGTGACCAAGAAAAATGAATAAATGAACACATGGCTACCATGAACAATTTTTATACATGAATGGCACAAACTTTTATCATCATTTATTTGTATATTATCACAGACTGACATTACATGATGTATTTCCATGTGTGTCACTTCTATTTCCTACTTTGCCATACAATGTGTCAGGATAAGCAAGTGTGCCTCACTCATAGGACTTAGAACAAGAAATTACCTTTCATAGGCATCCTGTAAACATGTGTGATATGAATGAAAGAAGGAATGAATGAAGGAATGGATGGGTGGGTGGATACACAAATGAAGCTGTCAGCATTTGAATTCGGATCTGCCTGATTCCAAAACCGGTATCCGTAAATTATGGAGATAGACTTCAGTTAACAATGCTTGTTTCTTATATAGCTTTGAAAGGCAGATTAATGTTCCCCAAGCAAATTCTCATTCTTCTTCTATGATTGCATGATTACGTCTTTGCGTGGGAAATGGCAGTTTGCATGATGGTGTACATCAAATTGAGGTCTTGAGGCCATTACCCAATGGCTCAATTTTCTCACCTGGGTCCTGAGAAACATCTCCACGCTTTTCAAGGATGGTATCAAAGAAAGAGATGTGATAACTGAAGCCAGTTTATGGAGTATGAATAAAGGTGCCAGGAGCCAAGGAGTATAAGAGGTCTTATAGCAAATAGAAGAAATGCAGAAATTGATCCTTTCTTATGCCTCCATAGAGCCACAAACCAACTAATGCACCAATATTAGCCCATGGACACCCCCCCCAAGCCAGACTCCTGACATAGCATTTAAAAAATCCATAGGTGTGAATCCACCAGGTCTGCAAAATTTTATTATGGCTGTAATAAAAAGCAGCATAATGCTTTGAAAGGCTCTATAAGAATATAATTTTGAAAATCATAAAAACTAACATTTTAAATATTCATTGGATTTAGTAAGCTACCTTCTACACAGAACACTAAACTTCATAACAAAACTAAGCAGTTTCAAAAATGGGCCAAATAAAAATGTGGGAAGGTTATGTGTGTGTGTGTGTGTGTGTGTGTGTGTGTGTGTGTGTGTGTGTGTTAGAGAGAGAGAGAGAGAGAGAGAGAGAGAGAGAGAGAGAGAGAGAGAGAGAGAAAGGCCTACATGTGCTTTTACGGCAACTTCAAAACCTTAATAGAATTTCTATGCTCTGGAAATGTGGGCTGGCTTCCATAAGCTGTTCATTAAGCAGTGGGTAGCTCAGGGTGTCTGTAGCCAAAGCCATCTTTTACCACTGTTTTACATGCTTTCCTCCATAATAAACAGGCAAAGCGAAGCTCATGCTGTCACTATTCTACACTACGGCCACAGCCACTTTTGCCAAAGCTCACTATTGTTGCAACCATTGCAGGTTGCAGCCTGGAAGCCACGATGGTATGACTTCTTCATAGATAACTGTCTCAGTTGTGTCCAGCCCAGAGCCATCGGGCATGTTGTTTGTGACAAGAATGCTCCTGGAGTCCACAGCTCTCACATCATTGACATTGCTGGGGGAAATTAACATGCGTCTGTTCATCACTGCAGGCAGCGAAGAGAGTGGGCTGTGATTTCAGCTTCTGTCCTCAAATAATGTTTGTTGTCACACTGCAATCTTGGCAATCAGTGTAACAGATGAACATATCGTTTCCTCTGAAATATTTGCTAAACATGATAGGACCTTGAAAACCACACCTCAGCATGTGTGTGCCTGTGTTTAGTGGGTGTATGTATATGTGCCTATATGTAGTATATGTATGTGTACCTGTGTGGTATGCATGAGTGTATGTATGTAGTATCTCCAAATGTGGTATACATTTTAATGGCATTATATGTGTGGCATATAAGACTTCTGCAATATATTGTGTGTATGCATATGTGTGTATGTGTGTGTATGTTACATGTACATATTTCTGTATGTACAAAAGCATGGTATATGCTTATCTTATATGTTGAATTTATCTCTGTGTGTGTGTGTCTATGTGTGGTGTATGATGTATGTGTATACATGTGTGTATATGGTATGGTCTGTGTATCATATGTATGTGCATGAGTGTACACATGTGTGGTGTATGCAATGGTATGTGATGCATGTAGTATATATGGTATGCTTGTGGATATATATATATGTAGTGTGTGTGTGATGTGTGTGTATGCATGTAGAAAACTATAAAACTATAAACTCAAAGGAGAAAAAAACTAGCTGAATAAGATGAACAGAGGATCTTGGTAGTTCACTAAAATTTTACACATGTTCCTCTACCTTTCTCCAGCCCTGCTTCACTTAGTATTTTTATAACCTTAAAAAAATGAAGACCTTAAATGGGCCTAGGAAAGTCATACATCTACCTTTCCTCTTTTAAAATATGGATCTTAATGTATGTGCAGTTTCTAAAGTGGAATCTAATGGCAATAAAATTCAATTGGCCCCATCAGCACTGGACATATTATTCTTGTGACATTATGTTAACTTGTGAGCTGTGAAACTCATTTGCTCATGAAAGAGCTTTGACCACTGAATAGACTGTTTCTTTGGACAATGGGCACACCAGTTATACATCAGGTTGACATTTGGACAGCACCTCTCACTGCTAGAAGTTGAGCTAGAAAGTCTTACTCTTTCTAAAACCACCTCAGAACAAAGTTCCCCACCTTTGAAATGGTGATCTGTAAACCCATCTCACACTGTTTCAGCTTCTTTTCTGTCAGACATGATTCAGAACTAACACTCAACTCATTGATGGAATAAAGCAGGAGCTGTTTGTTGAGCTTCTACTATGTGGCAAATGCTGGTCTAGACTTGGAGATGAAGTAAGGACAACATACTCAAGGTTGCTTATGTGTACTGTGCCTTTTCTAAAAAAGACAGAGATAAGTAACTTAGCGAGTGTTATAGACAACAGTAATGGAACTTTTTTTTTAAATTTCAAAGGGAGGAGGGGAACAGCAGCAAGGGTGGAGAGACCATGGGTATTTGAAAAGACAGGAGGAGGCTTCTAAGAAGAGGAGGCAGGTGTGAGGTTGGCTGAGATAAGGCTGTATTCCCTTTTTCTGAACAGGAACAAGAGCAATAAGGCCTATTCAGAGAAGAAGAAAATGATTAAGCCAAGCAGGCAATGTAAGTAAGTATGTTGAACAAAAACCTGAAAGAAAAGGCACTGGTCAATTCTGAATCCTCTTCTGTGGATAATAAGCAGGATTAGAAACCACAGTATTTGATTCCTAATACTTGGTCTTAGATACCACACTCCTGTTTTATTCACTAGCATGAATACAATGTGCCGTAAATGTGCCTATATGAGAAGATAGCTACTACTAGAAAAATCATGAGTTATTAAAGAAAGGACGGTCATATCACCCAGACTCACATGAACATTCTTTTAATACTTGATGTTTATTTTCCCAAACAAAATTGAATTACTGTGTTTCATTAAATCTTAATTTTGTTTAGAGTTTTAAAAGCAATAATTATTTATAAGACATAAATCTTTTATTGCTGCCTTATTCAGTGCGGCAAAGAAGTAGAATCAATGTAGTTGAACCTTAACAGAAAAGAGGATAATGAAAATTATGTGTATATACATATATGTGTGTGTGTGTATATATATATATATATATATATATATATATACATATACATATATATATGTGTGTGTGTGTGTATACATATCCATATATATGTATATCATACATACATTTATATATGTATGCTATATTATTCATACATCAAAGTTTGTGATTTCACTTTCCTTTAGAGTCAAATTGTATATGGGTACAAAAAGAGACACAAAATTTGAAGTAAAACGGATGGACTTAGAATGTATAATATTAAATGACGTCACACAGTCTCAAAAACCTTACATTCATATGTATAATATAGCCAATGGTATATATGTATATGTATGTTTGTATGTATGTATGTGTGTATGTGTGTATATATGTGTATATATATTATATATATATACACATATATATACACATATATATACATATATATGTATATATACATATATACACATATATATACATATATATTATATATATACATATATATAATATCAATACAGTCCAACATGTAGAAAAGAAAACAAGAAGGACTAAAGATTAGGGGATGAGATAGGACTGAAGGCAGATAGTGGACACAAGTTATAAATGAAGATATAAAGCTAATTTTCTAGTTTTAAAATTTTCATGGATTTTTTAGGTGATGAATAAATACATAAAATATATTTGATAGTAAAGCATAAAATCCAATATTGCTTCTTGTCAAATGGCTTCTCTACGTGGAGAGTACTGCATGGCCTTAGAAGTGATGGCATGGTAAGTTTTCCCAACCCTGGATTACCGCCAGCAGGAACTCCAGGAGTGCTGATGTTCTCCTGCCAAAGTTGTCAAGGAATGTTTTTCCCTGCCAAGGTTAATGACTTCATGATAATTAGAAGCAGTACGAGTTGGGTAAGCAATGGTGTGTCTAATGTTTCTCAGCAAAATGGTAAATGCTGCAACACTTAGGACAGCCCTTAAGGCTGTAGGAAAGAGTTCTGAAAACAAAAGTTCAGGAATCTCAACTATACAAAATATAAGAATGCAACACAAATTGTATGAGGGGCTTCAAGGATATGAAAGAACAGAGACAATTGTAGAAGTGAGCCAGCTTGTCAAAAAATATTAAGAAAGAAAATAAAGAGATTTATGGAGCAGTGATCAAAAGGCAAGATCCCACCCAGTCAAACTGATTGTTGGTGCTTATGAAGGCAGGAAGATCTCTGAGTTCAAGGTTAGCCTTGAACAGAATGAGTTTAGGTCTAGTTAAGGTGGGAATGGTGATAGCAGGATGGGATCCCACCCAGCTAGCTTATTCTGTTTGCTTACAAAGGCAGGCAGATCTCTGAATTCATTTGCTATGTTAATAAAACAAATGTACTTGCTGTCTATTTTTCAGAATCAAGGAGCTAAGGTCATAAAATGCTGATTCCTAGGATAACCAAAGAGAATCTGGGGTAATGATTGAATATTGAATTGTGATATGTAAATAAAAGACTGGGTTTTGGGCTGTAAGAGCTGAGTTATCTGCACAGGTGTCTGGAGAGCCAGCTGGAGGGGAACACACAATAGGCTAGTCCTTGGCATCTAACTATATAGACGTTTACTGCATTATACAGTCTTTGAGTGCAATTAACTTTGTTGTATATGGGTGTTTTTTAAATAATAAAGATTGTTATAATAAAGAATAAAACCAAACTTCTTATGAAAACAATTGAAATTTTTTTTAAAAAATCTAAGTATTTAAGGGGAAAATATTCTAACTAGCCTGCCACATGCTATCAAGGACATATCCACCACTTCAGAGACATTTTAAACTTGTAAACTATTATAGAATAAATGAATTATCTAGGGAGACTCTTTTTTCAAGAAAATCTTGAAAAACAGTGGGAATGAAGATGCTAATCAGTAATAGAGGCTTTGCCTAGAATATGCACAGTTCTTAGTACCATTTACAACTGCACGCGTGTGCGCACACGCGCACACACATGCACACACCCCTACCACCACCACCACCACCACCACCACCACCACCACCACCAGAAACAACAACAACAACAACAAAATTAGACAAAGGTTAAGCATTAATAAGCATCTTAAATGGTGGGACCTGTGCTCTTATGTACACAGCAGCAGCTTCTAGAGCCGAGCAGAAAAGCCAGTTCTGTCCATGTCCATGCTTGCTTGATAGCCCCACTGCAAGCTTGTGTGGTTATCAGTTTTTTTTTTTTTTTAGCAGAGATTGTGGCTACAGCCTGTTCTCCTTGGGTTTATTATAAAAAACCCCTCCTAAGGACTAGGTAGATCTAAACCTCAGAGCAATCGAGGAGGGAAATTAGACTATCACTATTCCCACTCTCAGATGAGAAGATCAAAGAGATAGGTTAAGATTGAAAATCTGATAGGTTACTTGGCACCAGGCAAAGGTCTGAGGAAGTGTTCCTTAAGACACTTAAGACAGATGCCATGTATGGCATACTGGTTCACACTTTGTAGCAAATGCTTTATTCTAGATAGTTTACAAGAACCAAGTTATTGCTCTTGAATCACCTACTACAAACTTCCATGTTGACACAAGATTCTTGCTTATCTAAATATCAGTATCCAGATCCATATCATAGGATTATCTGTACTCATTGTTAGCATTCTGTCTAAACTCCACCTCCACAGTTACCTGGCAACAACCAGGCATGCTCCTCCCCACAGTTACATGGCAACAGCCAAGTAGGCCTGGCCCACTGTAAAAGGGGCTACTTGCCACCTCCTCTCTCTCTCTCTCTCTCTTATTCTCTTGATTTCTTGCCTCTAGCTTCTCTCTGTCCCCTCACTTCTCCCCTTTTCTTCTCTTCCCCCTCTCTCCATGTGGTCATGGACAGCCTCTACTTCTCTGCTCCTCTATTTCTCTTCTCTCTCTCTCTCTCTCTCTCTCTCTCTCTCTCTCTCTGCCTCTAGTACCCTCCTGGCTCCCCTCCTCATGCCATGAATAAACTCTATTTTATGCTTTTATGCTGTACAGGTGTGTGACTGGTCTCTCAGACAGCCTCTGAGATGGGCCCACTGAGAGATCCCCTTCCCTCATACCACTCCATACACCCACAGAACATATTCTCTTTATCTCTTTATCTTTTAATAAACATATCACACATCCTTATAAAATTCAGTTTTAACCAAAATACCCTCCATATCTAGATCATCTTCAGTAACAGATTAGATTCTAACCTGCATCACATCCAAAGTGATACCCTGGCTTCCTGGTATACCTTAAGCTTGGCCATAACCCCCTTTACTCCTATACTCCCATAGATATTCTTCCACTCAGAGATTTCCACCTTGCTCTTTGACTACAAATTTTTTCTTGTCCAAGGTAAATTTGTTGTTAAGCAAAGTTCTATATTGATAGTTTTCTTGTATTTTTTAATAATCACGCTATTTGTTTATTTAATTATTTATTTAGTGTATGCACACATGCTCTCATGAGCACATATATTCAATGGTGGACATTTGAAGGGTGGAGGACAGGTTAGGGGAGTCAACACTCTTCTCTAATCATATGAATCTTGAAAACTGAACTCAGGCTATCAAGCAAATTTGGCAGCAAGAATTATTTTACCAACTGAGTCATCCTGCCTACCCCATCCTTGTTACTTTAAAAGACTCAAATTGTTTCCCTGTACCCCGCAATGAATAGTTCTGAATAAAAGCTGCTTATATCCCTCCAACAACTTTCTGGCTCTGGCTTGTTTTTGAAAATGTCTGCTTAAAACGCCCTCTCATTTAGAACCATATGATCACAAAGACCTCCAGTCAACACATTGTAGAGTTCACAGTCTTAGACAGCTGGATCAAATACATTCTAGATATTCAAGCAGGCTTTGCTTAAAATCTCATGATTTCACTGGTCTAAGATGCTGTGCCTTTTATTTTTTTTTCTTCCAACCTGATCATTTTAACCCAGGACATTAATCAGTACTTGCTCTTTAAAATTCATGGCACATCTTGTTGACAAGCTAAGACATTCAAACAGCCCAGCCGAGTTATGCACCCAGGTGAGATGCCTATGAATGGAAAATCAGAGCATCCTTTATCACCAGGGCTGCCTCTGAAGTTGCTGCACTGGATACAGTTCATAGGCCACCCAGCTGTTGTCCAATCCCCCCTTCAACAGCAAGCAGCTTCTTTGGAACTCTGAATGAGATGAAAATTCCATACTAAAATTCATTTTTCCAAGATGGCTTGGATGTGTTGTCACTAATGCCAGCCCAGCTACAATCTTCCTAAAAGAAGAGTACCCACAAAAATAAAATAAATAAAAAAATAAATTGTCATAATTGATGGTGGTGCTTATTTTCTGGATCTTTCAGCCACCCAGACCAATGTGCATTACTCAGCCAAAACAACCTCTTGTTTTGCATCCTTTCTCTTGGCTAGATTTTCTCTTTTCTCTGACGCTGAGATTGACTATGAGCTGACTGAGCTTCACTTTCCCAGTGAGTTCAGAAATGTCCAAAGCAGAAAACAGGGAGTCACTAGTGTTATAATGTGCCCAGCATGAGAGCACTCAGCTTGCAACTGAAGAAGTGAGACTAGGTAAAAAGGGGGTCCCATGACTACACAGGGCTGACACAAGTCTTTAGCCTATTCCATCTGTCTTGTGAGAGAAAACATCATTTTCTAGAATTTCTAAGACATTTGCATGGAGTTAATATGGACCCGTGTTCTTTCACCTTGAAAGCTTCCCAGGAAATGCCTCAGCCAAGCTGGCTTTGAATCAGTCTCTTCCTCTATGTGACATGAATACCAATGGTATAGAGAAGCTTAAGTCCTGTCAAAGCATGCTGAAAAGATGTGTTCCTCAGGAGCCATTTTCTAACTTCACCTTATTATTTGGAATTATTAAAAAATGTATTTTCTCCTAATATGTACCAAGACTCATTGGATGACACACTTGATTGGTATGACTGCCATTTATTTTAGTAAATTTAAGAGAACCTGGATGGTTACCTTCTGCTTCCTCCTTCTACCTCCTCTCTTCCTCCTTCTTTCCAAGAGCCACTTTCTGATCCTATGTCCTTCGAGTTAGCCTGGCAGAGCTGGTTTTACATCTTGGTTTCCTACTTACTTTATGAAAAGGCTTTGAGATTCTTTCTTCTCTGATTATCTTTCCCTACATATAAAATACTAGCAGTAACCCCATCTGACACAGTTTCTTGTAATTAAATGAGATGATTTGCATGCAGTAAGTACCACAGTGGCTGTTGTATACAAGTTATCATGCAGCAAAGTACCAGAGTCCAAATCACAGATATCTATGTAAGCTCTTACTGCAATACAAATTGCCTTCCTCCTTCACAAATTAAAGTGAATATGCCTGAATGTTCATATCCAAATAAAGCATGCATTTTATAACTACAAAAATAAACACTTTGAAATTATATTCTTCTCTGAAAACTCCCAGTGGACTTATAAAGGAGAGTAGCTACCCCATAGATTAAAACTGGAGGCTTCTCCTAGCCTCATACCACGTCTTCTTTCTCCCATAACAATGACTCTGCCAGGTGCACTGTCCAGTGGGTTTTGTGGTGCTCTGTGTCTGGCCATATTCTCTGGATATGATGAGAGCAAACTAGGCTGGCTTTGGTTTGAGGCTGTGGCCAGTCGTGTGGTGAGCTAACACAAAGAAAGAGATCTGTTCTCCTTTGAGGAAGAGAGGGCACCAGGAAACCACATAAGTCTCGTTCTCAAAGGCTTAAATCACGTGTCAGCCTTTGCCTTGCTAACATCTAGGTAATGGTATCTGCCACCACTATGATCATAACTCAGGGTGTCAGGGGACAAGATCACATGGGATATTGGAGAGCCAAACGGAAATATTTTGTAAAAGATTAGAACCTGTAATTTATTTCTCTGTCTGTTCCTTAATTACTTCCCAGCTTCTGGAAAGAGGGCACCTCGCTGGACAGGGGAGAAGCCACAAGCTCCTGCTATCATCAAAAGCCCCCCCAAGTGCCTCATTTACTCAGGGGAAAGAGCTTCAAAGCCTTCCCTTCCACTTAGAGTTTAAGCACTGCTACAAAAGAGCATTGATTTTAGTCAAATTGATTCAATTCATAGTTATTTTGGATGATACATTGAAAGATAAACCATGTAAGACTGTCAGCACATATGAGATTGAGCAAGCACACTCTTTGTGTATATGTGTATAAGACCATGTACGTGAATGTATAAGTACATGTGTGTATCTAAGTCTATATATGTGCATATATGTGAGTAGACTAGTGTAGATTTGTGTATGTATGTGTGTCTGTACTAAAGTGTTTCCTATACTCCTACTTTGGTGGAATTTATCTTATAAGGAGACTGAACAAGACGTAAAGCACATTCCTCAATCTAAAAGGAGTAAGAGAGTGTATTCTAGGTAAAATGTCAGCTATGTTGACCCATTCAGGTTGATCTGGAGGACATTTTCCAACATGGAAGTGGTTACATGAAGTTTTTACAGTCACAGAACAAAATAAAGCCTTAAGTCAGACAATTCCCTGAAAACATGGGTGGGAATATCAGGTCACAGGAAAGTGGAAGACAATGCTCTAGGCTCCAGATGCCATCTGAGAGCATTCCTAGGCATCCTCAGCTTTCTGTTGGTCTGCCAAGTTAATAACTCTCCAAAGATTTAATGAGATAGTTCAAAGAATATTTGATCAGATACAGAGTTGGGTGATAGATAGATGCTAAGGAGACTAAAGGCAGTCTAAGATAGCTTCCTCTATCTGCAACATTCTAATTCTCAACTACCATGGGAGTTAGCATTGCTCCATAGAGTCTTCAACAACAGATGTGGCTCTTTCAGAGAACTTCAGTTCACAGTCAGTTTCAGAATACAGACGCTCTGTCCAGAAGTGCTGTGTTGTACTCTGGGAAAAAAAGGAAGTCCTCTCCATGTGCCTTACCACCTTATATCAGTGAGGATTAGCTATTAACTCCAATTTGGTTTACTGTACTAAACACGTGTACCATGTGCTAATTACCATGAGAGGCTCAAGCCCATAGATCATAGTGCTGACCTTTATGAAGGTAACAGTGTGTGTCGGTGTGATTCCTTCAAGCCAGAGAGTGGACATGAACATGCATGATCAGAGCATGCAACTGCAGACTACAGCTGGATGATATATGAGAGCCAGACAACCTCAGAAACTGCAGTGCCAAGTAAAACACATGAAAGTACACGGGTGCACACTGCCAACACACACTGATTTCATATTGACAAGCCATGGAAACTTTGTTTATGTGAACAAAAGGCTGATTTTTTATGTGAAAAAAAACCCTCTTAAAAAAGAGAAGAGAAATAGACAATATTCCAAAATTACTTAACAATGACTAATGCTAAAGATAAACCATGGTTTTTTTTTTTATCCAGTGGCTTTGCCCATTTATTTATGCCTTGTTCAAAATAATATTAAAGTCTGTTCCATACACTATACCTCTCTCTACTACCCCTGCTCTCCTACACACACTCTCATAAACATTCTCATTTTACTGTCATATTTGTTAGTGATCTTTTCCATTGTGGGTATGCTAAAAGTCATCTGAGGATCTTTTACAAACAGAAATGTCTGAACTCTATTCTAATAAGAGTAAGGCAGTCCCCACACCACTGGAGTTTGAAAAAAAATATATTAAATCTTTGCTGGTTGAATCCAGTTTGTACTTATTAAGCAATTGAATTAAAGATCAGACAATAAAAACCCTTGTGAACACCTGCTAAGCAGCCTTCCATCATTTTCAGGTCACACGTATGTTCCATCCTTGATCTAATTGCTAAAGCCAATAATACAAGAACTATTTATTACCCACTGCTTTTATCCATTCATCAGTGAGGGTTTCCAGAGCTGTCTGCAAAAGATGTTCAATTCTCTATGTCCATTTTGCTGTCCAAGCTGTCATGTCCCCATCTACGACCCTGCTGCTTTATTCCTGGGGATCAGCATAGTGCCAGACACATAACATCTGCTCAACAAATATTTCTTGAAAGAATGAATAAACAACTGAGAGATATTGCAGATGCCATATTTCTCAGCAAACATTTATACAAATTCTACTGCATAAAAATTAAGTTATGATTATTAAAGGACAAAATTAAAGCAAGAATTTACCTACTGAAACACATGACCAGAGATGAACTAAATAACAGGAAAGAGATGTGATTGCATGACGCATCGGCCACCGCTATCCAGGGACATAGAAACCTGTGGTCCAACCCTCCCACCACTTTCACTCCCATTCACACGAACAAGCTGGGAAAATGTACCCTGCCAAAGCCTAGAGTTACACTAGCTTCAAACTCCCCACTGGGGTGTCTGGTGGCAAAACATCAATTATCACCTTCTCCTCCCAGAAGCAAAAGATTGGATTTCTGGAGGGTCTTAGCAGACCACTCGTGGTCTATTCGATTCTGATACTTTCATGAAACACCCACTCTCTCTGCTACAGGAATGGGAGTTAAAAATCACTACTTGGAGTAAAATAGAACAGAATGTATATGGAAAGGTGGTAGCGACTGGAGAGGTAGCACTGTGAAAATTAAATTAACACGAACCCCCAAATCCTGCCCACAAAAGTCACCACTGTGTGATGAGTAAGGTCTAAGGAGAATTGTTTGGGGCTCAGGCATTATCCCTGACCCATTAGCATCTATAGTTCAGAGCAAGGAGCTCAAAGCAGGGGCTGTGCTAACTCAATCTTCAAATGGGCTGAGGAATCATCTAGACAGGATGAATTAATGTTACTTCCAGGAAGTGATAGATGTTAGATGACGCGTGATATGTGGATAGATACTTCCCCCAGGACTCTCTGAAGGTCACAGATTTAGGAAAACCTAAAGGAGATCAAAATAGCTGGATGTGAGCTTGCTGCTTAAGGGATGTGCTGGAGAGTAAAGCCTGCCTCCTCCAAAATTCATGTGGGACCCCCACCCTCGCAGGCGTGTAAAGTAAGACAAATTGGCCTGGGTCTTGCAACATTTGTTTATTGTTTGCCGTCGTCCAGTTCTCCAAATCACACAGAGGAGAGCTTATTTACTCTCTAGAGTTCTCTATTAGCCCTGTGGAGGCTGGAGAAAGAGCTTTGAACGGAGAAAAATCCTGGCAGTAATTAAATACAAAAGGCCTCCCAGTGCCTGCCTGTGCCTTCATTCTGGCAGCATGTGCTTGCTGAGCAGAAGGGGAAAGATTTGATTTTAATCACATAGATTTCATATTTTATTTTGCTCATTAAAATTCCTGATAAGGATTTACTTCAGCATTTTGTGGCTCTCACCAAATTATCTGGAGGGCTTTTGGTTTTTTGTTTTTTGGGTTGGTTTTTTTTTTTTTTGGTTTGTGATCTGTGATCTGTGGTTTTGATTTTGCTGTTCACTAAGAATATTGTCAGATAGCAGCCTATGCATACATGGTCTGAAGTTTTCTAGGCCTTCCAGTAAAATGAAAAGTTTGGTTTCTACAGAAAACCATATTACCTGGGAAAAGTAGAAATTCTTTACAAAGAGTATGCCTGGAGGCCTTACCAGCTTTGACTGTACTCCTGTTAGTAGGCCTCCTTGGGGGCTGTCACAGACAGTGAGGGAATCAATTCGACATTGCTGCTCTGCTTATGTTACTGTCCAATTGTCCCCCATCATCTTCCACCTGAAAGAAGCTATTGTTTTGTACTTCATTAGGGCATCAAAGGTCAACGTTCATGTCATAGCAAATCAGGTTGTAGCTGTGTGTGTGTGTGTGTGTGTGTGTGTGTGTGTGTGTGTGTGTATGTGTGTGTGTATACATGTTTATGTATTTAACTCAATTATATTATAGATTATATCAAATATTTAGAGACTAATGTCCTACTTTGCATATCTGTTGCTATGATAAAACATAGAATGAAAACAATTTGGAGAGGAAGGGGTTAATTTGACTTACACTTTCTTGTCATAGCCTATCATTGATGGAAGCCAGGGCATGAATGTGGAGGCAGGAATTGATTCAAAGACATGGAGGATGCTGCTTACTGGCCTGCTGTCCCTGGTTTGCTTGCTTTCTTAATACAGCCCAAGGCCACATGTTCAGGGATAGCACCATTCACAGTGAACTGAATTGTGTCATATTGTCAAAAAACTAAGAAACACACATAGTTTATGGCCTTTTGTATAGCAATAATACTGTATATTAAAAAACCTATTCAAAAACTACAGGCTGGTATATAGTATGGCACATAGAAAAATAATATATGTTTATAACACTATATATTAGATTCTTTGAGAGAATATATGTGAAAACATATGATATTATACATCTATAGTATATGTTTAGAATAATATATGATATTTTGGGGAAGGAATAGTATGTATGATGTCATATGCTAGTTATGTAGAAATAAGATACAATATTCTAGGCATAACCCTCCTAATGTATATTTTACATTTAGTATCGTATACTTTCCATTCATCCTGAGTCTTTTTATGCACTTATAGTTCCAACTTGCAAACATTATATTTACTCTGAGATTCCTACTGTCTTGCCCATTCTGTGGGAGGTAAGGGAGGAGTCTGAGTGAAGAAAGAAGGGAGGTGTACAGCCTTCATCCTTGCAGTGATGAAGGGATATTCAGAACATAGAACCAAGTCTGCAGACCTCCTTCCTAAGGAAGGCTCCTGAGCTTCTAACATGAGCTCAAGTATCCAACAGCATGCCCCAAGCCTCCCCAATCATACTAGAATGGAAGAGTCCCATCATCTGGAGGTAATCCCCAGTCTCTCTGTGATTTAATAATCTGGTATAAATGTACACATTCTCTCTCTCTCTCTCTTTCTCTCTCTCTCTTTCTCTCTCTCTCTCTTTCTCATTTCATTGCATTAGTTTGTTAATAACAACTCTCAAGTGGAGATAATTTGTTTTTGTCTTTCTATGCCAACAAAAGTTTATACCCATCAAAGTAATTCCAACCTTTATTGGAATACAAAAAAGACCGAAGAGCCAAAAATAATGAGAAATAAGATACATATGTATGTTTACACTTACATATACATCATACTTTTAGTATATTAAAACATATACAATTTTGAATTCTTCACAGAGTAAACACTAATGGGCTAAAGATGTCATAGGAACTCATTACTGGGAAATCTGATCTAGTTGCTTCAAGCAGGAGGAAGACTCCTTGCCAAGATATGGAGCATATTCCCATCTTCCAAGCATTCATATGGAAGGGAAGTAAGACTCGCAAGAATTGTGGAAAAAGATGCATCCTTAGCTGACCTCGACAAAGATTCTCTGGCAAGAAAATGGGTCCTTCCTCCATGGACTCCAGACCTCTCAGCCTCTGTGTGCAGACATTCTGTCTTAAAGAACAAAATCTTGTCCATCACAACGGAATGTGAGACTTTGCTCTTGTCTGAATCCCAAGTACTCCCACTTCCTGCAATTTCTTTACTTAGCTTCAAATTTCCCTTCATTAAAATTAAGCCTCATTTCTTGCTCATCTTTCCTGTTTCCTTCAGCAAAACTGAGCACAATTCTAAAAGCTGATTTTCTCTCTGTTGTGTTTTCATGCCATTACATCATTAAAATCTTCTTCCCACTCCCTAAAAAATAATTAAGAGATTTATTCCACACTAGTTTTCCCTTTGTATGGGAAACAAATAAGACTGTGAGGAGTATGAGTGTAGGGGTGTCTGTCTGTCTTCTTGCCTTACCTGTATGTAATGTTTTACTGAGTGTCCAGTATGTACAGTGTGTGTCTGAAGGACCATCTTGCCATACTTTTGTGTGATGGTTTTGCCCAGACTCTAGGATTAATGGTAATGTTCCAGTATATTATGCTAATTGCAGGGATAACATGGCTTTAGACGTCCATCTGGAGTGGCAGCTGCTCAAAGACTCTCTCCAGTACGCTTCTAGACAGGGAAGCAGAAAGAGCAGTGAAGAGTCAGCACTGGGTTCCCTAAGACAGGCATTCTCAGACTGATGAATCCGCTGCTCCACAGAGCCACCCTCCCTTCCTTCAGATTGTCTTTAGTTGGCTCTTTAAATGCTTTTAACCTGGTCTCTGTTCTATTTCTCCCATAGAAGACAGCAATTTCCATGAATACAATTAAGCTAAACTTTTGAAGATGCCAGTATTCTGAACATGCTTAGCCCTCCCATGCCTGGATAGAACGGGTGTTAGCGCTCTCCAGCAGAAGGCTGAACTTAGCCTCATGCAGCAGCTGTGGAAACCAGAACATCATGAGGAACAGGACCCTGAGCAAACTGGCATGAACCTCACATCATGGTTTCAGCGTTTGTAAGTAGGGATGCTAGGCAGACACTTTGAGGTATTCTAGGGACAGAGTTCTGAGGAATGTTGCATCGATACTATAGATATTTGACCATTTTTCAACACACACCTATCCTGTCTTGACTCCTGGGTTTGTTGAAACACCTTGGCACTTGTTAAATCACTAACTACGTGGAAAAACTGAAAACTACCTAGCTCTTTGGAAAGTTACTCTGAAGCCTACTCTATAACATGGCTAATGATGCGGCAAACCTAATGGACATGTTTTACAGATTAACAGATGCAACCAAAATAAGATGTACAGCATAATTCCCGGCATATTGCAGTGCAATACACCAAACTTGGCTTTCATTATTATTTTCAGACACACTCAACATTTCACATATCCTGGGCAACTTACCAAGTATTGAGGACAGAAAGGCAAATAAGAAATGGTTTATGGACCCAACTGGCTCACAATCTAGAAAATGTTTTTGTTAGTATAATTAAGAGAGGTAGACTTTCTAAAAATCCTTTTTTTTTTTCTATCAAGCAATTGAAACCAAAGTAATAAAATTGCTTAAAATTACATATCTATCCATTGGCAGGGTAGAGATTTGAAGCTAGACCCATTTAATTACGAAAGTTTTTTTTTTTTTTTCTGTTTTGATTTGCAATGAAGCAAGTATTGGTGAAGAATCAAGAACAAAAGCAAACAGTAGAGACTAGCACAGGAATTAAGAACACTGCTACCTTTCTAGATGACCCAGGTTCGATTCTTAACACCAACACAATGGCTCGCCATCATCTGTAACTCCAAATCCAAGAAATTAAATGCCCTCCTCTGACCGCCAGACACCAGGAATCCATGTGATGCACAGACAAACATGCACCTCAAACATTCATAAGAGGAAATATTTTTAAAAATAAAGAAAATAGCAAAAAGATCTGGTTATTTGCAGGCCTGTTCTGTGCTCTTTTTAATAAAAGGTTCAAGAATGAATTAAAGGAGCCGGTTTTGTGGATTTGTCATTCCCCACATCCCACTGTCACCTTGTGCCTGAGGACAGCACCTCTACACATCAGAGTAGGGTCCTCATAGCTCAGATCCTTCTGGCAAGGACTGTGCACATGATGCTGCAGGCATTCTCCCATGCCTGAGGTATTCTGTCATGACTACAGGATTCCAAGGAGGATGGGAATCATGCAAGGTCCAGCCTCAGTCTTTGCCTCAAGTCTTTCTCCAGTGAGTTCCAGTATGTTCCCTCTCTATACTGTTCCTAAGCACGACCTATTTCCTTGAAAGAGTGATAGCTTCAGTGTCTCTGTCATTTCCCCATGTCAATCATATGCACCAATTTATTTTGAATTGTGTTGCCTTACTATTTATTTATTTATTTATTTATTTATTTATTTATTTATTTTCTTCCTTTATTTATTTAATACTGGAGCATAAACTCAGGACCTCATATGTAAGAAGCACACACCCTACCACTAAGCTAGATCCCTCGCAACTTTCCTCATTCTGAACTTCTGGGTCTCACCTTTCTTCTGATCTTTCACCTTTTGCTCATTAGCCTTTAAGGCCTTTGCCTTGAGTCTGTAAGTCTCAGACATTACAGACCGTTTTGTTACTCTTGATCTCTTGTCTTTTTGGTGGTTGGTGTTGAGTTTTTTAAAAATTCCCTCTTATTTATGTCTGAAAAAAAATCCTCTGCAGTTGTAATAATAATAACAATAATAATAACAACAATAATAACAACAACAACAATAATAATAATAATAATAATAATAATAATAACCTGTGCTTTCCCTTTTGTCATTTTGTATGGACCATGTTAGCTTCATTTATCTCTCTGAATTTTTTTTAATATTTTATGTATTTTTATAAATGAGCAAACAAAAGCATAGTCATGTTTGGCAAAGCTTTCTTTTAAATTTTTCACCCTTTTGGCTCAAGTGCCAAGCCCTGTATGAGCACATAGAACCTTACTCATAAACCCTTCCGGGTTTACAAGAGGAGAGAGCTACATTACAGAAGCCCTTGGTGTGGATGAAATTGTGGGCTTCAGTGTCTATGAGAGGGTTTGCAGAGGTCCCAGGTGCCACTGAACAGAGCATGCAGAGGAGCCACAGGTGCATGAGGATGTGGCTGTCTCTGTTTTTTACCTGCTCCAGACAGTTCAAAGGCAGGGCTCAGTCGACCTGTTGCTGCCCCTAAAGAAGGTTAAACAAACCATGTCTCAACTTGAACTTGACATGCTGGGCTAAAGACCGTATTGTCAGGTCTGTCTTGTGGCTGTACTTAGCAACCCTGACCCTTTCTCTTTGCTGGTTATATCCCCTGAACCCAGTTATGAAAACTAAACATGTCAAGACACAGTAAAGTATTCCCTTTGCAGAAAAATCATTTCTTGTAAACAATACCTGGTTTAATAATCCTTAACAAACTTTCACCTCCGGCAAGACAACCATCATGATCACTCTGCTGCAGTGAAAGAAGAGATACGAAAAGAAACAGAAAAATACAAGCACCTGGACATCCATAGCCACAATCCAGTTCTCACTTCCAGGCTCTGTCAATTCACACCAGGGAGGTCTCAGTAAGACTGACCTGAGAACCATTTGGGGTAACACAGATGCCTCACCTGCTGGGGACTGCACTGGTGAAGCCAGGGCCTGTGCCTCGTTCTGTGGGCCACAAAATTGTGTAAATGAAATAACACTGAGGACTCTTAGCTTCTTAAAATAAAGACGTCGATGAGGCCTGTAGATGATGGCAAAGTTCCTCTGCTGTGGTATCCAGAAGAACACTCATCTTCGTAATACTCCTATCTCAGAGCCATATCTATCTTGGGAATGTCAGGGAGAATTAAGCCTCTTGAGAATGACAAAGACCCAGCAGGCTTGTAGCACAAGGTTCTGAGCCAAGCTTCCCTTTGCGAAATGCTTCAACCTATTTTGGAATTATGATATTGTTAAATAGTTACTAACACACACACCCTCCCCTCTCTCTAGCAAACCTAGGTGACAGAGAACTCAGGATCTTAAATCAGGTAAAAATAGGCTTATTACTCACAGATTCCCTACATGTTGCCCATGCGAATTATGGAAGTGCATTTTCCATTTAACGAAAAGCATTCATTTGTTTCCTTAAATTCTGTCACCTTAAATGCATCAATATGTGGCCCCCAGAAAGAACCTTAAGTGATCAAAGCTGTGCTTTCATTGCTGTTAAGATGAAAGTCAGTCTCTTTCATATGGCTGGGAAATTTAATTGAGATAATTAGAAAAGTCTCAGGACCCAAGACGCAGTGAAGTCTGTCTGCAGAAGCTGTGGGAGGAGGGGCAGCGGTGCTGCAGTCAGAGGGTATGATCTTGGTGACTGCATTTTCATGTAGTGTCTCCTGTTCTTATTTCTTCATACTTTGGACATTCTTAAAAGTCACAAGGACTTCCTCATTCCCTTTTGTGACCTCTGGTGACCTGTGAGAATTTTCTACACCTTTGGGTATTCTTAACACTCGCTTGATGCTCAAGACCAGACTTAAAGCACTCACTATATCACTCACTATACCTAGGTTTGGATCTGGAGACAAATTGCTACTTCATCATAGAACCAGTGAGAAGCATTCAGTATATAAGGTTGTTAAGCTTACAAGGGCAACAGAGAACCAAATGACTACACAATGAAGGGCCTCACATGGCACAGTATTTTATCTTAGAAATGAAACACACACACACACACACACACACACACACACACACACACACACACCCCTCTTCTTGGCCCCTGGGAAGATATTTTATGAAGGTAGATAGTTGAAGTAAAGACTCACCTATTTAGGTATTATATATAGAATGTGAAATGTCAATACCCTTTTTATTTGCCTAAGGCATTTGCCACCATTTTTAAAAGCTTTTCTGAACACTTGCCACCTGTATAACCCTCTCCATAAGTCTTAGAGATACAAAGACTCCCTTTGTTTCTAAGTGCAATAAACTTGCCGGCCTGCTCGCCCATCACATTGCTACAGGTAAACATGTAATCAGAAGGTGTCTGGTCCTTACTCTCAAGAAATCATTGCTTTGTTGCCTAGGGAACCATGGATTCCCACAGGTTTGTGGCATCTTGCCTCTAGGGCCAGCAGGACAACATACATGGACAGCAAGCTCAGTTGCCCTAAGCTTGTGATATTAGCTACAGACTCTGACCTATATGGGGAAAACGGCAACTACTTTGGTGTCTTTATCTGCTGCTATAAGAAGACTTACATATTGTACAGCCACTTGATTTAGGAGTAAAAGAATCTTTGCCCCCAGTCTCATCACTTCTTGCATCTTACGTTATAATTCTACTCCTGCAGGTGATTTTTGAGTAAAAGTAGTCTCTACATAGAACTCAGAAGAGGGCTCCCTGGTAAAGTGTCCACCCAGGGTAAAATCTGCTACATAGAAACCCAGAAGCTGCTTTAGCATTGAGTAAGCAATGATTTTAAAGAGGACAGGCCAAATCTGGGATCTGAAACCCCATAACTGTTCTCTCCAGCTGCTCCCACGCATTGTGAGCTTTTCTCTGACTTGCTGGGCCCTGGCTGAAGCCCTAGCTCCCACCCAGGCAGGCAGAAGGGGCATAAACAACCACGTGGTATTATCAGTCTTATGACTCACAGCTGTCAGGGAAGCATGTGTTGTTTTTTTTTCCTTCCCTTTTCATCGGTTTATGGTTCGTTTCAGGAGAATCAGAAAATGGGTGTCAGTAGAGTCTGTTTGCTTCCCTCAAACACAATTGTTTCTATGACAGCCTGTGAGTGCTGCAATCTCTGAGAACTCAGACTCAGTGATCTTGTAAACAACGCAGTGATGGGCTCTCACCTGGTACTGATTCTCTTTCTAAAGGAGCCCTCGGGTCCTTAGAACCAACCTAGATGGGGGATTCCATGATTCCTGGGCAGGGCCTAGACCACAACTACTTGACATAGTACACAGCACTGAGAGGAAGTTGGTGTTGTGCGTCTATGGGGGCCAATGCTTAATGTCTGACTTCCTAGCCCCTGATTGTTCCTAGAAAATCTGCACAAAAACCTGGACCAAAAAAGCTCTCACGGGTGGCCCTTCTGACTTGTCAACATGCTGGAAAGCTGTTCGAAGCAGGACTTCCTAGGAAAGGGGGCTAAGGACCACATTTGCCATATTCTTTAAGGCTCCCTGATGGCATAATAAAGAGGAAGGATTCCCAGTGTGATGGATAGAAACCAGCAACATCATCGCATCCTCTACAGCCTCTGGAAAAGGAGGGAACACTGCTGGAGAGCATTTAAGGGCATACCAGTCACCGGCTTGATCAGCAGCATGAGCAGGTCAGTGAATCCTTAGTACAGGGAAGACAGGAAGGATGCTCACAGACATGTCTCAGTAACAGGGTAGACTCCTTTTCTCTAAATCAGACTGAGCTCCTTGCTGTATCTCCTGTTATGTCTTCCCACACAGCTTCACTGGCTGAGCAAGTTTAGAGGCATCAGAATAAATTTCAATAACTCTTTATGACTTTCTACAATGCCCTCCACCCTTCAGTAAACTACCGTTTTATTGGCAATAGAGATGGATGTTTATGATTAATACATAGCAGACATTTTTTTTTCTGATAACTGCATACATATTATTTAATATCCACAGCACACTTTGGAGTTAGGCTCCTTATTTGAAGGATGAGAAACTTAAGATGAGAAGTTACAGAAGTTGCCAAGATACACAGCTAAGTAAGCATTAGGCCAAAAGGTTATATCCAGCCAATTGCCACTCACCACTTATTCTAAACCACCAATCGCCCCTCGTGATATGAAGGCCTGCTCGCAGGTCAGCCTCACACAAAACCCTTCCATCCTATAACCTCCACCACGTAAGGCAGTGTCTCTTTTCACTCCTCACTGCTCTGAACGCTGCCGCCCGTCTAGGTCTGGCTGCTCTATCATCCTTATTTGAACCGTAGCCATTCCTTGTGTTGACTTCAGTCCTGCTTGCTCTACCGTCTTATCAAAGAATACCACCCTCATCTCCAAACCCCTGGCATGTGATCACGAGGTCACAGGTTTTGAGCTTTGGATTTCTCACCTTCTCATAAAAGCATGCAAACAGTTTAAGAGAAAGGAGAGTGTCTTATGCTGTTCTTAGACTGTTGTCCACACTTGGACCACAGAGAGGCACAACTGCATGGTATCACCATAAAATGTGGCTCATGAGAACAGAACTCTTGAGTCTTCCAAAATCTCTACAAAAGAAATCAGGTTTCTGACTGTCATTTTTATCCTCTCAATGCTACATGCAGCCCACAGAGCTTCCTGCCCTGAAGGTCACTAAGACATTTAGTGTTCTTCTTCATTAATAAGCAAAAGCTTCTGTTTTCATTTCTGCTTACCCCATGCAATTCAGCAATGGAAGTCAATGGGAAGGTATCCCACCTTGAAATCATAAAGCAGCCTAAAAAACCCTTAGCCCCATACCTTCCCATGTTTTCCAACAGTTTACCTCTGTATTATGATTCTAGCTCAGTAATTAAAAAGTGTGTGTGTATGTGATGGGTTGTAAGGTGTGTGTGTGCGCACACGCACGCATGTGCATGCATGTGCATGTGTATGTGGTGTATAAAAAATGGTAACTGTGAGTTTCATATAAGGAAATATATGGATTTTTTAAAAATTTCTTTTATTTATGTATTTTAAAATATGAGTGTTCTATCTACCTGTATGCCCACATACCAGAGAGGGTATCAGACACCATTTTAAGTGGTTGTGAACTACCATGTGTTTGCTGGGAATTGAACTCAGGACCTCTGGGAAGAGTAATTAAGAGTACTCTTAATTACTGAGCCACCTCTCTAGCCCCTAGTTTTATTTTTTAATGTAGTTTTTTTTTTTTATTTATATGTAGGCCTAGGAGCCTATGTGTGTTTATGTACACGACCTGCATGTAGAAGCCTGTGGAAGCCAGAAGAAATCTGAGCTTTTAGAATGGGACTCACAAAAAGTGATGAGCCTAGGGATGCTGGGAATGCACCTGGTTCATCTGAAGGAGCAGTATGCAGTTTTAACTGTTAGGTCATCTTGCTACCCCAAGGAATATGTGTTTCTAAGGGTCTGTTTCTGTGATGGAATCATATGTACACACACACACACACACACACACACACACACACACACACACAGTTTTATCACTTGTAATCAATGATATTTAAAAATATTAAAGGAGATATTTGGTGTGTGTGTGTGTGTGTGTGTGTGTGTGTGTGTGTGTGTGTATGTGTGTGTGTGTTGTTTAGACTAGGCACAAACAACACTCATATCAAGGCTAGACTAGGCAACCCAGTAGGAGGAAAGGGGTCTTGTTCATTACATTTATATTTCTTGCAATTGCAACTATCTACTTCTATGTGAAGAGACTCCTTCTGAAGGCCACATGGCTGGCTTACTTTGTGTCCCTCCTAAATGTTACCACTATTTCTCTGACATTGCCTATAAACTACTATTTTCTTTGCCTACTCCCCCTCCACTCTTTTTCTTCTTAATACTAACACTCTAGGCATTAGTGGCTCACTTGAGTCTCTGCCCTCATACACACACCCAGAATATAACCTCCATGTGTGTTTTCTATCTGTGAGATTTGTTTCGGAAGTTCTAGGATTCTCTTCTTGGCAGACCATGGGCACTCAAACCAATCAAATTGATAAGCATCTCGCCTGTCTCTTTCTAGATCCACTCCTGTTTCTGGACATGACCAACTCACTATAAAGTAACCTTAGGCTATGCTTTTCTCCTCTCCAGGGATTTGGGATGGAAATACAAGGTCTGACTGATCACTTCACTAGAAGTCTTATCCAGACACCTGCTTTCAGGAGATACCTCAGACGACTTCCTTGTCTTTTGTGGAGAAAAAAGAACTGGGGTTTCTGAAGATGCCTTTGCAAAATTACTCCTATAAATAGGAGTTATAGGAGCCTGGGGATGATACTCTCTTTCTGTGGGCTGCAGAGGAAGACTCATCAATAGCAGTCTGAACTCTGTAATGAGATAGAAAGAGTATTCTATCAGGGCATCAGGAAGATGCTTTAATGCTTCTCTATAATATTCCCTGGCTAGGTCTTAGCTTCCTGAGAGTTCAGCACTAAACATTACAGTTTTACAACTCTCTTTTCAACCATCCCTAGAGGCCTCCCTTTTACAGAGACCCCTGAGGGAAGAAGAGAAGGAACGCACTGGAAATAGTTGTGCTTTTGACACACAACACATCTGAAAACAGGCTTGAGATGGATTGCACAGCCAAGTGTGGCCATCACTCCTTATGTGCTTGCAACACGATGCCCCACACTCATGGTTATGCAGAGCTCCAACTTGATAGAGTGCCACTGTCGCTGCACTAGAAATTGAAAGTGATCTGTCCCTACCTGTACATACAGCAAAGAAAATCACTTGCAGCTCACTGAGAGGTTTCAACAGCAAAGATTGATCAAGATGACAAGGAGCATATCTCCCTGCCACCTACTGATGTCAAATGCATAAACAAGGCCCTCTGCATATCATCTCTTAGGGAGCTGCAGGGAAAGCTAGGGTTGATGCATGGGACCTGTAGAGCATGAGGAAAGAGGGTATACCGTATAATTTTAAAGACAGGGCTTGGTCCTATGTTTGCAAGCACAGAGACCTCAAATTGGTCCAGTAACAATCTCTACTGATTCAGTATGGTGCTGACTTCAAAGTGGGCTATGTGGTGAAAATCTGGAGCTCACAGTGTGTCCACAAGGGCTCTCCTTATGCCACCAGATACCTAGGTAGAGACAGTGACAATTCTACTGCATCTCCAGCAGAGCTTGTTATTGTCTCAAGAGAAGAAGGGACACGTCTCAGGTGTGACCACCTGTCCCACATGGCTTTGACTCCAAGTCACTATGTACCTTAGCTCTTGCAAGAGCTTAAGCCACCCTTTAACATAGTACTGACACCAGTCTTTCCATCTTCCACATCAACCCAAATCGTCTTCATTATACAGAAAATTAAATTTTGTTAATTGAAGCAACGGAAATCAATTAACCTTATCAGGCAATATGGCCTTTTGAAACCAAGCCAAACCCGATACTGCAATTGTCTAAGCGGAGAGAGGGGGCTGTGCAGTCCAACTCTGAGGCAGCTTCCCATAGTAAAAAAGAATTTTCCCCCCTGAGGTAGGGCAGGGGCTAAACTATTAACAAGCAGGTTATTTACTTCAAAACCATGAGCGTCTGGATTACCTTTCTTGCCAGCATTAACGGTTTGATTAGTTTCTTTTTGCTGTCTACCTGGTGCTGTAGTGGATTTAATACAAATCACGAGCATTTAAAATGAAACTCAATAACTTCACGGATAGAATAAAAGAGGGCTGTTACAGGGGGTTAGCAGGTCTGCTCCATTCTCCTCTCGTGTACTACATCTCCTCAGAACAGCTTGAAAATCCATCACTTTTATAAATATCTCTGCACAATTTAAACACAGCCATTATGTCACTTTTTAAAAAATGCTGTAAATGCACAGGCTGGAGTCTCTGAGCAAACCCCATGTCTGCTAAGTTTATTCTGAACTAATTGCCAAAGCAGCATGTGATGAAATCCCTAATAGCCTTCCCGAGAATGGAAGAAACCCAAGAACAAAATGCTTTTGAAAGGTGAATGGCAGACCTGGGAATGCTGATCTCTTTCTCAGGCAAATTCCATGCGGTGGTTACCATGCTATAGCCAAAGCCAGGCCCACCGGCTCTGCATAATAGCTGCCCAGGCTCAGAACCAGTATCAGAAGCCAGGTCTCACAGTCCCAAGTAATTCCTTCTACTGAATCATTGTGAAAAATGATGGGTCCATTGGCTATCTCTCTGAGATGGGTCTCTGGAGCTAATGACTCCAGTCCAAGAGTAGAAAGACATTGCTAGGGCTTTCTTCATCTTATATCCACAATTACTGGATATATACTCTAAACTCTTTTGGATATTTTACTGACTACATTACCCATACTACTCAGGAATCAACCAAATAGGACAAATTCTTCCTTATTTCATTCTGATCTTCCAGCTCCTTCTTCCCATTGAACAATATCAAACTTTCATGTTCCTACACTTTAAGAAAATTGGTGACTCAAATGGAGCATGCGCACTCTCCTTCCTCACATGTAGCGTGATGGCCATTGTCATGTCTTCAGAAGTCCTGACCTTCCTCCTGGTGGCATGGTGCATCTGACAACTACCTATAAAGGCCTTTTTTAAAGGATTTGCTTGAGAGAAAGCTTGAAAAATAAGATATAGCTTAGTGGATATAGATACAGCCACCACCACATGATGATACTACCTACATTCATGACAGAACTTTGCATGGTTCCAGGATGGACTTTCATCCCAAACCTCAGCACTTGGAGCCCAGATCTAATTGAGAGCAACAGAGATTCCTGGGGAATAGGATGCCTCTTGGAAGCTCTAAAAGAAACACTGAGAATTAGTGATGTGGCTTTGCCAGAGCTCTACAGGTTTATGTTGTCCCATCGCCACATGCATGACTTCCATCAACCGAGACCATCTCCTCCTTCATCTCAATAAGCATGCTGGAGAGCACACCCTATATCATGCCTGAAGGACTGGGAACATCCAAGTTTCTCATTATAATGTCACATCTAGACAGGCCTCCATCACACCCAAATCACATTATTTTTGTTTCCACAGAATTCAGGATTTCTTGCTATCTCCAATAACATGGAGAGAATAAATCTATACCCAAGTATTTCTACATGAGTGTTTAAACTATGGACTCTAAAATAAAATGGGCAGTCAGTAATGTCGTTTGGAAAACCTAGGGTCAAACAAAATAAAATTAGTTTGCCTTCAGTTCTTAATGTAGAGCAAACACCTCCAAGAAGAAACACTGTGTGTTCATCTCCCAAAGGTATTTATCTGGCCAACTTTTTGTAAGGAATATAAAGTGAAAATGATCCAGAGCCAGAGGCCCATTCTTAAGTGAACACTGAGTCTCCTCCACAGTGTCACATCTGACTTAATGAATTTGCTGCATTTCTTGATCTCTATTGTCAGGAACTCCCTGGATGTATCATTTTCCTGCCACGATCATTCTCTTCTTTTTTCTTTATTTCATTTTTTTCCCCATCAAACTGAGACGTGTTTTTGTACCTTCATTCTCACACTTTTAGATTTGCCCTCTAGGGTCATAGAGAGCAATCCTATCAATCAATCTTCAGATCCAGGAAGAAGAAAGCAGTTATTGTTTTTCTAATATGTCATCTAGGCTAGAAGCTACCTAAGACTTCAGTGATTACCCTGGTGACATTTCTCATCACACCTCCAGCCCCGGACTCTGCTTAATGCTCTTCCATGATCAATATGGCTCATGCAATGTGATAGTTGTGTGAATATGAGCTCTCTAGATCTGGTCCCACTAATAACTTAAAGCAAAACTAGTTGTTTCCTTCCCTCTGGATACTGGTCTATATTTCAGTCAGAAGATCAGAAATTTAGATAGAATAACCTAAAATTTTACTCTAAAATACTTCTTGACTCAAAACTAAGTCTATGTAGCTACAACCACATTGAAAAAATGTGGTGATTACTCGGACAATGACAGTGTATTAATTAGATATAGGCACATACAGAAATGGACTATAAATAGAACCTCCTCAGCTACAGGAGACCTTAACTGTGACAGCTGCCATCATCGTTGGGGAGAATCCTGAGTCCCTAATTGGTGTTAGCTAGCCAGCCTCCAATAAAACAAAATGAAAACCTGTAAGTACTAAGATGCTAGAGAGGCAGCTAGACCCCCGAACATCTAGATAAGCTTCAGCATGTGAGAGAATTGCCAGGAGTTTGCTGAGTAATTCTTGCTTTCTAAAGCAAAAGGGAGAACAGACAGATGCGGATATCTAGAGATTCTGAATGGTAAGAGGGGGCTTCAGAAGAATAGAAATGCAAATCTGGCGTTTGAAATGTGGCCGACTGAACAGTTTGCTGGAAACATGAAGGCAATGCTCCCAACAGGGTGTCTCCTCTGCAGAACCACATCTGCTTGTAGCAAAGTGTGCCACTGACAGGACTGAAGGTATGTGCATTTTCAAGTAGACCTTAAAGAAAATGTTAATAGAATATCTTGGAATTTTGCTTCAGAAAACCTGGGCTCCAAGCTGCATTTGGCCACTTACTAGCTACATGATTCAATTAACCTCTCTGTACCTATAGAATAAGTGTCAGGTCTAGTTGGATTGGATGGTAACTGTAAGTATGTGTTATAGCTTTTTACTTGGTCATTGCTTTTGTTTTGTTTTGTTTTCTTAATTTCATGCATGTATACAATAAAATACAATTATATCTACTCCCAATTTTGCCTTTCAATCTCCTTTCTGGGTCTTCCCCCCACATTCCTACTACCCAATTCATGCCTCATTTCCCTACTTTTTCTTTTTCTCTTCTCCATCTTCTTTTTAATAACACACTAAATTCACTTAGAGTTTTTCATATGTGAATGGGTATGGAGCCATTGAAATATGGGCAATCAACCAAAGAATACACCCCTAAAGAATGATTCTCTCTTCCCCAGCAACTATCAGTTGTCAAGAGATCCCCAGTTAGGGGCATCATCTCATGAATTCATAGCCTATCTATACTAAAATTCTGGATGTTTGATGTTGTGCCAGTCTTGTGCTGGTAAAGTGTCATACCCTCTGTTAAGTATACTGTGTTGCAATACTAATGTGCAAGGCAAAATCTGTCAACTGGTGTAATACTGGCACACCTGTAATGAAGGTAAGCAATTGCTTTCTGGTTAGATTTGAGGCCTGTTCTTTGGACTGAATCCATGCCTAGTACTATAAACTATATACTAAAAACCATGGTTTTTAGCAAACATGGCTGTACACACCCTAGGCCACAAGTAGAAGATACTATTGTTATTTTTGCTAAATTGTCATGTTTTCAAATTGCCTTCTAAATATTTATGTTTATACCTGGGGTGCTCTAAATGTTGGCCAGGGAAAATAATTTTTCACACTAGGTGGCATTCAATGCAGGCACTTAAAACTGGCCAAAGTACTAAGAATAATGATGCAAGAACGCTTAGCTTTAAATGTGATATCTTTATCAAGACTCTCCCCTCAGGTTGCAAAGCTAAAAGAAGATATGAAAGAGGTGTAAGAAAAAATATAAGTGCTAGAGGATGGGGGAGTGACACTATGAAATACTGTCTTCAGGACACGACAAGGGTATTGCACGCATGAACTCACAGAAGCTGTTTTTTATTTTTTAATACAACTCTTCTGATTCATTATAGTAATTCTACTCAAGATAATCTTCTAGACCTTCTGGAAGCCTTCCAGAAGGAATAGTTTTATATTATTTTAAAGGGTATTGGGGTACATAATGTCTACAGTTGAAAGAATGACAAACTCAATTAAAATTTTTGCTTTAGGTTAAACATAAAGCTGTTTTTATTTGCTCTTTGTTGCTGGGGAATTTATCGATTATACCATTTTGTTGTTTGCTCTTGAGAACATACTCTTGGATTTGTGCATTTGTTTCTGATATAGGTGTCTCAGAAGGCACAGGTGCCCAGAGAGTCAATTCTTTCTTCTATACTTCTCCATAGCAGTTCCGTGTTCACAGGTCCTTCAGGGAGAAAAGCTACAGGACTTTGTTTGGCAGCAGGACTTGGTTAGCTTTGACATACAGTGGTTATAAAGGTATTTCTGTAAAGATGACCAACATGGGAGAGATTTCTTTAGTCCCAGCCAAAAAAATGTGTATGCCCAAGATTGTTCCCCATTGACATTTTGGCCACTCAAACCAAAAGTGAACGTGTATCAATATTGGCAATCCAATATGAGACATACAAGGGCCTTTTTGAGAAATTTATCCTGTATTTACTGTGGCAGCAAGGAATCTATGGATGAGTGTGACCTTAGGAAACAAGATACAGATGGAATATGGGAATTTCTAACACCTGACAGTCCCATCTACCTTAAAACACAAGGAGAGTTCTTAATTTCATCTCCAAATAAGCAAAGATTATCTTGACTTAAAAAGTCCAGATCCAGATGGCCTACATCTTCTGTACCTGGTACAACTGAATTTATATCTCACAATTCTACACGTTGTATTGAGGGGAGCAAAGGATGGTAAGACATGAAAAAAAAAAAACAGGGTGAAGCAAAAGAGAGCAATCCTCCGGTCACCTGGATTGTCCAGTATATGTAAGTATTCATAAAAGACAGTGGTGAACTGAAAAGAGAGGCAGAAAGAGAACCCTGCAAAAGAGTATGCCAAGTGGTTGCTGTTATAAGCAAATACATAAAACTTAGCAATGCACAAACAAATTGTACCCCCTCACATTTGACCTAATAGTCAGTTGTAGATAGATGCCTTCTATTAATGCTTTAAGAAAAAAAAAAGCAGTTCTTTCTCAGGAAGAGAGAAAGGACTAGGGGCAGGAAGAGCCATAGAATTTGTCTTCTTTGATTAGTCACTGTGACTAAAGTCTCTGTTATGGAATGTGTGTGCTCAATGACCATTCACTAACTGTTCCATGATTGTGATGAATAAGATCGACTGCAAATGAGAGCCATTGATTCACCAGAGCCCAGATGTCAATTGAATCTTGTCTAGTACATCTCATCTGTGAGCT
Organism: Rhabdomys pumilio; assembly: GCA_030674055.1. NCBI lineage: Eukaryota > Metazoa > Chordata > Mammalia > Rodentia > Muridae > Rhabdomys > Rhabdomys pumilio. The sequence continues at coordinate 68,398,494 of JANHMN010000006.1, forward strand.
GCTTGTGGGCAAGGACCATGCCTAATTCATCATTGAATCCTGCCAGTGCCTAGCACAAGGCCTTCCATGGAGCAGGTGCTGGCTAAGTGTTGACAGGAGATCGCTTTCATAAATATGGAAAGAGTTTTGGTAATATAGCCAAATGTAACCACGGGCAAGTGTTTAGGAAGGAGTCTCCTCTGACATTCAGCTCAGGGGTCCTCTGCCATTCCCTCTTGCTGATGCTATTGAGAGGCATGGACAAACACGTGAGTGGACAACTCTATGATGAAGTTACAAGACTTCATGGGCTGAAGCAGAATTTAAAAGAATAGTAATAAAAAGAAAAGGGCTATGTTGAATCTTTATCTGGGTGCATTTCCAGGTCAAGAAACTACACATAGTGGTTTCACATGATACAGAAGTCCTGGTGAGTATGTTTGTTGAATCAAACCATGTTGGGGTGTTCACTACTGGAGAAGCTTCAGCCAATACTTAATCCATAGTTATTCACTTGTATTTTATAGAAATCTGGATATGATCCTCATGGTCTAGTGGGATAGAACCAGAACCAACAACTGAGGAAAAAAAGTAAACAGTGGTTTTACACCCCTGTCTAGTGCAGGACTTTTGTCTGACGTGTGTCTTTGTGTTCCTCTGGTGCTTTTCCAAGTGACATGATTATCTTTAAGTCTCACTAACATCCCTAAAAAGTATCATTTATACCCACTTTATATTTGTGTCTTGAGCTACAGAGCCAGGCATGCATGCGGTGACTACTCAGTATAACTGATCTGTTGCGAGAGTAAACAAAGATGACAGAGGGTAGCAGTGGCAAAGGGAATTCCCTTTTTATATCCGGCGAAACATTTTACAGTTTCTTTGACTATGGATTAGAAATCAATACCATTATGTCTGTGAATTGTACAAGTCTATAATGAAGTCAACTTCATCTTGATGGCAGCTGTTTTATGGAAATTTATGTTTAAACTGCTAGTTTCTTGTATAGCCATGTATGACTATTCATCTTTCATTTAAAATGTCACAAGAGAATTCTTTGGTGATTGTTGGGAAAGGTGCCTGTCTTAGTGAGGGTTACCATGGCTGTGATCAAACACCATGACCAAAAGTAAGATGGAGAGGAGTTTATTTCACTCACAGTTCCATATAACAGTTCATCAACAAAAGCAATAAGAGTAGAAACCTGGAGATAGGAACTGATGCAGAGGCCATGGAGGGGTGCTGCTTACTGGTTTGCTCCCCATGGCTTGCTCAGCCTGCTTTCTTATAAAACCAGGACAACCAGCTCCGTGGTAGCCCCACCCATAATGGGATGAGCTTTTCCCCAAGCATCACTAATTAAGAAAATGCTCTATAGGTTTGCCTGCCTAGAGTCTGGTCTTATGGAGACATTTTCTCTGATGATTCTAGCTTGTGTCAGGTTGACATAGATGCAGTCAGTACAGTGCCTGATCCAGGGGTGCAGCTGAAAAGAAAATCTCTACATGCATTTCCTTAGGGAGGGCAAGCAGAACACATGAAGGCTAGACTCTGGGCTAACTCTATTCCATATGGAACTGCCATTCTCAGCAAAAGAACAGCTATGCTTGGCCAAGAATGTGCAGGGAGACTTTCCTTTTCAATGACGCTGGTCTACATCTTCACAACTTTTGGTGTCTGTTCCCCAAGACAACTACAAATATAGTGCTATTCTTCCCTACAGATTTCATGCACTCTCTATCCACCCTCGTCATTGAGGAGGCTCTTTCTCGAGCTAAGGTATGAGACAGGAAGAACATCTACCACCTTCCCCTTAGGTTCCAGATGGAAATAATGGAGTATACTCTGTAGTCCGCAAAAAAAGAACTTAGGGACAGAAAACATTCTCTTCAAAAACTATCAGACAGGATTAACATTTTTCTCTGTATAAAAAAAAAGTGCCCCCCTTTCCTCTTATCTTCATATTATTTGCAGAAATAACCTCTTACCAAAAATGTCATGGTACCCAAACAGGGGATTGGGCAAATAAGTGCTGCTCAGTCTGCCCCACACTGAAGTATATGTGAAACAGTTAACAGCATCACCAAACATGTGGGTTCATGGAGTCCTTCCTTCTTTCAATTATAAAAGGATCTAGATAGAAAAGCCAGCCCTTCTGTTCTGGTGGCTTGATTTCTTTTTCTCAGTCACCACAGCACTGGCTCTTCTGAAAGGACAGCCCCCTCTTCTGTGTCTTCTGTGGAACCAACTGCATTGGAATTCTGCTAAATGGCACTAAATGTCTTCAGAATCAAAGAGAGAATGTAATTTAAGTGCCACTTGGATCTTCCCACAGTTTCTCTGTACCCACATGTGAGAATACTTCCTGGTGACAGGTCTATAGTTTAGAGAAACACACAGTGGGGGGAAAATGATGTTTATTTCAACCATGTATTTCAAGAAACTGATAATTTTAATAGCATACTTCTAATGAAGAATCATCCAGACTTTTTTCCCCTTTAGGTTGAGAACACCAGTAGGTTGTGAGAAAGCAAGGCATTTGTAAAGAAATTAACATTTATCTTCCCTTCCAGAATTGGAGAGTCAGGATGTGACGGTCGAACAAATAATAGCTTGAGACTATTACCCCACCAAAATAAGAGTTAAGGCACAGTGGCTGCAGATGAAGAGGATATCAAATTTTATTTCCCAAACTACTGTTTTGACATGAAATAACACATTCTCCACATAGACACTCAAGAGCAATCTAACTTAGATAAGGAAATACTTATTTCATAGTTGGGGTGTAGTTTGCAAGTAAAGACTCGTGTCCCCAGACCACTGGGTTTTGAGGTGTCTGGAGCTTTAAGAGGTGGTGCCTACTGGAAGATTAGGTCATACAGCACCACCATTGAAAAGGATTAACTCAGCTCCATAGTACCAGTAAATTCTCCAAGAGCAGGTTGTTGTGAAGTAAAACCACTGCTTTGAACTTGTTTGCTGCCCCATGCTATTTTCCCATGCTGCCAGGTAGCTAGGAGACCCTAGTCAAAGGCTGGCACCACGCTGTTTTTAACGTTTAGCTACAGGAAACAGGCAAAATCATGTATGTTCTTTGTCCATTACCCAACACCAGGTATTAGAGCAACACCAAATAGACTAAGCTAGTCTCCACCATTCAAACAAGCACACGCAATGCTCTCTGGGCTCATATAGAGTATCAGTTATGAAGAGGTGAGTGTGAACCAATGCAGAAAGATGAGGCTCTGACACCACATGACCACAGAGTGGTATACTAATGAAGCTTAGCATGCTTTTGGCTCCATAAAGTGAAAACAAGTTTACATTTCTCCGGTCAATAGAAGCAATAACTTCCTGATAATGAAAGTTGTTTAAAAGTGGACTGAGTTACAAAGCTGGACCACAAAATTGGCTTTCCCCCCATTTGCCACAGTTATTTTGGGAACAGCAAATGGCCTTTCACAGTCTTGTCAATATCTAGCTTTTGTGGTATAGGACTAAGTGTAATTAGGAGTAGATTGAGGAAAGCGTTGTCTATACTCTCCATCTTTCCCCTCTCTCACCTCCCATTCCCTTCTGAACCCACTGCAATTGAGCTTTCAACTCTGTCCACCCCAACAAAACAGCTCTTATCGAGGTCATCAGCTACTCCATCTCACCAAATTGCCAAAAGTCATTTCATCTTCCCATTGTGTCTTTCAGCAGCATTTATAAGAAATACAGGTGCTCTTTGGAATCTGTGGGCATTGGTCCAGGACCTGCTATGGTCCCCAAATCTGCACATGCTCAAGTCACGTATATACAATAATGTAGTATTTGCATGTAGCCTACACAATCCTCCAGTGAATCATTTCTGTCTGTGATCCCTCACACCCGGTAAATGCTCCACATATTACTGCTATGCTATAGTGTTTAAGGGATTGGAACAAGGAAAAAGCCTAAGCTTGTTTAGTGCAGTGACAATTTATTTCCAAGTATCTTGAATGCGCAGTTAGTTAAATATGTGGCTGCAGGAGTCACAGACACATGGGTCTGACTGCTTCTTCTGCAGGTTTTCATAGATCCACTACTTGCTTGCTAGAGTTGGCCCTTTCTGTGTAACTGTACCCCATTCTATTCCTGACCTAGAAAGGACTTCAATCTTTTGTTCTCCTTTCTCTGTCAGATTCTGTATGAAACAGCCTTATGCAAACTTGTGATTTTAAATTTAGTTTACGTTTTGGTTATTCCCAAATTTATATTCTCAGCACAATGCTTTTTCTTGCCTACAAAAAGTTACGTTTCAAAAATTTAACCCTACATGGCCACACATAAAATTAGAGCCTGCCACCTCATCTCCAAACATCCAAACACAGTCATCCTCCTTGCTATGCTCCCATCTCAGTAATTGTCTCTAAAGTCAGCTAATTACATCAATATGGGCCCAAATCTAGGATCTTTGTTCAACCCAAAGAATATAGCAACTCTTTCTTTGGTCAGTTCTCTCATATTTCACATATCTATGATTTTATATGTTTGATATATAGTTATATTTATAATTTTTAATTTCAGAAATTAGCACATAATGGGTTTCATTGTGGTGATTCGTACATGTATATCACGATCTTTGCTTATATTCATCACTCTTATCCTCTCATGTCTTTCCTCTTCCTTCCTCTGGTCCTCTTACTCCTTTCAAGTAGCTACCTCTCTCCCCCTCACTGTCGTGTGTGTGTGTGTGTGTGTGTGTGTGTGTGTGTGTGTGTGTGTGTGTGTGTATCTCCTGCATCTTTGTCACTATTACCATAGTTTACACTACTCTCTTCCATGGATTATTGAAGTCCCCCCCGCCCCTTACGTCTACTCATCTCCTAATTCCCAGGATTATTTTTACACTTAGCCCATTTCACTTCAATGGTTGACTCTGTGGGTGCTTTACTGTTGCATATAGATGAAGCTTCAAGTTCTGTCTATAATTCTGTCTAAATGTCTCTCAAAAGATTGGAGCCATATCAACTTATGAACTTCATTTTGTAAACCTTCCTGGCACTGTCACTATGTTTATATGCCAAAAGCCCAGAAGCCAGTACTCCTGATATCCCTGCCTTTGTCCCTGGTTTCTCATCCATCAGGTATATTCAACCTTAATTATGAGGTCACCATTGTCTTCTCACATAAACTTTCCCTGAATTACTGAGCTGCAGTGTCTCAGACCCACCATTGATGATGCTTACATCACTGCCCTATTTCATAAATATCTATATTTTCACTTTTCATGTTTAATATATCTTTAACATCAACATAAAGAGAGACTCTTTAGGAAAAGGACTCTGTCTTCTTGCTTGATATATCCTGTTTGTTTGTGTTTTGCTTCTTGGTTTTCAAGACAAGGTTTTTCTATGTAGCCCTAGCAGTCCTAAAAATCTCTCTGTAGAACAGGTTGGCCTCAAACTCAGACAGATCTACCTGCCTCTGCCTCTTATGTACTAGGATTAATAGTGTATGCTACCACATTCTAACTATTGCTATGTTCCTCTGCCTATTATACTATATAAAATAAGAAATGCCAAGAAATCATTGGATGAATGGGTTGATGAATGAATGAATGAATGAATGAATGAATGAATGAATGAGGTTACACAGAATTTAAGAGGAGTGTGAGTTGAAAGACTGAGAAAAGTCACCATTTATATTTTCAAACCCAACAGTAACAAACATGAGAAAAGTGTCAAGAGAACTCATCTTAGAATCTTCAAGACTAAATCCAAGACGCACTGCACAACCTTAGAACAGTCAAAAATGCTCTGGTCTTCAGTTTCTTTATCTCTTAACTGACAACATTAGTATTCCACTATCATGTAGATTAAATGAGATATTTAGAAAACATCTAAAACAGCAGGTTCTCAGAACATGCCTGTCATTTTCATCAGGTGTCCTGTCTAAATATCTGCTTCTTTAAGGGAAAAAAAAATAATTTCCAAAGGCGGGTACTTAGTCTGCTTCATTGGGATCTATGTGAAAATCACAAGCTATCCAGATGAATCATTTATACCATAAGCCCCATTTTGGCCAGTTCTCCTTAGTGATGGCAGAGAGCAGCTGGCTTGGCTAAGTATCTTAAGTGCTCAGTCTCCATGCTGATGAGACTACAAAAACAGAAAACTGGAAGGAGTCAGACTGTGCAAATCCTTTGGTCCCTTCTCTCCAAGGAAATCAGTGAGCTCACTGTAGTCTGTTCTGCCACTATTGTCCCAGTGCTGAGACCCTCACTTGGCAGGCAGGAACTTGTGCACTTCTTCCAGCCCCCTTCCTGCAAACACGCCAGCTTCTTCCCAGACTGCATCTTATGGAATTACAGAGATGAAAACCTTTGAGGATGTAAAACAAACAAAATTTGAAGTATCATGCCTGATACTCACTTTCAGAAGAGATGTTGCCTTTCCTTTGGACATGGTTATTGGAATGATACCTCTATAGCTCTTTCTTCAAAGGAAAACAAATATAGCCTGAATCATATTATTAACCACTTATTACAGACTACACAGCAGCAAACTGTGTCTTCTTCCCTTACACTACTGACTCATGTCTACAGCTTGAGGTTCTTTCAAAGTTTGAGTTTGCTATGGTTTTCTGCTGTTCCAGCTTTATGCCTCTGGATGAAGAGGCTGTTTATCCAAAGTGTAAGTAGGAATAGGCCTCCTGTTTGTGTTGATGCTGCTTACCAGCTGAATCATGGTACTGCTGAAGGTGTTGGTGATGAAGGTAGAAACAGTGATTGATGGTGGTGATGGTAAGCACAGTGATAATGGCCAAGAGGGTAGTGATGATGGTGATGAGAGTGATTGATAGTGATACAGATTATGGTGGTGATGACGATGCTGGTGCTGAATGATGGTAAATGGGAATGGGTAGTGATTAAGACTGGTGACAGTGATCTGTATGGTGTGGCTGTGCCGCCAGTGGCAATGGACATAAAAGAAAAAAGAAGAAGAAAAGAAAAATAAATGACTGAATTTTCACTAGTTATATAACATTACATTTCAAAGGCACAATAGGGGCACAGAGATATTATAGCTTTCTTGGATGGGATTCTAATATAGACCACTTAATATCAGTATACTCAAAAGGCCATTTTAACTTTGATCAACTTTAATAAGTATAAACTTCACCATTTGTTAATTAAGAGTAATACATAGCTGCCACTTCCCATACTGACATTTTATATGCATTCAATATTTTCAGGGCTGCAGAAGCTGCTCACTAAGTAGTGAAAATTATTGGCTTTAACTATATTCCTCCCTCTCCTCTTCTACTTCTTTCTTATCCAAAATATAATCTTGCTTTCTGGCCCAGGTTACTCTTGAACTCACAGCAGTCCTCCTGTCTCAGTCTCCTGAGTGCTTATATGAGGATCACAGTGGCGGCTGCTGTGCCTAGGTCAACATTCTCTGCTACAGAAAGATCTATGGGTTGGGGTACCAGGACTTACCTTCTCAGAGAATGAGAGACAAACTATTCAGGGAACCAGCTTTGTACAAACTCCTCAGTAATAAAGATGACTTGCTATTTGGGGAAGAATATTACATTATAATAATATAATAGAGTTCTCAAGTTTTAAAAATGTAGATAATCTAGAAAACGTTTGCTTTTTTTTTTTTTTGAGTCAGCATTTTGCTATATATGCAGCAGGCTGACACTCAATTTGCAGTAATCCTCCTGCCTTAGCCTCCCAAGGAGTCACTACAAGCAGTGTAGAAATTCTTAAAGAAATAGGGGAGGAATCCCAAGTGTGACTAGATCGGAGCAGGACAGAGTCAAGTCAGAAGCAAGTGAGTAGCTGCTAAGTTGTACAAATATCTCACCAATCTCTTGACTCCATTTTTCTACAAGGAAAAGGTCATAAGGCTCACCTTGCTGAGCAAAGGTAATCAGTACTTAATACAAGGTTAAGAGCTCAGAGTTAAGTGACTCTGAACAGCTCTACAAACTCGGAGTCAATGCCAATGACTTTTCCAATTAAGCCTAATAGCAGCTGCCCGCATGGAATACATGTGGAAGCCTCAGTCCATTTTCTAATTGACCGAACAAAATGAGGTCTCTGTTGCAGCTCATCTGTCCAGCATTTCCTGTTTTTTAGTTCTACGGTAACTGTTAAAAGAGTTAACCGATTTTCACAACATGTGTGGAGGACTAATACAAGCCTGCTTAGCAGACAGCATCAGCTTAGGAATCATAGAGTCGGGAGTCACCACTCACATCATCCTTGAGCCAAAACAGTCATTGCCAATATGTTGCAAACATGCATAGTTGGAAAGACTCTTTTAGATCATTGTGAGTACAACCTGGGCTTACCAGATGAGGGGCTCTGATGCTGAGGAAGTACTGAGCCATTGATCTTTGCTGTGAGGTGCCTGGTTGCTTTGTACTCTCCCTGATGCACAGGTAATATCAATAGTCACTCTTTGCAATAGGAGTCGGATTTGAAGTGATTTCATCTGCCATGCTGAGAACAAGATGGTAGCTGAGACAAACTTATAAATGATGTGCTGGCGAGTTGTATGTCAACTTGACACAAGCTAGAGTCATCGTAGAGGTGGGAGCCTCAATTGAGAAGACCAGTGCCTCCATACAATCAGGCTGTAGTCAAGCCTGTAGGGCATTTTCTTAATTAGTGATTTATGGGGGACAGCCCAGCCCATTGAGGGTGAGGCCACCCCTGGGCTGGTGATCCTGGGTTTTGTAAGAATGCAGGCAAACTGAGTAAGCTCTGAGGAGCAAGTCAGTAAGTGGCACCCCTCCATTACCTCTGCAGAGGTTCTTGCCTCCAGTTTCCTGTCCTGTTTGAGCCCCTGTCCTCATTGCTGTTGATGATGACTTGTATATGGAATTTTGAGTGAAATAAACCCTTTTCTTCCCAAGATGATTTTTGGACGTGATAGTTCATCCTTGGTAATCTTAACTGAGACAATTGGGTTCATCTTCAGTCATTTAAAATGAATTTTGATTAAACTCAGTATAGGCCTATACAGGTCAAAGAAACATGCACTTATTGTGAGCAAGTCTCATACTTGAGTCCTCAGTTGTACAGAGTAGAGCCATGCTCCTGGTGAACAAAGGAACCAAGTCTTATTTTCACAGTAGCAGCAAAACCCAACAGGATTAAAATCAAGCTGGCACTAAATGTAACTACAGATTTCATTCACATGTAAAGAAAATCTCTGAAGGCTTCACAAAGTTAGTGGGAAGGGGAATTGGGACACTGAATAAGAAAAAAAAATACATTTTTTTTTGAAAGAAGAACCAAGAAGTTAGGCATGCCATGAGCTAATTTGGATCATGTTAGCATCTCTCACTACTCTCTTTAAAAGTCTACTCGTATGAGCACTTCTAAATTTACTTATTGAGAAATCTAATTGGCGTATTTAAAATGCAAGGTTTGAGTCAGAGAACTGGCATTGCACTCTAGGTGTATGATGCATCCTGGTTTGTGGTTTTATGTCCCAGTTAATGCTCTGAGCAGTCACATTTCTAAACATATTAAAGATGAGCCGCAATTAGCATCCATTTCACATGCAAACAGAAGAGATGGCTTAAGCCACTCCTCACAGCACCCATTCCCATGAGAGCTTAGCCCATCTCTGTCTTCCTGTGGCACCAGACATAGGGTCCCATCAGTTTGTGCATCCCTCTCTTGCTTCTCCTTGTTTTACGGGATCCAATTAAGCCCTGCAATATCATTACTTGTCAAACTAGCACTTTTCAACTTGAGAAACCCACTGGCACTAACCTTCAAATTAGCTTCAACTCCTCTAAATAGGTTTAATTAAAGTCACGGCTGGCATGGAATCTGTCCAGGTTTTGTTTGTGATTACAAATTCTCAGTGTCATAGGTGTGGCAGGGACAGGGCATACATTAACTCTGGACCTCAGGGCTTCATCCAAGTCAGGCTCAGACTTTCTGTAAAAGCATGTTTATATAGGCCTTCTGCAGGACAGGCAAGGCAGACAGCTCATTTCCAAAGACTTCCTGTAGAAGTAATCTAGGCAAGCTCTAGCCAGCCTCAAAGCTGATTCTGTACATGTAAGGACATCAGCTCTGCTCATCAAGACAGAGGTGCTTATGCCATCCACAGATATGTCGAACATGATTACACATTTCAGTTACTCCCAAGTCTGTCTTGGAAGAGACTTCTGAGCCACTTCCTGAAGCTGCTAGAGCCACCTCAGTCTGAGACCTTAATAACTGTCCTGTTGAAGCAGGGTCACTGTTAGAAAAACAACTACCTTGATGGTTTACTTGGAAAAGACTATGATAGATTGACAGATGCTTGACCTCGGTTCAAATCCAATTCCTCTTAATAGCTGTCTACCTCTGCCTAGTCACTGAGCCTCTTACAGATGATGAGATGGTGGCAGTAACGAACAGGGGTGACACTTGGGAAGCATTTGCCATGTTTGACTTTTGAACATGGGTAATAAGCCAGCTTCTTAGAAATGGCTGTGTGGGGATGGGAACTAACTCTTAAGGGTTAGTTTCCAACTCCCCTCTTAATGGTATTACTAAACTTGTCTTCTGGTCCTTATAGGGCTTTTTGAACCTCACCTTCTAAATCATCTCATTTTAATTTATTGCCAAGAAGATCTAGATCTGATGAGGAAATACAGCTTTTCCTCCAGAGTAAAATGAATCCATCTTTTCCTTAAAATTATAAATTACAATATTTATCCCATCCCCTTTCTACCTCCAAACAGGCATATACAAGAATATCAATGTATGTGCGTGCGTGCGTGTGTGTGTGTGTGTGTGTGTGTGTGTGTGTGTGACAGAGAGAGAGAGAGAGAGAGAGAGAGAGAGAGAGAGAGAGGTGTTCCATATCTTAAGTTATTCTGCAATAATTCTGAAGAAGCATTTCCCTCCTCCTCCTTTTCCAAAGATCAATACTCAGCTCTTGATCCCATGTCTCCCCATCTGTGGTCTTCTATCAAATCAAGAGAGTTTATCCTCTCTTCTTCTCATGTAACCCTCTCGCTCTTAGACTAAAAACACACTCAAGTCTCCTTGATTCCTTTATAAGCAACAATCAAAATCAGAAATAAACCCAAACACTTCCTCTTGACTCACTCTCTAGCCTTCCTCTGCCCATTATAAGGGAGACTTCCACACCCACTACACACCACAGATGCTAAGATGAAAGGTCCCTCCCCTCTTCTTGGCTTTTCTCCCAGACTCTCCCCTCTGCTAGCTGCAGCTTGGTTTCACAGTCAGCCCAGAGGAAAAGAGATTGTCCTTTTCTTTCCCCAGCTCTCAAGTAGTTTAATGAATGTGAAATTGGTGAAAATACCTGCTGCACTCATTTCTACGCATAGTCAGTGCCGTATGGTCTCCCAATTTCTTATACTTTGTTATCACCTTGATGGTGTGTTTCCAGTGCTGAGCACTCTGTGAGGACCCTACCTACCCTGTACTCTCAGCACTCACTATAGGATTCAAGGAGGTGAAAGTGATGTGTCAGGAACCATAGTTCTGGATGCTGTCCATTTGCACCCTGCCTTGGCTGAGGGCCTCCCTGTCTCTCTCCTGTACAGAGAAATCAGCCTGTTGTAATTATCTAGATGATTTCATTGCTCAGCCATAGCTCCACAGCTCTGTGCTGACCCTGCTCTGGAGGCTGGAAAATCTTAAATGTTCTTTTCTTATGTAGTTAACAGTCTCTAGTTGAGGCAGCGAGGTATATAATATTCCAGTCTGCATGGAATACAGACAATGAAGCCAAGTGAGATATGCAGATTGGTGAACAGGGCAATGCTAGCAAGACGAGCATCCCCAGTGTCAGACTGAATTGACTGGCATTTCACTGAAGTCCTGGGAATGAAAATCACTATCAGAAATCTGCTGAAAGCAAAGACTTGATGGGTTTACGAAAATGAGAAGCCCATCAGACAGATGTGTAGGTAGTGGAGATGGGGCTTGGTAGGCCCTGAGAAGATCTTTGGGGTTGATTCTGTTACCCAGAATTCCTAAAGAAACTAAAATTTAGGGTCCTCACATACACCTCTGATCACATTCTTCCTTGATTTAAAGTTTTATTTGTGTGCTCTTTTCTAAAGGGATAAATTCTGTGTTAGAAATCTCCCTGGCCCAGGCTCACACTGCTCATCCCCACTTTCTCAGGTTCTCCATTTTTTTCCCAAGGTCCATGCTAATGCATGCTGAAAGGGGGCGCAGAAACTGATATTCTTCCCGGAAGTGTGTCTTCTGCATGGCTATTCACATTCATTAGGCCTCTCTGTACAAATCCAGCCGTGTCTTCCTTAAAGCTACAAACCCCAGTATAGAACTGCTGACAGAGTTAGACTAGTCATGGTATCAGCTAATGTTAATGTATCACCTACCATGTGTCCAGCACCGCAGAGTAACTCTCATTTAATATTTAAGTCTTCATGTCTGTCTCACAGATGATGATAAGGAAGATTTAATACCTTAACTAAGTTCCCAAGATTGATCTGGTTGTAATGAAATCAGCAAAACCAGACTCTAGCCCTTTAGATGCCAATGTTCTTCCAAGCACTCATTGACCTAGAATTCCAATTACTTAGTGAGGAAGCTGAGGTAGGAGGATCACAAATTCAATGCCTGCCTGGGCTATAGAGTGACTTCAAGTCTTTCCTGAGTAATTTAAGAAGACTTTGTCTCAAAATATATATTTGTGTGTGTAAGTGTGTATGTGTGTGTGTGTGTGTGTACAGGTATATAAAAAGAGCTGGGTAGAACAATTGTGTAGCACACGTACAAATCAAGTGAGAGAGTAAACACTGGGTTAGAATAATTATAAACTCTAAATATGGACTGGGTTCAGTGGCACCAAAACAGAAGCCCCTAGGTAAAGTAAGGCAATGCATACTGTATTCCACGCCAAAGCCTTCTACTCTCTTTGCTCTCACCCTAGAATGAATCATAAGGCAAAATCACTTCTTGTAACAAGGGTAGGAGAAGACAAAACTATAGCAATAGTTATGACAACCAAGTCATATTAGATGAGGATAGAGAGAACGCCAGCATATTCTTCCATACCTGTTCCTGATCTATAGTGTCCATATGTTAGGTATATCAAATGTGTTTTGAATATCGCAGTATTTTCATTTGCAATGGGTTTATTAGGACACAATCCTGGTGAACTGAGGTAAGTTGAGTTTGTATATACGAGATTCAGTTCTTGGAAGCAAGCACCTTCATTGCTTGGGGGAGATTATGAGAAGCACTTTGGGCAATTTGTATACAACAAGAATAGGCAAAACCCTGCCCTGTAGAAGAACTGCTAAAGGGCCATGGGGCCAAGGGTAATTGCTTTTTGGGATAATCAGAAAGTTGTGATTTCTACAGAGCCAGGAAAGGGCTAAAAGGAAACCTTACCATAATCCCCAGCCTGGGGTTCCATTTGGCTTCTCTGAGAAAGGGCAGGTAGCAGCCCCACACTTACTTTAGGAGGCTTCCTGGGCTGAACAGAATATGATAATGACAAAAGGCTTCACAATGGCCAAGGGTTCAGGAAGTGTAGATTACATATAGAGTCCTCTCACTGAGAAGCTACGTGAGTCCAGGCTTACCTAGCTTAAGATAAAGTCTCAGTATGATGATGACCGCTCCCTCACACTCCTTATTAAAAAAAAAAAAGTGAAAACCATAGATTATTGGCTGTCTCCTTTTTGCCTCCTAATACTGCTTGAAAGCGATGTCTTTGGTTATTACTGTAATAGAGATGTCCATTAGGGCTATTTCCTCCTTAAGAGATGCTTTTGTGATAGGGAGATGCAATGATTCAAGCTTGTTCTTATGAGTGAATTCTTCCACACGCATGAGAAAGTGCATTTCAAGCAGATAGGCTATGCTTGGAGCCATGGCAGGTGAAGGGACACTGCCAGAAGACAGTCACCCTCCCTATCCTGAACAGCAATGTTACCATAAAAGTCATCCGGACCATGTACCAGTCTGATGACTCTGGTGAGCTGGGTTCCGAGCACACTGGAAAGTCCTTAAGGGAGTGTTAGCTTCCAGGTTACATGTTTTTCTTGCTTCTCTATAAAAGTCAGAAATGTTCTCATGACCTACACCCATGTTTTGAGTTTCACTCCCCTTTGCCTTGTAGCTGGCATGACCCCAGTGGAGGTTTTAACTATTGTAGCGCCTTGTACTGCAAAGTGTTTCTGTCTTCACACACAAGTATTTCAGTACAGAGGGCCCCTCTTCACATCTACTTTAGTTCCCCTGCCTACTGCCTCTTAGCACCTGTTATGTTCCAGCTAAAATATCCCATTTTATGTGAAATACTTATCACATTTCTGTGGGGATTCACAAACTTCTCTTGGCCAACTGCAGTCCTTTGTAAACAGCAAACAGGGGGATATCTCATTTCTGTCATTCACTTGTATATCTGATACATGTGTACATGCATACACATTCAAAGATTACCTATCCTGTCAACTGTCATCTATTAAATAGCCACTAAATTCTGGCTCATTGGGTATTCATTAATGTTTCTATCTCTCAAATTAAAAAGCCAAGACTACACTCCAGAAATAAATAATTGTTAGCAGAAATTCACTTCTATTCTTTTTTGGACTCTTAAGTATTTTTTGAAGTTCCCATCAGACTGAGAGTCTTTAAAAGACAGAAGTCAATATTTCACTTTGTAGAGATCAAAGAGACTCTGTATTTGTATACAAATCTTAACTCTAAAATCGATTAGTTATATATTCTTGGAGAAAACACTGAACTTAAGCTTTAGTTCTCTATCTACAAAATAATAAAATATATAGTAAACAACAGCTCATTTTATAATTCTACTTTAAATAGCAAATGCAATTCTGTTTGTTGCATACTGTAAAATAAATATACACATAAGAAGGTAATGTTTAGACCTTGTTTTTATCTTTATTTCCAAATTCCTTATGAGGCCTAGTACATAGGAGAGACTCTGAATTTTTACAGAGCAAGTAATTTAGACTAGAGCTCCTAAAAAGGAGAAGTGTCTGTCGGTGAGAGAAGTCTTATGAACTTTAGGAAACAGAATTGATGGAACTGAGATGAGGGTGCTACAGTCTTTCAAGTCTTTGATTTTGGCAGACTTTCCCATGATTTGACTTCTACCTCTTCATCAGCATGCCTATTTTTCTATCCCCCTGGTACCCACCCACACAAATTCACATACATTTGCTTACATACCCACTCTCAGTCATCTGAGCTCAGTCTCTGTGCAACTATTTTAAATGCTTAGAAGCAAAGTCAGGAAAATGACACTAATCCATTCGAGAATCCCAACAGGAATGCACAAGATCAAACCAGGTAGGTCCACGTCAGAGGTTTACCAGGATCAAATCAAGCTCACATCAGAATTTCATGTTCATATCAAGTCCACACTAGAATCCCATGAGGACCATACCAAGATCACACCAAGTTCACATCAGAATCATATCAGGATCACACCAAGATTACCCTAGAACCACATAAAGATCAGAGCAGTCTGCTATAACCTTCTGTCATTCTGCAGCAAACATCAAGCCAGGATAGGTACTTCAGAGGGGTACTTCTGAGGTGAAGGAACAATTTCTTGTCTTAGTTGTGCTACTATAATAAAGTACCAGAGATTGAGGAGGTAGAACAATAAACATTCATTTGTCACAATTCTGGAGACTGGAATATTCAGTATCAAGGCACCAGCAAAGCTTATGCTTATCCAATTGGAGCCTGCTTCCTAGTTTGCGGATGGTCATCTCTTTATTGTATCTACCCATGGCAAAGAGAAGCGACATGTCTTCCATTTCCCCGTATGAAGATTTTGGTTCCATTTGTGATGGTCCCACCTTCGTGACCTACTCACTCCCCCAAGACTCTACTCTTCTTCTTTGTAAACCTGTAACTTTAGTTATGAGCATTTCAGAATGTGATGGGAATCAGGATTCAATAGTGTACATCACATATGTTGATGGATTAAACAAATGGAGATTTTCCTTTTCTCCTTAAGAATAGTTGGGAGTGCTATCTGCTGCCTAGGCTCAGCTTTCTTGTTCTGTTGCTCAGCCTAAAAGCTTTGCTAGTCACTCTTTGTCATAAGGTGGATGCTGACATCCAGGCAAGGAGAATTTAATGCTAGCACCATCTGAGCATTCCTTCTGCTACAGGAAGCCTTTCTTGGAAACTAACTCCTTCTTACATCTCCTTAGCCAAACTAGACTATGTGCTGCTATTTGAAGTACCACAGATGCAGGGGTGGAACTACAACCATTCATCCTTCACAGTTCTGGAGGCTGGAAAATGAAGTATCAAGGTAACAGCAAATCTGATGGCCACTGATGGGAGCCTGCTTCCTGCTCAATCCTTGGAACATGTTGTTTCAAACAAAGGGTCCTATGAGCAAGGGATGGGATGAGTTCTACAGGCAACCGCCAGTGCCTTCTTTGTACTCCATTTTCTTTTTCTTTGTAACATTTCATTTAGCAGGATGAATGAGCAGAGGAATTATTTACCATCTCCTCCTTCCTTCCCTTCTCAATAGATGTTTCACCATACAAATTATTGGCAAGAGGAAAAAACCATAATGTAAACTGGTTTATAAATACTGATCCTGAAGGAAACTGTGGTAGTGATTAGCACCCACCTTGTGGCTGTTGCTAAAGGAGTGGGAGGTGAGCCTGAGAGAATATACAGCACAGAACTTAGTGATCCTGAACAGGGGAGTGTCAAACAATTTTTTAAAAGAGGATCAGAAAAGGAAGGGCAGTATGGCTTGAGGTAAAACTGAACTCTTCAACTATGAGTGTCCAGCATAGAACATGGCTCTGTTAGACCTTGCCCTTTCTTCCCAATTCTATCTCTCTTGCTAAAACCCATTAAATTACATTCCTAAAGATAGCCACCAAGCTCTATTCTCTTGTTTGGCCACTTCTTCCTCCTGAGGACTACCAAGATCCAGCTATAAAGTATTTAGCTGCAATCAAAAGCTCCTTTAACATTAAGCACCCTGTCCAAACATAGGGCAGTCCTTTTTGTCTTACTCTCCTACTCCCCCATACCCCACTCCTGCACAAATAGGCCTCCTCTCTCTCCCTTGTTCCCTTCCCCTTCTCCTTTATCTTCTATCTCCTGTCTTTGTCTCTTATTTCCTATCCTCTGTTCCTCTGGTGCAAATAAATCTTCTTTGTACTGAGATCTTTGTCTTGGGGGTCCTGAGCCAATTCTTTTCCTAGCAATGGGGAGAAAAGAACTAAAGAAAACACCCCTTCTTTCCCTGCCTCCCCAGAAATAACCCTGCATGGGATAGAGGAGCAGAGGCTGGAGGCGGAAACCTAGGATTCAGAAATATCTCTGCACAAGTATTATTCCTCCTAACTCTTCACGCAGAATAACATGGAAAAAAAGTTAACTTCCTCCTTGGGGGAAATAAAAGAACAAAGTTCATACTCCTTAGCAGTAGCAACAACACATTTCACTGCCATGTTTGTTCAGTCCAATTTCAAGAACAATTTAATGTTGAGGCTGCCTCCACCGCAGCACATGCCAAGGTAAGAGACACTTTGAAAAGATGAGCACAAAGCAGTTGTCCTGTCCAAGATTCCACTCTTTGCTCCCTCAGGAGGAGACAACTAGAGACCCATGGTGCAATGAGGTGGACTGAAGGGGCTGATCCCAGAGAGCCCTTTATCATCCCCACTATACAATCACTTATCCATGTCTTTAAGTGGCTTTCAAAAACAGGAGTCTGGCTCCTTCTGTGCATATTTAAAGACAGCATGTATGTTTCTCAATGCTTGTCCCCTTGACCTCTGCCACAGATTCCCAACTTATCATTGCATCAACATAAACTGAGGACAAAGATGACCCTTCCAGGTTCAGAAAACTTCTTGACACACTCTGTAATAGAAAGAAACCCCAACCAGGTCAGCATCTGCATCCAGCCCTGAGTCTTTGAAGATGACACCACTTGGATGACTAGATGAAGGCAGACAATGAAAATAAGAGATGGTGGCTCATTCCTTCACCTTCACTAAAAGCCTTAAAAGCTTTACTGAGGCAGGTAAGACTGCAGTTAGGAATGGCTCTAGTTCAAACTCTATGAAGGAAAAGAACAAGTTAATTTTCTGGCATCTCTTCATAGCTTATATCCACTGTCATTTTTCCAACACCTCCACAAATACCTAAGGAGAGTTCTACTCCACTTCAGGGGAACAGCCTCTGTTTCCTGTTTAGCACCTCATTAGCTTCTTCTGTGAAGAACAGCCCAGCACTGGAGAACATGGAGAGACTGGGTGAAACCTGGGGTTCTTCCTGATTCAACCTATGTCTTGGCTCTTCCTGTCAGCTCCTCTCCCTGTGTACTTCAAAGATGTACAAATAACATTCTGCTCCTCTTCCCCTCCCAAAGGCAAAGTGAGAATTGATGCAAAGCACTCAGGCAGTCCTTGGAGAAGGACATCCTGCCAGGGTTGGTCACAGTAATTTCTGTGGTATTGCTTCAGGTAGGGAAGCAATGTGCAAAACGCTACCACTTTCACTCCCTCTGGTTCTTGCTAACTCAATGTGAGATCAGAAGGGAAGAAAAGAAGAGGCAGATAGAGAGGAGGGAAAGACAAGAGGAGGGAAAGAGAAAGAATGACAAGAAGATTGAAGGTGATGATGGGCGGGGCTTAGGATCATCCACCAAGGTCAGTGTGCACCCAATATTGTAATAGAGGAAAAGGCTGTGCAGCCTGAGCACTCTGACTGATGGCAAGCACGTATGTTCCTGCCTCTCCAAGTCTACACTACACTACCCAAGGGATGGATCCTTGGAGGGTTTCTTAGCAGGCTAAACACTGAGAGACAGACTGTGGACACTTGTAACATCCCAGAGCTGCTCCTTAGACCTTTCTGCTTCTGCCTGCATACGCTTATAAATATCCTGCCTCTATCAGAACAAGTTATTTTACTTCAGCCATCTTTAAAAATCCATGTCTCTAGCTAAGAAAGCTCAATGAGCAGCGTTAGAGGCAGTAATGAGGCATGCACTGTGGATGTGACCTCAACTTTTAGAATGAAGATACTGTTGCTCCCAGCATTACTCTGCTTGGCAGAGTAAAAGGCTGCGCTCAGAGACATTGTCCCAGATGTCTCATTCCTCATTTGGCATCTTTGCCTCTGAAAAGCACAGCTATGCAATTAAATGAATTTCAAACTTCTAAAAGAAGTTCTTTTTGATTTTTCAAAGAAGGGTGATACAAAAGAATCAAAGGTATTCTTACTTATGGTCAGGAGACCAGGAAGTCCCAGCCAGGAACCTTGACACCAACTGGATTGGTTGTAGTCAAGTATCATGACATTGACTGTGTAAACTCCAAGAACATTCACTTGCCTTCTTTTTTTCAAAACAAACAAACAAACAAACAAACAAAATACCCACCCTGGGCCCTGGCTAAGCTTCCAATAACCTGCCCATTCCTTAGGCAATAATTTACTGGGTTATCAGTTTAATAGTAGAGATTTCTTGTCTTTAGTTACTTAAGGTTAAATACAAATAAGAGTGGTATTACCAAACACTTTATATTGAGCTAATCATTTTACTCTTTGTAGGTAACACTGCCATGGCTATGATTCTCCAACTTGTCAGTGTAGAGCGATGAGAAAGTAAGTCATTAGGCTTTTTTTTTTTTATGTGCTGCTGAAGGAGCAAATATTTTTAATGGGAAAATGATTGAGAAGTTAACCTTGAGCGGCAAAAAATAATGGACTCAGAGCTGAGAGCTAATTGGTACATCTTTGTTGTCTAAAAATGCACACTTTACTTCTTGGCATGAGATATGGTCACAAGGAACAGGAGTCCTAAACTGTATAGAATAATATTGTGCATCATCATGCCAGTATACTAAAGCCCCTTGGGTGCAAACATAATTGCTAGGCCGTTATCATTCAAACATACACACAGAGAGAGGGGGAGGAGAGACAGAGTCAGAGAGAGACAGAGTTATCAACATTTTCACCTTTCTACGATTATAAATAAGGCAATAATTAGAAGAGAAGAAGTGTGGATTCACACTCAGCTGGCCAGGTATTGTAAGTAAGACTGAAGGCACAAAGTAAAAACTGGCTTCTGCCTTCACACGCGTGGCGATTACAGGCATGTCACAACTACAGAACAAATGAAATAACTCTGGCACTAGAACTCAGATGGTCGACCTCATGTATGATGTCTTCATCCATGTTACTTAAACTAATATAGCTCAATTTCTTTCTCTGAAAAATAGAAAAGACAAAGCTATGTCTGTTCTCTACCCTACCCTGCTGTTGTGAGGAGTAAATGAGAAAATGTGTAAGAATGCTGTTTGTAAATCTTTAAAGAGTTGTGCTAATATTTGTTGTCAGTTTCTTAACTTCTATGAATCTTACCCATTTCATTTATGAAATGGAGATTAAAATGAAATCCCTCTCCTGGTACTCATTGGGTTTCCCAAGCATAAGGCAGCTAATGCATGTAGATGTTTGGGAGACAATAAAGTACTTCATACGGCTTGTTATTACATTAGGTTAACCTTGAGTTTCCCAATATCCTCCTACTAAGACTAACTGGGTCCTCTCAAAGCTCAGTGTCCTTCATTTCTCATTTTGGTGGCCTTGTACCAAGAAGCCCTCCTGACATAATAGCAATCTAGCAAATATTGCCATTCTCAAGTACCCATTCCTTCTTCTTCAAATTTAAATAATTCTTTGCATAGATCTGCATAGATCTGCATAGGTTTATACATCAGTGGTTATTTTAGTGACATTTGAGTTGGAAATGACTCAGTCATTGTTAACATGGATTCCTGGTTGTTTCTTTCTGTATACTAAAAATAATTAATTAATTAATTAATTAAAACATTTGTCTCTTTCAGGAAAAAGTTTATAGTTAATGTTTAAAAGTTAATTTAAAAAGCAAAAAGAGAATGCATTTTAATATGATCATGGTTTGCATCTTACTCCAGAGGTTCCCACCCTGTAAACGCTGCTCAGTTACCCAGTGGATATTTAGCTGAGTTTACCTCAAGTTCCCTATATACCTTCTGAGATCAGGATAGTTGGAATTACTTGGGGGAAAGTTATAAAATATTTTCCTAATTATGAAAACAAATTAAATAGTAATTAAAATTATGTCCAAACAAACACCTTACATAACTAACTAAATAAATGAATGTGTGTAAATGCCACTGAGATTTTGGTGAGTGTATTTACAGCATTCTACAACCTGCTTTTGCTTATGCTGTGGTTATCATTGTGCCATAAATGTAAGTTCATATTCGGAGTTATTAAAAGGCTTCACAACTTTTATTACCTGCATACATCATAATATATTTAATTACATTTAAACTACTACTAATACCCAGTAATATAAAAATGATCCACACTTTGCTTAATGCTTAACATGTGAAAACGATGGATTCTGGATGATCTTATCATTCTGCCTCCAGGTACTTAAACAGTGAAAATGAAACTTATATCTATAGAAGACCTAAATATACATATGTGTGACAGGTTTTTTTTGTTTTTTTTTTGTTTTTTTTTTTTTTTTTTTGTAATAGCCAGCATCTATGAGCAACATGACAATGCTGAGAGTTGGCATTTACTAGAACTTGTTGCTTTTCCACAGGACCCAAGTTCAGTTCCCAACAGAGACTTATACTGCCTGTAACTTTAGCTCCAGAGGATCTAACATCCTGTTCTGGCCTTCATGGGTAACACACACACACACACACACACACACACACACACACACACACACGACAGAGACAGAGAGATGGAGAGACAGAGAGAAAGAGAGAGAAAAAACAGAAACAGACAAACACATAAACAAGTTAAACAGTAACACTGAATGTCAAGGTAATTAAGTTTAGTAAAAGCAGCTATTCATAACACATAGCATGAGAGTCTTTGCATGTGAATTCTAGAAAGCATCTAAGTCTGCAGAGATAGAAAGTATGTGGGTAGCTACCCACAGGAAAAGGAGGGAGAGCTGGATGGGGGCTTCCTTAGGGGAATGAAATGCTGGAGGTGACAAGGATATTCTTGTACTACTTGTGATGACCTGTGTATATACAATTGCCAACTGTGCAAAAATTAAGCAGATATAGCTCACATGTCCGCTATACTATAACAGAACACTACTTTTAAACATGTGAGTTGCTTAGAGCATTCTTTTGAACTGCTGAAAGTTCTTCTTGCCACTCTTTCTGCCTAATGCACTAAGTTCTATGACAGATTCTTCATGAGTCCTGAGGTTGCTAGCCTAGCCTTCCAGTCCCTGCAGCTGGGTGAATCTTAAAGCACAGCTCTGATCACAATTTTTATCTACTCGTTTACCTTGTGCATAGCTTTTAATTAAGCCCCCACATAATCCCCTTATATGGGTTTCTGAGACCTGTTTGGTCCCAATCTCTTTTAAAAGCTTTTTTTTTCCCTCACTCCTTACTTTCATGAAGACAGTGAACCATATGCAAAATTGTGCCTTTCTGATGGTGTGCTACAGATACAGCCCCTGGGTGAGAGAGAAGACTTTCAGTACCCTGTGCTCTGGTATGAGTCATTGTTACTTAGACCTCATTTCTCAACTTCCAAGAAGAAAATGACTACAGAGTTATTTCTAGTGACAGTCGAGCACTGAACTTTCAAACCTCATGTCTAAAGAACAGTGCCCAGTGTCTGGGTCATGCCCTGACATGACTACACTGTGTGGCCTGGTTAGCAAGGGGCACCTGAGGTCCTCAGTGCCTCCTGGGCTCCATCTCCTCTGTGGACATGCACTTCTCTGTCCATATCTTCAGCTGTTACTGAGGCTTTGGCATCAATTAAACTCATTATAATTTCTAGGATCACTTGCCTAGTTTTCTGCGTAATCAAGCTGTCAGGCTTTTTAGGACAGACCCAAGCCTCTTTCTACAGCAAATGGTACTGAGCACACAGAAGTCATTGAATCAATATTTGTTGCACAAGATTAAAATTATTTGAAGAGTTTCTCAGTAATCCCATGACAAAAGCTTCCCATTGTTCTGCATTTCCAGACACTTCACTGTTTTAACAATGATGGTTTGATTCAAAGATCAGAGAGGAGGTAAGGAAACTATACACCCAAGTAAGTGCACTTAAACTTTGCCCCAGAGAAGATGTTTTGCTAAGGAAAAAAAATAGAAAAGAAAAGACATGAATTTATTCCTGCATATTGTACAGAATCAGGAGATAAAAGCCTTGGATTTGGGAAAAACAGATTCAGTGAAAGTTCAAGGCTTGCAAACGGATTTAATGTTACTTTAAAAACAAAAGCAAAAACCACAAAAACATACCTAGATATTTTGGCAATTAAAATGTTTAAATGTGTTAACTAGAAAAAAGACAATGAATTTAAAATATTATAATTAAAACATACATGCATACTAATGACAGCAAAAATGCTACGTAACCAAAAATGCTAAGTAATGTCCAGTGACAGAACATTAGCTAAATCAGAACTAAAAAGCTATAGCTCTGTACTGGCGTTGATAGTCATTATGATAATTATGGATAGACTCGATGCCAATGATGACTAAAATTCTTTAGAACTGTCTCAATGAATGATATACACACACAATTCCACAATATACATAACTCATAAATGCATACTTACAATTAATGACATAAGAGAATGATTACACATCATTATTAAACAACTGACTAGAAACAAGCACTTGTAGGTAAGCTTATACTCCTGCTATTTTTTTCTTTTGTTTATCTGCCTTTCCTAAGATTTCCTCAGTAGATGTGAGTAGCTTGATAAAGGGAATAACTTGGAAACCAGTAAATTCAGGCATATGCCATACAGAGGTACAAAGAAAACCAGTGTTGTGAAATGAGATAGCACAAAACAGCCATGACAATAAAAAGCTGTTCATATCGAAAACATTAATGTTTCAAAATCTGACAGGCGTGAAAGTGAGGACCCTGCTGTGACCATCACAGGTGTTTTCTACGCAAGGAGAAACAAAGGATCATCAGAAGAAGAATAAAGCAAAAAGCTAGAGATACGGCTCACATGGTAACATGCTTGCCAGGCAAGCAAGGACACGTGAGTTTTGATTCCTTTGACACACATTAAAAGTTGGGTGTCATGAAATCTACCTATAACCCTCCCCCCTCATATACACACACACATATATACACTCACACACTGGGAAAGCAGAGACAGGAGAATTCTCCCAATCTTGCCAAATCAAGGAGGTGAGCTTTATCTAGGTCAGCAAAGAGACCCTGTCTTAAAAGTAAAGTGGATACCACTGAGGAAGACCTCTGAGATTGAATTGCCTCAATGTACACACACACACACACACACACACACACACACACACACACACACACA